>CAJNOP010000053.1:77163-314550 GCA_905250075.1 Rotaria sp. Silwood1 | reverse complement strand
GCAAGATATCATCAAGATCACGCTCTTGACTAGTGGGCCAGTAAATATCAATGATACGTACTGGTTCTGATAGACCTGTTATATCAATGACAACTGTGTTCGGAATGTTAACCTCGATGCGCGTCGCTTTGAGATGCTTCCCTACTGCTATACATACTCCTCCATTCTTGTTAGTTCCCTTTTGATAGAACGTGTTAAAATGTGGTAATCGGCTCATGTTCCATAACTCACCAACTTCAGTAAATATACCAATAGAAGCTTGAATTTGATACACTAAATCAATAGCTTCAAGCGCACGCGTACCCCAACCTTCGACATTATAACATAGGATCTTAATATGTTCTTTTTGGGTTTGTGAAGGAGCTATTCCAACATTTCCCCATTGTTCTAAGACTGTGTTCAAGGTTCTACCCGTGTACCATTCATCTAAAAGAGATAATACTAATTTCTGATCTTTAGGTGCAAAATTCCAAGTTTTCAGCCGGTGCATAGCTTCATCTATAGGACTAAATGAATAATTCTCTGAAGCAGGAAAGAAAACTTTAGCGTGTACATTAAGATCTGACGTTCTACTTATCATTCTGTGAAGATTTGTGAACTGATGCAGAGTGTTGATCAATGTTAGTATTATGCACAAACAGTTCAACTTGCTGATTTAATTGATTTAATTGGAAACCATTTATTAATCTTGAGGACGCGACATGAAGACGCTTGTAGTATTCGCTCGTGACTTGTACCAACGATGATCTTTCAACTTTGCTAGCAGTTAACGATGCTGGTATAACATATTGCATGAAGTCTTTCATAATATTGATAGTATCTGCTAAGACTGCTTGATGTAGCTGAATATCAAGAGTAACGGTTTTTATACTTGATGATACTAGATCAACTTTATTTTCAAGCCGTTTGTTACTATCGATTAGCTTTGTCAGATTATCATTGATGGATTCAATTGTTTTATCAGTATATGATGCTCGTAAGTCATTCGACTCAACAGTTGTACGTGGTAGCGCAGTATTCCATTTTTTATTGGAATGATTATCACTTACTGCTAATGGTGGAAAGTCTTGCTCTCGACGTTCAAATGTAGGTGCTTTCTCTTGCGGTGAGAATCGCTGTAATAGTCCTTTTTGTATGGCATCTTCGACATCTTCCTTTAATTGATCTTTATATTCTTTTAAAACTTGACATTGACTATCCAACGAATGATGATCTCCATCACATTGAGCACATTTCGGTACATTTTTACACATATGAGGAGTATTGACATTCAGACTTTCAAGACAAATACGACATTTGCTTTCTGAGCTGCATTTGTTCCTTAAATGACCAATACGCCAACATTTCGTGCAGTACGTTAAACGATTTCCCGGATAAAACTTGGTGATCGATAACCACGAATGATCTATTGCAATTCGCCCCAGTTGCAACACAGCATTATATTCACGATAATCTTTCACTTCGAATCGATAATCATCTGTTCTTCTTTGGTATGAATAATGAATACGTTTAATACGATCTGCAGAAGCAATTGTTCGCTGAATTTCATTTGAAACAAAATTTTCATCTAATTCCCTAGGTACATAACGGACGACGAGAGTGAATGAATCTGGTATATATTTTGGTTTCACGACCACAATATCAATTCCATTTATCTTTGTTGGCCATTTATCCGAACTGACGAGAGTAGCGTAATCTTCTTTATTATTAACACCTAACTTTAGCTTTTTTCCTGCCCATCCTACTAATGTAAATCTATTGATTAAAACACCATTGGTTTGCAGTTCTTTCAGTATAAGATCACTTGCATGAAGAGCTGTTGGAATACTATTACGATTCGCATCCGAGGTGAATTCAATAAAGAAACATGGTAAATTAGACGATACCGCGTGCTTCAGTTGATTAAAAGAAATTCGTTTACGATTCGTATTATCTTGATTTATCTCTTGATGTTGTCTTACATCTGACGACATCGAAGACGATGGTTGCTGTGTTTGTAAATTAATTTCTTGTTGTACATTATGTGAGCGCTTATGTGAATTATTGTCAATACCCCTTCGAGGATATTTACGGAGGCCTCTTCCGTTGCTGATCGAACCTCCGCTTTCATCTAGAGGATGACCGCGTTTCGGTGTTGAATTCACTGGTTGCATGAGTTGTTGTTGTTGCTGATTTGACTTTGAATAATTTTTCTGCAGGTACTTGTGTACATTTAAAGCTGCTTGCGGACACTCCGATAAAAATCTTGATATAAGTTCAACTTGAACATTTGATATAGAACCTTGTTCCAGTGTCTCATATTCCTTTCCAGACTGAAGATCCTCATTAGGATCAATATTAATTGCCTCTGCCATCAGTACTCTCGTATCGACTTAGAGAGGCAGATGCACAAAGAATGTAACGATAACAAAAAAGAAAAATGTGACTATACTTCACGAAGCAAAAAATGAGAATGAAGAAAATGATGTGATCGTCATAGAGCGTGGCTTTAGATATAGTAGAGAAACAATGAATTCTCTGAGTTATCAAGCAGCCATGCCTCCGTTTCTCAGTGGGCGAAGAAGTACAACTCCGATCTCGAAGCAGTAATTTAGGGTGCGTGTGCGGGATCTGAGGTGTGGTGTGGGTGTATCCGTATGGGTGCGTGTTCGGAGTTCGTGTTGGTATTGACTTGATTGAAAAGATCCATACTGACACCCACACATATTTTCACACCCATACCCCACCCACATCCACATCCATGCACCCAACGTCCTGAAATAAATAAATTGAATAAAAAAGGGTAGAATAAAACAATTCTGAGACAGGTACTATGTATTTTCTAAGAATGACTAAATAAGAAAAGTTATATCTAAACAATAAGAAACGATAGACTAGCCATCTCTAATCAAGCAAAGATAAATAATAAATACATTAAAGGAGACTGCAAATTATGCAATAAATATAAAATTGATTCTTGAAGATACAAATTCTTTTTGTTCATCACTTTAGCGTAAGACTGCAATATAAAGTGAAAGTGTACCGCTCCTTACCGGCTGAAAACCGATCAACAATAAAACTCGAGACTAAACTTTCCGGATTGTATGGCGATGTAAAATTAATTTCGAACTGATTTCATATAACGTCTTTCTCACCTCTCATACTTAAATTTTTTATTATCAACACGATATTTTTGTCTGTTATAACTTATAACATCTATAGAACAAGGATGCATTATTCTCTAAAAATGACAGAAAAACCGATAAAAAACTTGCAAAGGTGTGGATGTGGGTGTAGGCGTGGGTATCGAAAAAAGTGTGTTATCACCCACACATGCACCCACAGCCACACCCTCAAGAAAACAAATTCGATTGTCGAAACGTCACGTCTCTAACTTATGTAATTAATTTTATTATAAATTAACTCCTAAGTTATCTTTTTATTTTCAAATTAAACTCATATATACAAATAAGGATGAGTAATTTCTATTAATATTAATTAATATGTACTTTCTAATAACTCGAAATGAAGTAATCATATCAAAAGAGCTGAACTTTGTATGTTAAATGGGTTGTTATTTTTGTGGGTAGAACCTTTTTCGAGTCAGAAGAAAAACGTTCGAGATAAAATTCGGTGATGCTAGAACCTTAAATGGTAGAGAAAATGGTGCCCAAATCTAGATCCTTCAAAGATTCAGCATGACAACTTTTTTTCAGAGAGCATCCCCAATTTAAATCAAAGGAATTTAGCCAATCAAAATTTCAGCGTTTCACTCTTGGTTTCATTAAACACTACAACGACAAATAACTCAGTAGTGTACTATATTTTTTCTCATTACAAAATGTAATGTTAATAGATCTACCTTGATTTTTTTGTGTAATTATCTTGTTGTCACTTTCTTTTTGAATCAGTATCTGATCAGCATATGTAAAGAGGAAAGAAGAAAAACCATGCCTATATTCATGAAAGAAAAAAAAGAAATGTCATGGTTGTATCATCAAGGAATATATTTTTTTTCTTCTTTATAATCTATCGTGTCTCTTCATCATACACATTTCAAGTAACTTTTGTATGTATGCACATGATATATTGATTAGACTGACGTACAATGATAAATATTTTTTATAGGGATATAATGATATTATTTATGTCATGAATAAAATATTTTTTTATATAAATTGTGTAATAACAGAATAAGCAAACAAGTATAAAAAGACCTGCCAAGTGCAAAATAGTCTTGTTAAAGAGTAGAAATAATATTCAAACAAAAAGTTAAACGACACTGATGTACGAAAAAGTATAGTAAGTGTCATCATTTTTATTATTTTTATTTTCTAGTTAAAATTCGGAGAATTTAAACAAAATCAATATTACTAGCTAGTAAAAGCATTTGATCATGATCACTTAAGTCGATTAAAACACATTTGTTTACAGTACGTTTTCAATTTGTAAACGTCGATAAAACGGTATCTTAACTTCAGTAAACGGTGCATATATATGGACAGTATTCGACCCGTGGTATATGGTATTATCTAGCACAGAAATGCGGTTCGTAAATTATCCTTGTCGTAAACGAACAGTCTATTGATTGTATACGAAGTGTTACGGCCACTTAAATCCATCGCTGAGGTATCCGTAAACGAGCTGTGTTTGCACAGTTTTCACACCGTTAATTATTCGAAATACTTCGTAAATTAATCGTTCACAGACTGAGCTTATTTTCATGATTCAGCAACGTTTGAAGTAATTAATTTACTAAAAAAAATTAAGTGCGATGCAGAACCTAAAAAGGGTTTCGAGATTAGAAACAAATTCGAAACCCTTTGACAATTTCGTACAAAAGCTTTTTTTCGTTTTAATACAGGTTTCGTAGTTGAAGTTATGTTAGACGTTCGATCAAATACCATTGAGCTCCTGCATACTCCTTCAAAACGTAATTCTATTTACTCTTAACTATATCTAGCCCTTTATTTCAATTGCCTAAAGCCTCATAATTATCTATAAATAATCCGTATTTTTATATCTATCTATCTCATCAAAATCGATGAAAAATCGGCTATTTTATCGAAATTATTCAAATATAGGGTAACCCATAAATAGCACTACAATAAAAAAAAGTGAAATATTTCCGCATCGGTTCAATTGAATTGGTTAAGTTTTTATTAATGGTAGAAGTTGATTCAACGTTCCTTTTTCAATATGGATAAGGTATGCAAATATTACTGTTGAGTATTATTTTTGGTATCATAAAAGAAATTTTATTGCTTATCAAGTAAAAAAAAAAAATACATATGTAGCGTTTCATAGATAATTTTCAGTTGCCATCTAGGAGAATAATAAAAACACGTCAAAATGAACTTTATGAATCAATCTGTATTGATGAGCATAGAACAAATTTTTAAAACTATTTAGCTAGTTTAAAAGTCAACGATCACGAAATTTCGAGTTTTCAAACATGAAACACTGTTTATTTCAAAAAAGTTGATGTTTTACTACCCAAAAAGCTACAATTGTGTTTTTTATTTATGGGGCATGAGTTTCAGCACTTAAACTTACTAGTTTTGAAATCTTATTCTGCGCACACTAATACAAATTCATTCATAAAGTTCGCTTCGATTTGCTCTTATTATTCTTCTAGGTGACAACTGAAAATTATCTATGAAACGCTACATATGTATTGTATTTTACTTGATAAGCAATAAAATTTCTTTTATGATACCAAAAATAATACTCAACAGTAATATTTGATTATCTTATCCGTATGAAAAAGAAACTTTGAATGAACTTCTACCTTGAACAAAAAAAAATCAGCTCATTTTATTGAACCGATGCGAAGGTATTTCACTTTTTTTTCGTAGTGCTATTTATGAGTCACCTTGTAATATTTTCATTAATTCCACTTGGTTGTAGTATTAGAATCTACGACTATGGCTACATCTCGACGTGTATACCACTGTGTTTTACCACCGTGCTCATACATGTTTCTGATGAATGAGGCAAGGGATAATTTCTTTCTTCTCATTCGCAGTAAATCGTAGAATTTGTTTTTAAATTAAATAATACTTACTGTTCATTTAGATGGTATAAATATTAGAAAAAAAAATATTTATTTTATATAATAATACTTACTGTTGAAGCTTGTTAAAAAGTCGCCAACTAATCGTGATTTATTGTCATTTCTGAAAAATCACTTATTGATCACGATTAATCGACAGTCTTTTTCAAATTGATACAATTTTCGGTTTAAATTATTTAGATATGAAAAGAACAAAATAAACTGAAATACAGACATTAATTGTGCTCTTTTTTTTTCTAAAACTATATAACAATGAGTTAGCTCTTTTTTAAATTTTGATCTCAATTATAACTCTAATCTATCAGAAAAATATTAGCTCATACGAATGGTATCAGTTGAAGGAATTCTCTCATAAGACTTTTGACTTTCATTGTGAAGAAAAAAAGGTCTGTGCTTTATTCTCAGTATTTTATAGTAAATCCTTAGTATCATTTTTTATTACGCTCTTGATTGCTGTTGCTCAATAAGAAACCTAGTTTTACCATACTAAATACTTTGAAATGTTCAGCAATTAATTTATTTTCGTTCAGTTTATTATTTATTCCTATTGGTAAAAATAGTACAATTACAATTAACAGAACTTTATTGCATCCGTAAATGCACTTTTTAGGTTTAAACAGATATCTTTTGAAAGATACTGAACACTTGCACACATCATCTAACCATTTAAATTTATCTCCTGGTAATGTGTAACACACCAAACATTGAGTGCTTTTTCTTATATTGATCAAAAGTATACCATTCATTTTATTCTCTTTTCTTGTTTCCATTATTTACAGTTTCATTTGTATTTATATCCTCATCAGAAACATAAAATGATACTTCAACAATTTTCATCGCCGTTGTCATTTTGAAACCAAATTAGATATAATATTATCAAAGAGTGATTAGCAGGGTTGCCAGATTAAAACGTTAAAATTCAGAAATTGTTTTCAAAATCAGAAAACAAAGATGCTTAGTGTCGAACTCTTCCACTAGGCTCAAATTCCATTCACAAAAAACATACAAAAATAAACTAAATATACATAATGTAGGTTAAGAAATTCTATGAAAGAAAAATAAGTTATGTAATATCGATTCGATATTATTTTTCATTTTTTCGATTTTTCGATTTTACTTTGATAAATGTGTTCGAGTTAAAATATGTTTATAAAATTGTTCGCAGAAATAATTACTGTTGATTCTTATTTTAAGTTGAGCATCATTATAGTAATAATTAGTAATCATATTTCACGCCACTAAGGAAACTGCGATCTAAAAGAGTTCAGAATTCAAAAGGAAATCAGAAAAAAAATAAGAACATCAGAAAGTATTCGGAAAAATTTCCAAAATTCAGAAACTATCCCTTTTTTTCAGAACATCTGGCAACTCTCTGGCGTGGGGTGTGGATGTAGCCGAAGAGAGCATCAGCGCTCACTCATTTACACCACACCCTAACGTCCACATAGAAAAGACATGATTGATAACTCAAAAGGTAATTTATAAAAAAAAAAGTATTTTAATGACCGACTGATGACTTTTATCAGAAAATTATTTTTCATTAAATTTTGTTACTTTACTATAGATGAATGAAAATTCTATGAATAATGATGCTATTTCAGTCGGACATTTACATGCTGAACAATATCCTCATGCCGACAATGAGCAACGTGAAAATTTTACACAAAATCGATCTAATTTAACAAGATTTGCCAATGTTACTAATGAAATAAATAAGTCGTTAATTGTTCTAACATATTTGTATATCTCTTTCTTTTCTTCTCACATCATCATAATGTATAGAATGTTTTCATTAGAGAATATTCGTATTGGTCACAACATCGATCTTCAATAGCTAAAAATGCATTTGCTATATTCACAATTGTAATAATGGCTATCGGTATACTGATAGTTTGTTTCACTTCACCAAAAGTTACTGGTATGTTCTTTTTTATTGATATATAAGCCATTCTTTTACAAGTGAAATAAGACTACATCGAAGATCTATAATTAACAAGTCAAAAGATCAATTATCATCATTGTTGACTGAATAGATCGATAGAAGTCAGAGATCACTCACTATACGAAAACGAGCAAAAATAGTGACACACTTGTCATTCGAAAATTATCGATGAATATTCGTTATTCTTATAATGGAACCACTGACACATGCGCTCACTATTGTAGTAGATTCACATTCTCTCCTCTATCATAACGTTACATCCTGTTTGTAATTATAATCACAATTGCAAAATACTGATTGAATGACTCATAGCATGACCCAACACAACAGTTTTGATCTTCATTTGTTTCTGCAATAATGTGTAACTTTCGTCATTGTTATTAAATTTTTCGAATAGTCAATGCCACAAAAAGAAATTGTACAATTCGGAAGTGATCACATTTGATCACGTAATTTGACACAGCTTTACACTCTTCACTCGTATCATATTTGTTGACTTTCTTCTCCTTTCTCAAAGATGATGCATTTTTTGAACGAATTCTACAGTAGATGAAAGAAAGAAAACAGACAAGTGACCTGACTAATAAAGTCGCAAATCTAACTCTATCGAAATCCTAAGAATCTTAGTGGATCTCTATTAAATCATAATGGTGTTGAGTTGTGTCCAAGTAGAGTAATACGACAACTTCTGACAGCTTATTATAGGACTGATGAAGATTCGATACGACTCAACAGGGATAGTTCTACTTGAGCAACCCAACAGTCATCACATTGCTTTTCATGTCGTTTAGTTCAAAAATGCGAGTTAAAGTTCATATCAATGAACAAAAATTCAATCGGAAACAATTACGGTCCTCGATCTATTGCGGTTGGTAATTTTAACAATGACGCTTGGTTAGACATTGTTGTTGCTAATCATGCCGTTAACTTCATTGTTATATTTCTTGGTAATGGTGATGGATCTTTTTTAAGGCAAATGAAGTATTCGACCGGTAACAACTCGTCTCCGTATATGGTCGCAGTTGGTGACTTGACCAATGATAACCGATCGGACATCGCTGTCGCAAATTTTGGCACTAACAGCATACTGATCTTTTTTGGATTTGGTGATGGATCTTTTGGAAACCAAACTGTGATCTCAACTACTTCGTCTCGCCCAGTCTGGATACACATAGCTGATATCAACAACGACACATTACTCGATATTGTCACTGCTAACTACGGTACCCATAGTATAAGTGTATTATTAGGATTTGGAAATGGGTGTTTTTTCAGTCCAATCAAGTATTCAACAGGCTACGATTCTATTCCATTGTCAGTCGTCTCTGGAGATTTCAACAATGACAATCAGCTGGATCTCGCCATTGCTAATTCTGGCACAAACAGTGTGAGTGTACTTCTTGGAAATGCCGATAATAACTTTACAGAACAAGCGACCTTTTCCACTGGCTCTGACTCTCATCCATGTTCACTCGTCGTTGGTCATTTCAACGACGACTTTCTGTTAGATATCGCCGTTGCTAATTTTGAAGCTGACAATGTAGATGTTTTCATCGGCCATGGTAACGGAACTTTCACACTTCAAACCACAAATCTGCTCGACGCCGCTTCTCCATATTTCATTGCCACTGGTGACTTCAATAATGACAAACGACTAGATTTAGTCGTAACTAATAAAGGTACTAACAGTATAAGCGTCCTAATTGGATATGGCAATGGTAGTTTCTCTAGACCAAAAATGTATTCAACTGGATCTTCTTTTTCGACTTCATTGGCCATAGGTGATTTTAACAATGACAATCGCCTAGACATTAGTGTAGCTAACGATGAAACTAACAGCATAAGTGTGTTATTAGGTTATGATGAAGGCTTCGCTAATCTAACAACGTATTCAACTGGTTCTTCTCCACGTTCTGTAGCTATTGGTGATTTTAACCATGACGATCGCTTGGATATTGTCGTCACTAACCAGTATGGGCAAACTCTAAGTGTACTTCTTGGATATGGTGATGGTTCTTTTGCAAATCAAATGACATACCCTACTGGTTCTTCGCCATACTCTGTAGCTGTTGCTGATTTAAATAACGACACCCGATTGGATATTGTGGTTGCCAATAACGGTGACCAGGAAATAGGTATACTTCTCGGATATGGTAACGGCTCATTTGCCAATCAAATAACGTATTCAACTGTCTCTTCTACTAATCATATGCCATATTATAATGGCTCGCAGCCCTACTTTGTAGCTATTGCTGATTTTAATAATGATAACAGACTAGATATTGTCGTCGTCAATAAGGGTGACGACAATATAGGCATATTTCTCGGATATGGTAATGGTTATTTTGCTAGTCAAACAACGTTTTCAACTGGCTCTGATCCATCTTCAGTAGCTGTTGGTGATTTCAACAATGACGCTCGATTGGATATAGTCGTTGCTAATTCTAATGCCAACAATATTAGTGTACTTCTTGGATATGGTAATGGGTCTTTTGCAAATCAAATGACGTATTCAACTGGCTCTAAGCCATGCTGTGTAGCTGTTGGTGATTTCAATAATGATACACGACTGGATATCGTTGTCGTTAATCAAATGTCTCGCGATGTAGGAGTACTTCTCGGATATGGAAACGGTTCATTTGCAAGACAAGCACTGTATAAGACAGGTTTATATCTACAGTATGTAGCTGTTGGTGATTTCAACAATGACTCTCGACTGGATATTGTCGTCGCTTATAGCTATGATGACAATATAGGTATATTTCTTGGATATGGTAATGGCTTTTTTTCTAGTCCAACAAGGCTTTCAACTGGCTCTGAACCGAACTCTATCGCCGTTGGCGATTTCAATAATGACACGCTACTGGATATTGTTGTCACTAATGCTGGTATTAATAGTGTGGGTGTATTGCTTCATTATAACAGAGGAACTCTTGCTAAGAAAATAACATTTGCATCTAGTGGTGGTTCTCATCTGCGTACTGTTGTTACTGGTGATTTTAATAACGATAGCCTAGTAGATCTTGTTGTTGCTAATTACGCTACTAATAACATAGGTTTCCTTCCGGGACATGGAAATGGTACTTTTGGCACAGAAATGATGACTTTCATAGGCTTGGATTCTTATCCGTATGCAATCGCTATTGGTGATTTTGATAAAGACAATGAGCTGGACATTGCAGTGGCTAATCATGGTTCTAATAATGTCGATATCTTTCTTGGAAATGGAACGGGAAGTTTTGTACGTCAAATAAATTATGAGAACAGCTTTGATCCTCTCCCATCGGTTGTCGCCACTGGTGATTTGAACAATGACGGAGGATCGGAAATTATTGTCGCATATAATGACACTGACAATGTACATATATATGTGCCATATGACACAAGCTCTTTTGCGAGTCAAATGATTTACTTAACTGGCTCTGATCCATACTCTGTAGCAGTTGGTGATTTCAACAATGACTCCCGACTAGACATTGTTGTTGCTAATAGGCATGACAATAATCTTGGCGTTTTTCTCGGATATGGTAACGGCACTTTTGGTACTCAAATAACGTATTCAACTGGCGCTACACCATATTTTGTGGCTGTTGGTGATTTCAACAATGATGCGCGACTGGATATTGTTGTTACTAATAACAATGACAATAATCTTGGCGTTTTTCTCGGATATGGAAACGGCACATTTGCTACTCAGATGACGTATCCAACGAATTCTTATCCAGGATTAACCAGTTGGCCGTGCTCTGTAGCTATTGGTGATTTCAACAATGACGCACGACTGGATATTGTCGTCACTAATAGCGCTGCCAATCAAGTAGGTATATTGCTCGGATATGGTAATGGGTCTTTTGCAAATCAAATAAGTTATTCATCTAGTTATTCACCACAGTCTGTAGCTGCTGGTGATTTCGACAACGACACCTGCATGGATATTGTCGTTGCTAATTACGACAGTGACAGTATAGATGTACGTCTCGGATATTGTAATGGTACTTTTGGTGATCCAATAACATATTTTACCGATCGTTTTTCTTTCCTCCGCTCTATAGCTGTAGGTGATTTTGATAATGACACACGAATTGATATTGTCGTTGCTAATTATGGCTACGACAATATAGGTGTACTTCTTGGATATGGTAATGGCTCTTTTACAAAGCAAATCACGTATTTAACTGGCTCTAGACCAGCATCTGTAGCTGTTGGTGATTTCAACAAAGACAACCGATTGGATATCGTCGTTGCTAATTCAAATGACATCAATGTAAGTGTACTTCTAGGACATGGTGATGGCTCTTTTACAAGTCAAATGACATATTCAACAAGATTCTTGGCAATGTCGGTAGCCATTGGTGATTTCAACGGTGACACTCGTTTAGATATTGTGGTGACTAGTTCAGATGGTAACCGTGTAGGCGTACTTCTTGGAGATATCAACTTAGTTTTTGTCAAAAAAATGACGCTCAACACTGGTCTTGGCTCTCGACCGCGATCATTCGCCATTGGACATTTTAATAATGATGATCGTTTAGATATTGCTATTGCTAATTCAGGCACTAATAATGTAGGCATCTTTCTTGGAAATAAAAACTTTTATTTTACAAATCAAACGATATATGAAACTGGTTCTGCTTCCCGTCCATATTCTTTAGCTGCTGGTGATTTCAACAACGATACTCAACTGGATATAGCCGTCGCTAATTATGACAGTAATACGATTGGTGTATTTCTTGGATATAGCAATGGATCTTTTTCAAATCAAAATACGTTTTCAACTGGAGATTCTTCCGGTCCATGTTCGGTAGTGGTCACTGATTTCAACAACGATACTTTATTAGACATTGCTGTAGTCAACTATGTCACTAGCACTATAGGCGTACTACTCGGAATTGGTGATGGTACTTTTGCAGATGTAATTGAGATCGGAATAGAATATCAATCTTTGCCTTTCTCTATAGATGTGAATGATTTCAACAATGATGGAAAACAAGATCTTGTTGTTGCGAATGAAGGCACTGACAGTTTGAATATTTTCTTACAGACTTGTTAATATCGTTTTTTTCAAGCTTCTACTGTTTGTTTTTTGTTCATTATTTTTAACATTCACTTGTCATTCTGAAATTTCTTTATAACTTTTTCTGTAGTTGATTTAGTTTATATCGTCAACTAAAGCCCATATATCTTATCTAATTATATATAAATGTTTTCTGTAGTACGAAATTTGAAGGTTGAATCAAATCATTATCATCCTCAAGTATTCTAGTTTTGATCTATTCCGAAAAGAGTCATTTAGAATGCATCTCTCAACAATGTAAGTGCCGCAGTATCTTAATGTTTGAATTTTTTGAAGAGATCTCAAATAACTGAGTATAGTTACTTTTATTAAGGACATTCATCTGTATTTTTTATGCAAGGGTGTGAGTACGAGTGTCACTCTAGCGTCCCGATTCGACTCTATATGTGAGTATTTTACTTATATCTACACTCTTTCATGCGTAGTGACTTCGTCATGAAGTCACATGAAGTTAAGATGAAGTTTCGAAGTCTCATCATGTCTTCTAAACTGTGTGGTAAGTGGCAATTGTACAGAACATCTAGAGCGTCCGGCATACACGATCCTTCACACTTTGCTAAAAATAGTGTGTATGCAGTAGGTTTTGCAGAATAAAATAATGCTTTGTTTTCAAGGAAACAAATAGATTTTTAAGTCGAAAAATAGTAAATCTGGAGGGTGTGTGCTTTGGATGTTGGTCTTCTCTTAACACGTACCTACACTCCGAGAAGTGCCATTCTGCCTTAATCATGAGGAAGATTGTAAAATTAAATCAGATGAGAAAGTATTCAACGTCACTTGAATTTATAAAAAATACAGAAAAGAAACTTGTCTTATAATCAATGAACAACTGAGAAGAACTGTTGCAAAATAATTTTACTTCCTCAAGCGATCAGATGCCTCAAGGTCTGTAGTATTATAGTATATGATGATACATTTATGAATATGCAATGTTCAACAATTTATCAAAGAAAGTACTACAATTATTTTGGTTATTATACATAGCAACTATTTTTTTGCTTGGCCTTCCTTTTTTATAGCCAGGAAATATATGCTTTTTCATTGTAATGAGAAGTTAATATATTTATGATGTTCTTTCTTAACAAATAACAGGAGATAAGTTCAGGTTCGTAGAGTTGGATGCTTTTTAGTCTATTTAAAAGGCACATTTTGTATTTTGTTTGTAACGTTGGTAATTGGAATTTATTATGTAGATCAGCATTTGAGCATTAATATCACCAATATATCATTCTTAAACAACGTCTATGGAATTCGTTTATTGGATCCTGTGTCGTTGTGGATAATAGACAATATATTGTTAATAACATAAACATATGCGGTCAGGCGTATAAGTTCTGATGCAATATATTTGACGGGATGAAAGTTATTAATAAATAAAATTTAATCTTATAGGTTGTGATTTTTTTATAAGAGCAAATGAAAAATCTTTTTTTTTAATGGATGACTCGAGTTGACTTGAGTCCGTCTTTTGACTCAGACTCGTCCAACTCTGTATTTCTATGAATCTTTAAATAAAGAAAAAAAATTTGGATTTTTTTCTTTATAGACTAAATTAATCTTTTGATAAGAACTATTGTTCAAACGTTTTTTAACTCAATACAGATTAGAATTATTTGGTTTACGAAATATCATTATCTATCGAGTTCTTATTTTCATATTAACATATTATTATGATTGAGTAAACATAAGTCTTATCTAGAATCAATTAATAAAGCGTGGAATTATTATGTTATTATATGTCAACATAAATAGTTTTATTTACTGTAAAAGAAAAACAAATTTTTAGTCTTGTAATAATGATGTTGGTCGTTGAGTTAAAATAACTAAATTACATTTTAAAAATGTATTTGAATTAAACAAAGTTATAAATTAAATTCCTGATCATAGCCGTAGTTTTTCTAAAATACTTGCTATTTTTCCTAATATCGGATGTTGAAATTGTTATAACAGTTGAATAGATCGTGGATCAAATAATTCTTGAGTTTCACGTCCTCTTAATTTTTGCAAAGAAACTAATGAACTTTTTTTGGGTAAGTAATGTTTACAACGATTAATAATCATGTAATTTTGTTGAAATATGATTTATACTCTTTTTTAAAATAAAAATTGGTGTTAACATCTGAAAGGTATCAAAGATTAGAATCTATCGAATCCTAATCAAGAATGAACTTTGTTATAGAGTTTAGAATGATAATTACATGCATGTGGTGTGAAAAAGAAAAGTGTTGTTCCACTTTTATATTCTTTTAAATAAACCAAAGGTTTGTTTTTAAATAAAAAGAATAGAAGTTTAAAGATCGATTAAGTTGATTGAGTGTAAGGAATGCTTCGTTGGATCCGAATCTATTTTTAGTTAGCCAACCTGAATTTCTCGCTTCGAAATACATTACTCTTCATATTTCTTGTATAGAAAACATATTTATGTTGAAGTCAAGTCAACAAAGAGCCGAAAAAATGCATTAATGAATTAGTGGTAGATGATAAATAAAATGCATCATTGTATACTATTAATGTTGATGCTGATTGCTGTTGGATTGAAATAAAAAACACTTTAACATTATATAATGTTAAATAATTTCCAATAAGAAAAATTTTAATTTATTTAGAAATATATTTTTGTTTTATTTTCACAAGGTAAATTTACACTTAAAATAACAAAATCTTCCTCTAAACATATTTCATCATCATGTAATTCGATGTCATTTGTGTCAAGTACGATTAATTTGTTACATTTGTAATAAAATCAACTAATAGACTTTTAAAAAATATTAAAGAATATATATTTATGAATCTGAAAAAAGCTGTTAACACAATTCTTATGGAATTAAAAAATATCAAACACGATGGTGCTGCTAACACTATAAATAGGAGGAGTTTAGCGACATATGTCCCAGTTTTGTGTTTGCTACTTATTGTTAATTCTTATTAATGATAAAAGATCTTAATTGTAACATGTCAAAGCGAGCGTAAAAGAATGACAAAGCACATGTATCTTAAACTCACTCGTGTTTGATACTAACCATACAGTAAACTTTGATTTCTCCGATATGTCCATCATGGTCTATGAGAAAGCAGAAGCATTGCTAAAGGAGTTCATGACGTTGCCATGATAGTATCGGTCATGGTCTCTGACGTTTCCATAGTTATGGCGATCACGGTCTGAGGGGGAGGGGGGAAGTTCAGATGTCTATCTCTATACACTTCAACATTCCTTTTAGATCGTGTTTCACAAAAAATTGTAGCTAGCAAGGACAAGAAAGACAGGCGCAAACCAAAAATTCAATATTTTTCTTGATGATAATACATCAGATGGACGATTCTATAATGATGAATAAAAATTTTCGACTTCTTTTTTTCTTTACATATTCAGATAAGAGAATATATAGCATGATAGAAAGAGCAAAAATATTGATGTATAGATATGAATAACATAAAATATAAAATCGATTGAACTTACAACGAAATCGAATAAAATACTTAAATAATTAAGTGTTTCCTGCAACATGTACATGTATATAATGTGCATAATATTTTGTGATTTATAAGAAAAAAACTTTAGAAGAATTTCTTTGTCCCTCCAATTCCATCTTTATCTTTTGCTTTAGTCATTGAAATATTCCTTTTTACTGCAGTATTAAACAAAAGCTGCTATGTTTTTTTATACGTGCAGAACTAGATATTCACAGTTGATTCATACAAGAAAGATACCCTTTATAAGTTCTTAACTTCTTTTTTCTTTTTATAACCAAAGCCTTTGCTATTTATAATTGATGTATTGGGCGCTGTACTACGAGAAGTAGTATCAGATGGCGAAGGAGGATTAAGTGTTATTGAACGATTATTACTACCTTCATCTCATCCTCATTTTGAATCATTTTTAATGCCTGATAGTAGAAGATTTTCATCTAATAATAGCCAATAAGTATATCAATAATTTTCCTTATCTTTACTAGATTCAGATCGATTACGTTTATTCTAATAATAAAAAGAACTAAAGTTATATTAGAAATGACAAGAATATACCGAAATAGTTTACATAATTTTTGATGGATATAATTTTTGCTTATTTGAATCAGAACTGACAATAGGCCACTTTTTTTCAGTCTGGTCTGATCGGCTGCCTGGTCTGGGTAGCCTGGTCTGTCTGGCAGGTCAGGCTAAATTTCGAAAGTTAGCCTGCAGGTCAAACCAGGCGAACAAATGTTTCAGACTTTTTATTATTATGAAATTTACAAATTAGTATTAATCCATTGTATACGTTTCAATTTGTGATCCGACTTGTTTTCATGAGAGCAATAGGATATAGTGTGCCTATTCTCCACTAAGAGCATTCATGAATCACTTTTAAGATCGATTTTGTGAAAATATTTGGAACATGAATATGGACTTGAGTTCTGAAATGAAACAATTTCAAACATGTAGTAAATCAAGTAGATGTTGAAATTTAGGAACTTATGTGGAGATATTTGAATTGTTTTGGAATAAAGTTATAACTATGTGGACATGGAAAGTATCGATTATCTTGAATACTTGCCGATATGTAAGGTATCTTCAATCCAAAATACGTACGAATCAGAACTTCTCAAAATTAGCTTAAAACCGTTTACTAATCGTACGGTTTGATGACTTTTATTCACACGATAATTTTACGAGTGGGCAGGACTTAATTCTCCATCATTTTTATTAATCGAAACTCTGAATTCGATTCTTGTTTAGACTAGCTCTTGGAACCATGAAACTCTTTAATTGAGTAACGCGATCTTTCTTAGTATAAGATTGAATAAGTAAGAAGAATTTTAAATAGTTTTGGCACAAAAAAGTACTAGAAATAATTGTAGCTGTGTATCATCAAAGGAGAAAATTCAAAAAGAGATTGAAAAATTCTAAATGTCCGAGAACTGAAAGTAAACAGTAACAAACACAGTCAAAAAACCTTATAAAATGTATAAAAACACTGATTTGACTTGATGATCAACAGAAAATATCAAAGGCAATCATCATCGACTCATGAAGTCGTCTTATTCTTAAAATTGAATACTGTAGATATTAGTATTAAATCATATCCAGGCTAAGAACTTTAGCCTGGTCAGGCTAGCAGCTTTGGTCTATATTGCAAGCTGTTTAATATAACTCATATTGAAAAAAAACCATGCGAAGACATCACACAGTTTCGTCTCTTTTCTTTCGCAGAACTCTTTAATAATGCACAAGGTATGGAGTCATAATGATGAATAATTTTTTAGATTTAATATCTTTTAAGAAAGACAAAAGTACAGCTATTTCTAACCAGTATCCCATTATAAACGGATCACAATGTTATTCTCTTTTTAGAGCATTTTTCAATGCATTAAAAACTTCATTTTAGGCTCATTCGATAGTGAATCTCTTTCTCTATAAAACTTCAATCTTAGTTTTTCAAATAGCTGTTTCTTTGTCCATGCAAAACTTAAAAATACGAGCACCTATTCAAGTGTCTAGATGCAGATTCCTATCGATTTGTATGAGTCTTTGCTCATCAGGATCGTTGCTAAAAGTAACATATTTGGCGTCAATGAATAGAGAGTTCCGTGCTCTATGCTTCCACGACTTGCTCAAAGTTTCTACTAGTGTTGTTCAAAATAAAAAGGCTTTGAACCAGAATTTGGTGGTATTTTGAGAAGCATCTTGGAAGACCATGTTTTTCAAAGCAAGACTTGATTCGGGACACGTTTGTTTGTATGCGATCGAGTAGAGAATTTAATTCTGAGTAGACTAGTATGACTGTTAATTTGAAAAGTAGAAACATTAGATTAAATGAAACTAGAAGAGACTGATGATGTAATTTCGCCAAAAAAATGGATTTTCCAGGTTTTTTCAGATTTTTTACTTCAAAAATTTTTCTCGAATATATTTCTTCTAAAATTCTGAAGCATACATCCAAAGATATAAAAATTTTGAAGAAATTTGCAGTATATGTGGAACTTCAGTAAATCTTTATAAAATGGTTTACGTCATTTTTTTCGTTTGTTCATCCTTGCAGTTACGGGATTCAGTAGGTATTCATTTTAAAACTTTGTCCGGACACAAAAACGTTATTTGACAAACAAAGATAGTAGTTTTGTAGAGCCGAGAACTCTTTATCGAATGAGCTTAAAAAGAAATCTTTAAAATGTTAAAAAATGCTATGAAAAGAGGAAGCATGTTGATCCGTCTATTAGGAACCATCCATTAGAAGTCACTCTTGAGACTACATTGTTGATGGAAAATTTCATATAGTACGGGTGTGACTGTAGCTGGGGTGGGCTTATGAACATCTATTACAGTCACATTCACATCTTATTTACTTCGCTTTCTGACTTTTCTAGGCTCATTATCGTGTATATGCGCGACCTTGGAGATTCCCTGTACGCCTGAAATGGGTGCATCCAGAGTGAACCATGCCGAACTAATAGGGCAATGAACGTAGGTTTGATGCACATAACGACCACAGAGACCTACGAACATAATGGTCTTACTGATTACTACTGTGCTTTCGCCATAACAAACACAAGGAATCGTCTGGGTCAGACTACAAAGTCACGTGGCAGGCTGTGATATAAAGTGGTACCTATTCCATCCTACATAATGATATAGCTATGAAAAACAAATTCAAGCCAACATACAAAAATATTTTTTCTCCTTTTTTATATATTAGGATTGACACATGCGTAGAAGTTAAAAATATTATTCCATCCTGAATAGAGTATGTCTATCTTATCGAAGAATTATTTTGAGAATTCCTCTTGGCCATTAGGACTTCTCAAATTATCAATATTAGTTCCCCATCACTTAAAAAAATTAAACTCAGTTTACACTTATTCACTTCCAAAGTCTATCTTTATTGGTCAAGTATTAGTGGGTGTGGGTGTTGGAGTGCGGATTTGGATTTGTTTGAGAGTATGTGAGTCTGGATGTGGGTCAGACTGCAGGACAAGCGGAGACTTGCACTTACACATGGCCGCACCTATAGCTACATTAAGAAAAAAGAAGTATTCAATAAAATATTAACTGTAAGTTGTTTTGTGTTTTCATGAAAATTTATGTGCCTTTCAAAGTATAAATACTTCTCAGTTTTCTATGTTGGCTATTATCGTCCCATCTTTGAAGGACTTAATAGAATTATGGCAAGACGTTTTTTACGGATTCTGTTGTCTATATTTCATAGGAAAGCTTTTATCACATCTTACGAAATTGTGAACAGCCAGAAAAAGAAAACATTTGTTCGTTTTGGATCTCAGCACAAAACACACAAACACATGGATGAAATATTCAAAATGTAATACATACTCAATGTTTGTACTATAACAACAGTAACGGAAACATAGTTAGAAAAGAAAACAACGATAACGAAGACAAACTAAGCAACAAAACACTAACAACAAAAGGAAAACTCCAATATTTCACATAATCACTTTTTTTTAAGTCTTCTGAAAACTGTACTTTTACAAGAACAATGAAAAGAAAACACTTTATATTAAAAAGAACTGTAAAATTCTTAAACTAGAGAATATCATCGGTACAGAGAAATTGAAAAAAAATTCATAAAATTTCTTATACTTATGAAGTTCGAGAATTACGCATTAATGGTTTATGAATTAAAGCTGGTGGTTCACATTCAATATTATTATTGTTGGTATGCGTTTGTGTTATCGTATGATTAGGATTTAAATCCCAACATATTGCACAATAATATTTCATACATTTAAGTGAACGACAAAAAAATTGTCCCATATTTGAACACCATTGTCCATTAGCACCTGCACAAGGTACACTATCTGATAAATATGGATCGATTTGTATCTAATGAAAATAGTAAGAAAAACAAATAGAAATAGATCTGGCAATAAAACATACCACTTTACAAAATTTATCACATTCAATCATTAAATAATTAGCGGTAACAGCTGCATAATAACTATGTGCATTTACAAATACAACACGTCCAGAACCTAAGTTAAGATGATGTGTTATTCGAAATACAGAACCAAATTAGAATAGTTTATACACGATTTAACGATACCCCACCCCTTCTCCGGAGAACGACTCATTAAAAAAATTTGCAATTTTCAAGGCAGGTAGATTTGAGAAAAATATGAAATAATATATAGTTTTCGCTATTTTCTTTACATTCATTTGATAACGTACAGTACTTTGAATAAGGAGACGAATATTCGAGAAAAAAGATTTTAATAAGGTTTTTCGTAGTCTTGCAGAAAAGTCCTAGTTGCCCATAGAATCACATCAGTCTCACTTACGATTTTTGTCTAATTTTGTCTGATCAGGCTGAAAATTTTTGAGATACTTAAAACTTCATTGCAATCAGACATTGATAGACGAGTGTCGTAAGTCGGTCCGATCTAGTTCTGTGAAAACCTAGAGTTTTTCCGAAAAAACTGCGAAAACCTTGTTTTAAATTTTTTTCTCGAACACGTGCGTCCTCATTTCAGGTACTCTACATATAAGATACTAACTACAAAGGGTCCGAAGTTCATCGAAAAGAATCATGTCTTTAAATTTCTATTAGAGAAAATATTGTCATAATGCGAAAACATTAGTTTCAAGAAAGCGTTTAGATTGAAACCTCCTGCAGAAAATGAATATGTCTAACCGAGTACGATAATTTGCGATGAAAACACATATATATTTACCAATAGGATATTTATTTCTATCAGTATCAATAGCTGCATATTCCACATCTCCGAATAATTCTTGACATATTCGAGCCAATGCATAAGCAGTCATCATTCCATGTAAAGCGCCAACAAATACTGTTCGATTAATACATTCAGTAGAACCAAGTCGTTGTTCCCAATTTGTATAACTATCACCTTCGGCTAAACATTGTGAATCTTCCTAAATGATGAAAAAAGAAATATTTCTTAAACTTAATTCTCATACGAAACACTTACTACAAACCATGGAATAATTTGAATCTGTGCAAAGCAAATTTTATTTTACATTTTCAAAGAAAATATTTTCTTACACTTTTTCTGCGTAAAGTTGTTCGTTGACTATAAACATCAAGATAATATTCACATCGACCATCATCTAATGATCGATCAGTTTTTGTTGAACATATATGTAAAATTTGATGAACAGACTCTTCATTTTCATAAATAGCATAAGCAAAACCAGTAGTAACTAATTTATTTTAAAACAAAAAACCTCAATTAAAAAATTTCTTCAAAACAAGTATTTTTCTCATACTATTTGATGAATGTCTATGCATAGGTATATTATCCATATTGGACCATTCTAGTCGAACTGATCCAAAACTTTCTAAACATTCTTGTAAATCTCCTACATAAATTTCAATACAAAAAGAAAACATTTATGTAAAAAACACACTCACTAGGATTAAGATCATGTGGAATACCACCAAGAAATATCTTGCAAGACAATGATGGTGGTCTTATAGAAAATGTTCGTGGTCGAACAGGTAATGGTGATGTCCATATCAAACCTGGTTGAACTTTTCCAAAATGTCCTTTAATAAAAAAAACAACATTTTCTGACGAGGGAACTACTCAAAGTAAAACTCATCATTTGACAGCACAAGAAAGTTTTCGTAAGACAGGGAAAAGCTTATAAAGGTTCGTGCCTACCGTCTCTTTTACTAGTGAAAAGCACGATATGATTTTCTAACGTTTTCAATGCGTTCGAGACATCTTGCATTTGATTCGAATAAAATTTTACTTGGTTATGAATGATATCACTCCCAATAAAGAAAAGTATTGAGATCAAAACTATCTTGCTCATATCTATTCGTCAGATATATGTATTCATTAAAATTTCAACACTTACGAGTTGCTTGTCGACGTTCTTGAGCAGCAGCTCGTTTTAAACGAATATCTTTACTATTATATTCATTAATCTAATAATAAACAATTTTAATATTCTTTAAAATGAACTTCGATAACTTACAAATCGATCAACTATTCGAATATCTTGATCTGATGAAATTGATATTCGACTGTATGGTGTATTTCCATCAATTGGTGTAGACGATGAATGATATGATCGCGTTGAATGTGGTCTTGCAATACGAACAAAACAATTTTTATCATATTAAACCTTTTTTTTCATTTTTTACCGAAGTAAAGGTGTTGAAGCAGTATGTTGAAAATCATAATGACTATTACTGTAACCATTTGAATCATTACCTGAAGTCATTGGTGTATAAAAAAAAGATGAAGCTGATTGATAATGTTGAATGGTTCGAGTAGGAGTTTGTATTTGTTGACTATATGTACTTGCCATAGTCTTGTTATCATTTCCTGTTACAATCAACAATAGAATGATCAAATACTCATAGGTATATATATATATATATACGTAAATACCCATAAGAGGTATAATAGATGATGATGAGGAATAATTTGTTAATGGACTACCAATATTTTCTAAATATTCTTGAATTAATTTATCAATTGCCGGTTTTCTAGCTTCTTGATTCCATATATAATCTAATAGACAATCAATCGCTGGCTTTTCTATAAAATAAAAAAATTGTATTTTTTTTATTGAAATAAAACAACATTACACACCAAATTGATATTCAGGAGAAATTGGAGTATGATGATCTAGTCGTTCATCATCTTTCTAAATAAAAAAAATAGTTTTCTAATTTTTTTTCCTATGTTTTTGTTAACTTACGGAAGAATTACGAACTGTTTGAGACATATATATAGATATATAGTGTGATATATGTATGACAGAAACAAAATAGATGTGAAATAACAATGAAAAACTGTCTTTTCACATAATATAACCATCTATATGCGCATATATAAACAGAATATATAAAAGAGAAAAGAATGCACGTCTTATTTGTTTTTGCCAAGATTTTCTTTTTCTCTTTCCCGAATAATAATATATTAAACTTTTCCGGTGGGAAGAGCAGATAAAGTGAAAG
Source organism: Rotaria sp. Silwood1 (assembly GCA_905250075.1). NCBI lineage: Eukaryota > Metazoa > Rotifera > Eurotatoria > Philodinida > Philodinidae > Rotaria > Rotaria sp. Silwood1. The sequence continues at coordinate 290,546 of CAJNOP010000053.1, read as the reverse complement.
AATAGATAAAAAAAAAGAATTTCTTGTCTGAATGTTTCATACAGTTGAATACTATATAAATATAAGATAACATAATCATTTGTATTCACAATATTTGGTACATTTTTAATATTAATCTCGACGCTTATTTCCAAGGGATGAAATGTCAACTTTGCTGATTAAGTGTATTATTTTTGTACAGCACATAATATCCATAATTGATAACTAAATGTGCCACTTTTGAATTATACATCAACATGAGAGATGTACTGGATCATGTTTGTTTTTGTTTGATTTTGAGAAACTCAAGGCGTGACAAAAACTATTCAAGTCAGATAGTAAAATTTCTTTTCGAAAATATGATTGAATTAGAAAAAAAAATATCAAACTATTTGAAAATATTTACTGAATAATTCAATAATGGAATTTCAATCTGAAATTTTTTACCTAGATATGTCTGATAACTTTGAAAATATTCTCGAAAGTAGAACACTTTTTTTGCAGTAAAAACCTTTCGCATGAAGTTACTATAGCAAGATTTCTAAAAAAAGGCGTATTTTTAATAAATTTCGCTTATTGGACGATTTTTTTTTGTATGCTTTTAATTTTAGTGCTAGGTTGCAGAAAAAGCAATGACGCCTGACTTTGTACTCTTTCCATTGACATTGTTAAAATAAAGCTTCTAACATCTGAAAACTATTTTGTCCAATTAGGAGATTCCATTTCTGTTGGTTCTATTCTAAGTTAAGTAGTAATGGTGTTTGACATATACCAAACAAATAGATAACATTTCTTCCGATTATAATCTAATGACATCGGTATGTTATTGAGATTGGAAGAAATAATACTGTTTAGTAGAACAATTTCAAAAGAAAAAGAAAGGATCTCTTTGAAATATATATTTTTGTTTTTTTTGACAATAATCATTATAATAGTGGCGCTGAAATGAATATTTAACAACAAGAAAAACAAACGATTGATTATTATCATTGTAGTTTCTTGCAAACAATTTTATTTATGATTCAGTTGATTAAAATTATGATTCAATCATGAAAATCTTCGTTTGTTATCATGGCATGCTGTGGTCTATTTCGGCCAAAAGTAAAACCAAAAATTAAAACAAATAAAAATATAACTAAAGAAAAGTTGAATACAATTAATATGTGGATAGAAAATATTGAAGGTCCTTATGAATCAATTATTTTACCTTCTAAACCACCTCATAAACCAAAGATACTAACGAATACAGAAGAAATAGCTGAAGCTCAACAAAGTCAACATTCGACTGAAGTCAGTTTGTCAACTAAGCAAGATAAAACAAGTGAATATAATAATTTAGTAGTTAATCGAAAAATGAAAAGTGAAAAACATAATTTGCAATATTTTCCATCAGATTTATCAATAAATGAAGAAATACATACAAATAGTAATGAATGAAAGTGATTATTAATCTCTTCTTACTAAAATTATTCATGTAGTTCATTGTTTATTTTCGTTTAAAATAAACTCGTTCAGATTATGGTTAAACAATAAAAGTAATAAGAATCAACGATTCATAATCATTTGCACAATGGTTTTGACTATTTTCAAGATCGTTCTTTTTGTCGAATCATTCTAATTTTCTAGGCATTTTGGCTTAATGAAAAACTGACTGGATTATTAAGAAAGAAAAACTTTACAGATTTAATTTTCACATAATCAATGGATTGATTTAAAATACTGCCTAAAATGATCAAAACCACTTAAACATTATTTTATTGAAATATGATTCAGTCAAAAAAAAAGTTTGAGAATACATCAGTGAGGCATCTTGAGTTGCAATTAAATAAACAAATCGAAGTATTTTGCTCTTCTTTTTGAATGAAGAAACATTATCATTGTTATAAACGTCATTTTAGTACATTGAAGCTCGATTACTTATTGACTAGCCTATAATATTATCCATTGGTTAACTTCACTTGTTCATCTAGACAAATGCATTTCTTTGGTGCACAGTCTCCGTCTACGAGGACATTGTACTTGTTAATGCCGACGGCTACTATTTACGATCATCACTCTGTTTCTAACTATCATATGAATGGACAAGGTTGATTCATCATGACACGTGCGTTTTTTTTTTACTATTCAATATAATCAGTCCATTCAATAACGTAATTTTATACTACATCCAGGTCTTCTCCCATTTCGTTTTTTTTTCTTTTTGTTTTCCTCGTCCAATACACATGTATCAATAAGGAAAGAGAGAGAGAATTAGAGATTTATAGCATCTTTTTATTACCCTTCGATTTTCATTCATTTTGAATTTTTAACGCTTTTAATCGACAGACACATCTAATATCTATCACTATCATACAATGTATTATTATTCGGGTGCTAGTAATAAAAGTCTTATGAAACCAATGTCACCATTACTTATGGAAAATACAAATATCTATTCTCGTGAAACAGCTTTTGATCCACTTAATTATGAATTTGATGCTGAAACAATGATTGAACCATTTACTTATTTTCAGTAAGACATAGTAAAAGAAAACAAATTCAGAACTTATTTTATTATTATCTTTGATTGAAGTGATGGTCCAGGTGAGCCACGTCGCAAACCAATTGTATTCTCATCAATGTCAACTTCATCTTCATTCTTGAATTCACTATGGTCATCTGCAAGTAGTATATCACCATCGGATGAAAATCCTTCAAATCCTTATCATCAATTTAATAATATGCTTCAATTAAAACATCATCAACAACAACAACAACAATATCAATATCCAAAAACAATTTGTCGACATTGTAAAAGTCATAATATGCCCGAATGTCTTTATACTTGTAGGAATTGTTTTTTATGACATTTTTAATAAAAATATGTTTATTTGTTTTTCTTCTTATAGCTCATTCAATGTATGATGAAAGTGGTGAAATATTTTGTCCCGTATTAAAAAAATGTCATTGTGCTAATTGTATTCGTGTTATTAATTCAACTGAAAGACATGATGATGATTCGGATGATGATAATAATGTACGTTATATTTCAAATGATAATGAATTCAGTCATTTATATGGTATTGATCCAAGACAAAATTCTTATCGTATAAATAATAATAACAACTTTTAAGTTAAACTGTATCTATATATAAACTCAACTGTGTTTGTTGATTGCGTTAAAAAATATGTATGTGTGTGTTTTTTTTCACTCACTTGCCCATTCGTTTGTATATCTAATGTACAGGCAAAATGATGCATGTGATTTTTGTGTTTGTTTGTTAGTTTGTTAGGCATAGAAACTGATGTTCAGTTTTCTAGTCCTTATTAGTGTTGCCGATTTTTTTTCTTCTTCCTAATTTTTTAGGATTTCATTTTTTGATTTGTGTTTTCTTTTTTTTTTTTGAGATTTCGAGCCAAAGATAAGTTTATTCTTGTATGTGTGTTGGTGTGCACTTTTTTTCCTTTTTTTTTTCGTTTCTTTATGTTTGTGTTTACTGTTAAGTGATTGATGTTCTTAAGCATTTTTCTCTTTCTCTCACCGTTCTTTAGATTTTCAGGACTTTTATAGGTTTTATCAACTCTTTAGACATTTATCTCTATGAAATAAATGAAAGATAACTTTAAAAGTTTAATTAATCAACTTAGCAAGACTTGAAAATTGATAAATGAAGATTATATGCGGCTAAAATCGATCGTCAAGATTGCCTCGGAATAGAGTGAAATGCTGAGTATATGAAGTTGCAGCTCGTGTAATGTTCTACAAAATTAAAAATAAGAAAACTTTTTTATAAGTTCTTTCTAATAATACCGAGGACGACAATGATCAGTAACTGATCATGCTTTTGGTGTTGAATTCGTCGAACAGTAAATTGATGTAAAATTTTTATTTATGATATAAAAATTTAGCCATTCATTGGTAATTTATGTGACTGATTACTACTAGAGGCTATTCGTATTCTTTAGAATCTTGATAAGAGTTGACCTGAATCATCTCCTTATCTCTATTTTGTACAAATTGTTGGAAGATAAGAAAACTGTGACTTTTCATTCTATGATCGTATAAAAAAATTACCTATGTCTGATATAATTAAATTAATTGACTATCAAAAGTGAATTGCAAACATAGAATCAAACCATCTGATTTTGTTTTTTCAAGAGTCAATAAAACGAATAGATATATATGTAGGTCAAACTATTGGTTAGCAAAGAATGAATTGGTCATAGTACATTTGTACCGAATACAGATTGATATAAACTTGCTGTAGAATCAAAGATGTGCTGTATTATATAACTATGAATCATAGAATAAAATCGGTAAAATTATCTTCTAAACGACTGATATATATCTATCACAGAAAGAGAAAAGAAGAAGAAACGATGATTGAATAGGAAATAAATAGTAAAATATATACACAGAGAGATGTCGCATATTCAAGGTATAATAAGAAAATTCGGCAAGCTATTTCGCCTTGTTTAAAATATATAAAAATAAGATTCCAAATACAAAGAGTTTTTCTAGGCTTAATAGATCATCATTTACGAAGAAAGATGATATGATTGAAAACAAATATGAATTTATATTCAAATAAAAAAATACAATGATTACACATAAGTTTTATAAAGACGATGAACTGAAAGATGTTGTGTTGGATTCAATGAATTAAGTGATGGTGGTGATAATACTAATGAAGGCAAACTTTGTGATGATACTGTTGAATAAACAGGATTGGAAGATATTTGACGTATACATAAATCTGATTTAATAGGAAATACATGTTGTTGATTTCTTCGTTCAGAAAATAATTGTCTATTATTATTATTAGGTCTATACATAGCATTATTTGTATATGTATGTGAAAAAACATGTGCCGATGATGAATCTCGTGTTTTACGACAATCGGTTGGATAAAATCGTCCTTGTTTTATTTTATGATTTGATTTTGTTAAAAGAATTATAATTAATATTGTTAAAATAAAGACAATAAACGACAATGGAATGACAATATAGAATAATAATTTCATTTTTGATTTTTCATCTAGATTAAAAATAAATCAAAAAAAAGAAGCAAGAGAATATGAAGACTGTGTTCATTTGATGAGTACTAGTCAATAATAAAAAAAGAAGTCTAGAATGATTTGGTTTTACGGGTCTTCGCTTCCTGAAAAATCTCCTCAGATGTTGTTAATAGGCAAAAACAAATCATTAAAATCGAAAGTGAGCGAATGAAGAGATTCTTTCGTAACTTCTAACTGAAAAGCGAACTGGTATCAAAAAAATATTAGCTCCTTAGTAGGAGAATTTACCCGAATTTCGATTGGGTAATGACCAATCAAATGATGAAGAATAATTATCGATATCTAAAGCAAATATATCCGTATTATTGTTTGACATTGATCGAATATTAGTTTCATGAACACAATGGTGTCTATCAATTTTACTAAAGCAAAAAACAAAAACAAAAAGAATCAATCTTTATTCAATATAAATAAATTTTTTACTCTGTTAAAACAATTTTTCGTATTGAACAATCTTTCATCCAACATTCAAAACAAAGTTTTGTATGATTATCGCGACATGATGTTAGTTTAATTATTAAGTATCCAATATGATTTGTTATTATAATCGCATAAGAATTATTCTCACTAAATTTATAAAAAAAAAAAAAAAAGTAATTTTTTTCAAATTACTGATTATATTGAATACAAACACTCTTTTATATGTAATCGAGTTGATTGAATAACTCATGCTCATTGGTAATGTCAATTCTTCAAATATATTCGTTTTAAATGTTACATCAGTAAATGCCGTAAATAAACGACCATTACCTGAATGAAATACATCATATGAAAAAAAAACACGAACAATTATAGCAATAAATGTTATTTTACTTGTTCCAATAATTAAACAATAAAGATTAGGCTTATATTGAATGACATTAATTGCTGTAAATATATGATTTGACATTGTTTCCATGAATAATGGATTAGATAAATAAGGTAAAAATTGTTTTTCTGATTCAACCATATCTCGATCAATAGTTGATGGTATTGATTGAGAACAATTAAAAATTAATTCGTTCATTTCATTTGTTCGACTATTTTTTATTGATGGTCCAGTAAATATATCATAAAATTGTTTGTCAAGAACAAATAAACAAACAGCTGAAGCAGTTATTGATGAACTAAATATGTATTTGATCAAAAATAAAAATATGTTTTTTTTTGTTCATAATACTCTCACTTATTTGTAGTAAATGTTGCAAAGAGTAATACTGTACCATTTGTTGTATGAATTGGATCAATTAAAGCAGCTAGAGAAGAGAACAATATTTAATAATTTAATATTTCAATGAATATTACTTAAAATATGAAAGACAAATGATCGTGATTGTTCAAATATATTTGTTGAACAATTAAGTGTAGCTTTACGAACGATTTCAGTTCGATCAGCACAAGCCATTACTAATCGAGATACACGATTCTTCAAATAAACAAAAAACAAAGAAAAATTATCTATGAAATAGATTTCTAATTTAGATAAGTATATAAATTCTTCTTTTGTTTTTTTACATTAATTTTAGTTTCTTACAGTTTCTATTCGTTCCGATGTTTCAATAACACCAAAAACTGCTTTTCCATCATATTTAAATCCACCAACAAAATATGAATCTAAACGAAAGGATTTCATCATTATTTTATGAAACACGACCTACATAGATCGTGTCAAAGATTAGTCAAAGAGTAGAAACATGAGAATATGAAATAGAGTCAAAGTTAAATTCAATTCTTTCATATTCATAGTAGACCTTGAAAAGATATTGTTAAAATCTTTCAAAATGCATTAGTTTGTATAGTTAATATCAAAGAACAAAACAATCTAGATAACTTCATGTAGATCTCGAACCATCAAAAACCAATGTTTTTTATGAACTACTTTCTTATTACATTTATGGAGTATTAAGTTGAACGATATTGAAGAAATATATCCGAAAATAGATAGAATAAAACAATTGATGTATGAATATCTTTGAAACAGATGATCGAATAATAGCTTATCAGAAAAATGATATAATAATTTTTAAGTTATATTTCATTTTTCGAAATTGTTCATGTTTATTATAATTTTTGAAAAACTTATGAGTATTATTCAACTGTATAGTGCTGAAACTTTGTGCAAACATTGAAAATCATGATTCTTGTTTCTTTGCTGAAGGTCATTTGTTTTTGCAACAATGAATCTTCAAACAAAAAAATGTTTGAGTTTATATCTTGCTGCGATAAAATACCACTGAAGACGCACCATCGAATAACTATTATACAAAAAGATTAACTTTTTTGGCAAACATCTCGCTTTTAACAAGACCATGGCTCAAAGTTATCGAGTGGAGATCGGATAAACTAACCATGTCTTTTCTGAAAAAGTAATTTTTTTTGCCTCACTAGATATTTTAAAGGTCTTAATCATCTTTTTAGCTATTATTTATTTCTCTTTCCATTTAATTGTGAGAAATACACCTAGTGTACCATTAATGGAATCATAGATTAATCTCTCCGGCTTTAGAACATGCAACACTTGAACAGATTACTAGTGATCAACTAAAAAATTTTCAGTTCCATTTTTTTTCTCGGAACCACTGAGCTCTTATCGTGTTTCACATATTCTTATCTCAAAGGAATTATGCTAACAGTTTAGTTTCTTTTCTTTTTTGTACTAACTTTGTCTTAATGCATAAAGTAATGTTTTTCCTTGTGTAGCACGTATCGTTGGAATGTAATCACCTTGATAACCAGCTGTTACTAGACTTCTATTAAAAGTTAACATAACGTAGGAACGTTCAGAATCCATTGGAGGATGAGGATCACGTATAAGAGTATTTTCGTCAATAAATGACATTGAATGAAGATCAAATGAACGAACCATTGGTCGATGAGCATAAGTACAATAGACATCCATTGTTGTACTATTAGGTAAAATTCGAACATGTACAACATCATTATAACATTTTTCCTTCAAAATAAATATTATTTTATGAAAATAATCTTAAATCAAAAAGTAGTTTTTTTTTCTGTTTCAAATACTTTTGTATCCCATTCTTGACGACATTCTTCCATTGTTGTTGCATCAATAGACCAATTGTATGAAAAAACTTCAATCTAAATCATTCCTATGATGTTTACAAAAAAAAAAATAATTTAATAAACTTACTGAAGAAGTATTTAAAATAGGTTTAAGTAAAATGAGTGCGTCACGTGCACCATAAATAGCATAAGAATCATACCACATAAAAAATTTCATATCAGATGAAACAAGAGAAATTTGATCATCTAAAATTTTATATTTTAGTAATTTAAATGAAAATAATCTATTAAGTCTTACTTGTATCATATAATAATTTTTGATTAAATGTTAATGTTTGATGCCAACCATAGCATGGAATACTGAATATAATATTTACAATGAATATTAATGACGAGATCACAAGGACTCGATTTGTCCGTTGATCATCAAGGTTCATACTTCATTTGAATGATATACGATAATATTCATCAACAATATTCCATTACCTATATCAAAGTATATAAGATAAAACGATGAGTGTTTTGTTTATTTTAAGTGAAGAATATAGTCAAGTGTGCGCGTGTATAATCATACAAATATTCGTTTGTTTAAATTCATCATCACATAGACAGTGGGATGTCGTTTATCATTTTCTACTCAAGTGTTCATTCATTCCTTTTCTCATTGATATGCATATAATACTTTCAATAATATCTATGAGACGAGATTAGAGAAAAAGTATAATACCAATCGTACGTAACTTCGAATAGAAGAAAAGAAATGGCATTTAGTGTTTAGTTAAATTGCACTAGTGAATAGGTTATGCTCAATAAACTTAGCCCATTGTCTGATGATGATGTTTCATCATTTTCTAATGAAAAATATGTGACTTCTATGTACATCGATGAGAATCATAAATATGATTAATTACTACTTTAATTTAGTTGATCGACTAGGTAATACTAATATGACCAGATGGAGATGAATGATTTGTCTACAGACTTATGGATACTATTGTCATTTTCTTTCGATGAATGTTTGTTCGTCATTTCCGTTGTTAAATACGAGATAATTCTAGCCTGTCTGACATGTAAAGCATTAAGAATTATATGTTGAATGCTAATTTTTTTTAATCGATGTTCAAGTGGAAGTCTTACATCAAACAACTATTCTATCGGTTCTACTTATAGATTGTTCAAGTATATACTTGCACATAGAAATTGATTTGTACAGAGACAAAGAACAACGATCGATAGTTTAATAATTTATCCAGACGATAAACTAATATGAAATCTCATGAGTATTCAGAAAAAAAAATATATATGTACACACATTATCATTCGAAAAAGACTCACTCATATTTATTTATATTGGTGTTGTCTTTTTACTTCGTCTTATTCGTTAATATTGATCGAAATCATATGTCTTTGATATGGTTTAGTGGTATTGAATATATAGTAGAATGAAGAAAATATGCGCAAGAAAGGAAGGAGAACGAAGAGAGAGAGAGAGAGAGGAAGAGAAATTAATTGCTTACAACTGGTTTAATGTATACAATATAACAACAAGATAGATATAAATCATACTACTGTTTATATGTTTAATTCGAATTGAAAACTAAGAATTCGTCATTATTTGCAAGAACGTCTGACAATAAATATATAGGTTTGATAAAATAGTTTTTTTTTCTTTCTCTCTCTCTCTCTGTCCGTCTCAGCCTTGCTATATTAAAGGTAACCTGTAAGTGCTTCACCATGTCTTTTCTTATCAATATCGAGAATCAACAAAATAACAAAATGACGTAAGAAATAGAATTCAAAGTAATCGTGATTATTTAAAAAGATACCTACTAACTTTATTTTACTTCTTCTTCTATCACAAATATGAAGGTCTACTTAGTTCTTTACTAACACGTGCCACCATCATATAATAGAAAAAAAGAAAAGAATAGAAAGGTGATTTAACAAAACTATACTAACTTTATAAGATATATGATGATGATGTCTTGTCTTTCGAATGACCGAGCACTATCATATAAGTACAAACATATTATATCCACATACATGCACATATCGACACATCATCTATCTATCTATCTATCAGGTCTAATCCAGCAAGAAACATTACACAATAGATCACATCAAAAAGAAAGAAAGAAAAACGACTAAAAAGGCCCATCATGTTAAATTAAAAATGATTTTTTATTAACGACTCATCTGGACAATTGGCTTTTATGTAGTAGTACATATAACGCGAGATTGTCCGATCATCCATAGTGAGTGGTCTTGTCACATTGACAATTAATTTGCATGTATGTATGTGCATTAAAGCGAATATTCTCTTTCCATTCTCTAACTTGACATTTGATTTTGCATAGTGCTTAAAGACGATGGAAAAAAAAAGAGGAAGGAAAAAACGCATTGTCACCTTTGATGATGTAACATACAAGAAGGTGTTATACAGAATTCGTTTCACACCTAGGTTGATTAGAACGATGCTTATGTATCTAGATATATATATCATTAAGCTATTTATTAAGAAATTATTATTATTCTTTTATTCAATAAAATCATATTACTTCCATGTTCGTATGAAATTTTCTCAACCGGAAGTACAGACACTTCAACATTTATGCACATCTCTTTTGATTATAATCCTATGTAAACCGTTGAACGAACAAGAAAAAAAAATAATCAAAAAAAAAAAGATTTCATAAGTCAACAGATAAATCATTTTGATTCTACTTGTATAAGATAAATTGTGAATATAAAAGTCATCTTTTTGACCTTTATATGAAACGATTGAGTATTATTCGATGATTTGTTTAATAGAATAAGCCCGTAGACGTTTTTTTTTTGATATGGCAAAAAATAATTATAGATAAACATTGATTACTCATATTATATGTATCCTTTAGAATATAAACTCTACAGTGATATTTGAGCAGATTTATTTAATAAATCGAATATGAACACTTCGATATAAAATTCAATTAAGAATTTGACTGAAGTTTAATAACTATAATATTTCGTTATTATAAAAATTTAAAACGTGATTAATAAAAAAAAAAACAGCAAATCAGAGAAAATAAATCAATTAAACGGCGATTAGATTTTATAATAAAATAACAAATATATTCTACAACTTCAATATAATTGTTTAGTTATTCATAATGCTCGTTCTCTTCAATACAAACGACAAGATCATATTGGCCAAAGTTTTGTTTTCTTTTCGCTATTAGAAATGAAGAACAGAAGAATTAAGATGCGTACGTCCTTCAGAAAAAAGTGTATACTGCACTTTATCATTTATAAGGTCAATTTTATTCGCATGACCTCATAGTACAATCATCTGTGTATGTAGCATGTCTTCTGACAAAATTAAATTATAATACATTTATACTAACTTCGATTGAATTGAATATTACAGTAAATTTTGTTCTTGAGCTTAGTAATAATTTTTTATAGACGACAGTTTATTAAAATTATTGTACACAAAAGAGAAACACAGTTCATTTTCGAAACCATTATGTAATTTCTTAACTGTTTTATTTTTTTAATCATTTATAAGTTGATTCATTTAAAACAAGAAGTATAAATAAAGTACGACATATAATTTTATTATTTAAAAAAAAACCGATTACAAAAAAGGATATGCCGTGACCCGGGATCGAACCAGGGACCTTCAGATCTTCAGTCTGACGCTCTCCCAACTGAGCTATCCCGGCGAGTTAATCACCTTGAATATTAATAAGCAAAGGATATCAATTAATATAATCTGTTTTGGATTATTGTCTGTAACATTGAAAATTATGTACTTTGTCTGCTTTAATTGGTTTTATGAAATGAAGTGATTATTGATTATTCAAGGACTTAGAAATAAGAATTCCACTTAAATTCTTCTACACGTTCATGATTATAAAAATAAAAAGAAAACACGATATTATTTCTTCTTATATTCACATTCATAAAGAAATGTGTAAAGTTGAATGTACGATTGTAATCATTAATGCAAATAATGTTTTACATTGTCTATTACTTGAGAAAAATTATTATCGCTTCATTCATAGTACTTAGGCAGTCTAGAGGCTTCTATTATTCAGTTGTTAGACATTCTAGATTTCGATAGATTCACCATACCTCTATTGAAGGTATTCTTATCAAGTACATTCTCTTTTGCAAATTACATTCCACGTGCATCACAGATAAATCTTTGTTCATATAACTGCCCATATCTTAAAGCTTTTCTTCAAATCACAGAGATCCGAGTGTGAGATGTGAGCATGGTTATGATTCTTGCAGTAGTGCACACCCACCTCCTTTAAAAATACTCTTCCCATTAGGTTCTTGTTTTCGAGTTATAATCATTTTCTATAGTCGAAATAATAAGTGTATAATAGAAGATCTTTTCTCATGAAGGATTCAAGAACATCCGACTTTTATAGAATTCAATATCTTCAGAAGAAACCATCCTTTTTGGTTGAAATTTGGAGGATATTATAAAGGATATGAGCTCTATAAGAGCCCAATGGGACGAATCGTTTATCTACATAAAATACCAAAAAGTCTTTATTTATTCTAATCAAATAGTTTAAGAAATGCTGTTTTGAATATTCGTATGATAACGACCTGAAGATAACGACCCATGATATTTTATTCATTCATTGCACAACATTTCTATCTTTCATCTGATGTTACAATGAGCTTCGTTTCTCTAATGAGTCGTAGCCAAGAAAACAGTGATCTATAAACATGATGTAGATATGATATGATCTTGTGAATTACCTACTCACTAAACAGAATATGCATTGGTTAAGAATAGATTTTTAAACAGAATGTTCAACAAGTAAAAAAAATGAACATTGAACAACAAACAAAGACAATGGCAGGAATACTTGTCAGGGAACACATGATAATCTACTTCGTGTAATCGAAATGAACCCAAAGTTCAATTAAACTAACGCACATCGAAAGAATGAATTGAAAATAAATTTTAAAAAAAAGAACTTTTAATAATGATGTATTTATTCAGTCATGCATTCATTTAACTTGACAATTGAAGATATCAAATTCAAATCGTTTATTTGGTTTCTTTTCTGATTACTTATAGCGACTAAAATATCATCATTCATTCATTCATTGATTATGAAATTATTAACAAAAAAAAGTAAATTAACTTCAAGAAAAATAGTTACTTTTATTAGTAAATTTAATGATTGACTATGGATAGATAGATCATATTATTTGTAATATGAAAATAATCATTCCAAGATTTATTGAGAAATCAATATTTCAATAATAAATACAACTCATTAATAACAAATCGAATCAATTTTATTTTGGTAACCATCAATCCAAATGAATTAAATAAATCTATGTATATAAAAACAAGAGCTTTGATTAGAAACAAAAGAATCATTTATTCATCATAGTTATCATCAAATACTATAAAAAATAGTTTAAAAAAAGAAAAACAGAAAAAAAATATATGCAGCATTTTTTTTTGTTCAAATCGATCTATTTCTGTTGTAGGGGTGTCAGTTTCTGGTTCCGTTCTTGGAAACCCAGGAACCCATATCAATTTGACATAGATTGGAAAAATAAGCACGTCCATTAGTCTCAATATAATCAGATACGCATGGAAACGAATTTTCAAGTAGGTTACCGGGTTTCCATACTCGGGAACCTGGACCAGTGTGCAGGTTTCGCGTTTCGTCCAGAGGAATCCAAAACCTGGCGAGGATTCTATTCCTAGGAACTGAAGCAGATTTTGAAATAGCATGCACTTCCATATCTCAGAGGAGAGCGGAGTCCTGGAGTACGTTGCTTCCTCTTCATTTCCAGTATTCATCTGAAACAGGTGAATAGTGTTAAAATTTAAACTAACTTTATTTATTTGACTTTATTGAAAATGTACAAATAAATTCTACACAAGCACACACAAAACAAACAAGACAGACATCTTGGTATATATGTATTGACAAACGGTTAGGCATGGAAAGAGACGAAAAACCAAGATGAAAGAAAAGAGAAGAATAAAGAGGACGCACATGGATGTTAATATGATCTAATGTTATAGTCAAGTTTTACATCAACACAGTTTTAATCGAAATCTTATTATTATCATATAAATTGAAGAGTGATGAAACAATGCAAAAAAAAAAATAATAAAGCATCCTTTTATTGATCACTAAATAAAAAAGGAAATTTCTTCAAGCTTTCGATACAGGAATAAAGTAATGGCGCCACTATTTTTGGGTTGCCCTACTTCGAATAGCATCTTTTTTTGTTTCGAGAAAGCATTTTCCATTGAAATAAAACCATGTATAGACATTTAAGGGTGTGGGTATCTAGTTAAATAATTGTATTGGTCAGTTGACTGTCGATCTTAGGTTTTGTGCTATTAGACTTTGCTCCTTTTTACTGTATAGTTCTCCTCATATGTATGCATTCATGAAATAGGGACGAACACACGTAAATAACTACTAATAAATATTAAAATAGGCTAGCTAAATGTCGATATTTCAATTTTACCTATTCATGTATGATATGTATCTTTTGTATGCGATGTAAATATGCAATAATCAGTCGTGTGAGACGAGGAGAGCAGATATTAAAGGTTTGTTGATCAATGAAAACAGCTAAAGAGTAGATAGATAAACGACGTTGTTTCATCCATACAGGTAGGCTAAACTTGATGTCCTTTGAAGGTTTTTTGTTTTGTGAAAAAATCAACAATAGTAATTGCTTTCAACAAGATGTTCTTTTGTGCTTTTTTGAATAAAATCAACAAAGCTCTGAGTAAGAATGAAAAGCTATTCACTGTTGGTCAATAAAACCTGACGATAGTATAAAATCATACTAATAGTTGTTACACGTAAATTCAGTAGTATTTAAATAAGAAGTGAATGGTTATAGCACTTCTCAGCAGTATGTATTGATTTTCATCAGAAAATATACAAAAAGAATGTATACTCTTTTTCTATTTTCCTTGTGTAAATATTGCATACAGTAACAAAAAATGAATAAATTTTCTTTCTATGCAAAACAAATTTCCAAATGAAACTGTATATTGAAACTGTCGGCTAAAGATTTTCACAAACTAAAGACTTCTCATATTTAATCTCTCCGCTCGATATTGCCTTTTCATTATCTTTGGAAGCAAAGAAAGCAGAACGAGCTGAATAGTAAGAAAGTAGAACGTTGTTAATTGTCTTAGAAATGTATGATTAGGTGTTACAAAATATAGATACGGCAAAGAACAAAGATACTGTTCATTTGACAATAGGTATACATTTTACAGCAAAATCTTTTGTTCAGTTTTCAGTTCAACTTCAAACTGACGTGCAATTTCCAATGTAAAGATTTAGAACCGATTCTTCCAAGACGAACTCATCAGAAACGTTGATCAGTGAACATTTTCGAAATATTTGAAAATTTTTGTTTTCAACCTATTCTAACTTCATCTCTTTGGTTCTTCATTGCGAATAAACTTTAAAGTCAAGTTTTAGAAAGCAAAATCGAATCAAAAGAAATGAAGCTAATTATTGGTGTAATCCTATTGTGCACTGTCGTAACAGCATTCAGTGCTACAATAAATTGGTTTATACCGGATATCGAGAGTTTCGATGTCAACATTTATACAACTACTGACAATGGTACTTATCCAGTGGTTATTTTTTTGACTGGATTTGGCGGTCTCGTGCCGGCTGCTGTATATTCAAACCTATTAACAAAAATTGCTGATCAAAAAATTATCGTCATTGCTTTGAGTAAGATAGAAAATATAACAGCAGAATATGTTGAACAAAAATTTGCTCAGTTTATGATAAATATCACGGATCCAACGAAAGGAGCAAAATATTTGTTTGAAAAGAATCCACTGACAACAAATGTTGTGCCTGATCTTGAAAATCAACTAGCATTTCTGGCACAATCAGCTGGATGCCATGTACTCACAGTGTATCTGACAAAGCGTTGTGGTACACAATATGCTCAAGTAAAACTTCTTATACTAATGAATCCTGTTGATCGTAGTAGTTCCTAGGATACAAATGAAGCTGGTAAGTATTATTCTACCGCCAGATGTATACACGACTAATGACCAAGCTTTTTTAGCTTACGTCACTCATCCACCACAAAACTTGACATTCAACACTTCTGTACTCATAATAAGTTCTGGTCCTGACGGTAAACCGGCATATTCTGGACTACCGGCTTGTGCACCCAATAATATGAGCAATGATCGATTTTATGAATGTCTACCGGGACCAAAATGGTTGTTAAATTCCACTGATTATGGTCATGCAGATATGTTTGATGATGTGGCAAGAACTGCAATGAATACCGTCTGTGCAACATGTTCACAATTACCTATGTTGACCACGTGTAACTTTGCACAATTTAGACAAGATGAGGCCAATACTATTGTAAACTTTATAGAAGGAATTTTGAGTGGTGTTAACGAACAACAATATCTAACATTCGTTCAAAATCCAGATCCTTATTTTAACAGCCGTACAACAATAAAATCAAACGTGCAACAAATCACACCGTCAAATGGTTTTTGTCAAAGTTATTCATAACTACAGGAGTTTTTTTTTTGTAAAACGTTTAATTTAAGCATTGTCTATTCATCTTTTTATTCTCGCTAATTAGCTCTCTATAGATATTTTGTTTTATTCTTTATCTATACTTCTTTCTAACCTCGCTATGTATGATTCTATGTATTTCAATAAAGTTTTTGCATCTTACATAGATTTTTCGAAAGAAGATGTTATTCGTAATTTTCAAGTCGAAATTTTCCGGCAACTTTCTAGAGTCTTTCAAAGCAACGTGCGAGTGTGTGTGGTACATATACCCAAACTTTTATCTAAAAAAAAGACAAAAAGTACAATGAATTGAAATCGTCCTGAAATCGATCTGATATTTAGTTCATCAAAATAGCAAATTCTCAGCGAAAACGTATATTTTAGAGAACGTGTGTTCAAGTTGAAAATAAAACGTATCTAATCAGAACACAAATCATTATACGTATTGTCTAGTCACAGTAGGATGTACTTGATGACAGGAAGTTTGTTTCAAAATTTTTTATAACATCGAGAGATTTCTCGCTGATAATTAAAACACGATGAGAATTATTGATATTTTATCAGATTAAGCACCATAAACAAATTTGTTTTGATGCGTCTCTTTACTCTAAATCGATTTGCTAGCCAATAAAGAACTGAGAATGTGACTTGAACAATTAAAAATTTATGATTTTTAGTGAAAAAATATTATCAAAATTCACTCATAAGTCACTGTCACTTTTCTCTTTGTGAGTCTATATATATTCCAGAATCGTACCTATATTACGACTATGAGGCAAACATTCGAGAGTTGCATTTCTTGACTATTACAATAAAATGAACACCAGTCACTATATTTAGTACCAATGATGGCTAATAGGGCAGCGCTGATGACAGTACTACCATGAAGTTTCTCCCGAAATTTAAAAACAGTAAGTCATGTCTAAGTCGATCAAATAATAAATTCCTGTATTGTATAGTTTTGATCTTTTTCTGGTTGGATCAGCAATGTTGCTATAAGAATGTTTTCATCAATGAGTATTCTAGAGAATAGGTTTTTTCTAGTTTGAATAAGCTTGAATAGCTACATGATTTATAAATTATTTTTTTCTGTATTTATAACAGAGACCAAAAGTTATAAGAAAATCTCTATTTGAATTCCTAAATTTTAGAGATACAAGTTTAAGAATATCAGAATAGATTCTATGCCAATAATTATATCTATGATCTCAGCAAGATCAAATTTTAAAAATTCTCCTAAAAACCAGTTTTTCACAGATACACTCCTATTTCAGAGCGATATGCCTGATATTATTATCATTTGAAGATTTTCAATAAAGATTCATATGATATAGAATTGGTTTTTGAATTTTTACTTCAGTTACAATGATACTTTGCATTTCTATATGAATATTCACGTTTATCAATAAGGATGAACAAATTCAAGATTTTGAAAAACTTTCTAGTCCTTATTTATACAATTTGTTCTCGAGATGTTTCATCAAGTAATGATTGCATATTATCTGCAGCTTGCTTCGTTTCATGTAATTCATTTATTAAATTTTCATATTCAGTTTAAAGAGTATCAAAAGATTTACAATGCTGCTTATTGTCTTTCGATAGATTTTCTTTGATAATTTTTAATAAGATCTTGAAATCCTTTATTTAATTTATCATGTTGTTTTAATTGAATAGATTTTCCATCAAATTTTTTTAATAAATCTTCATGTTTTATTTCATTATTTAAACCATTTTTTATATTTTATTGTACTTTTTGTTTGGCTAATTCAAGATCGTGTTCAAATTGTCGAATACGCGGGAGGTGGATCTGGAGTGTAGATGTGAATGTGGATCTTCACTGTTCTTACTCACACCCATACCCTCAAATGACTCTTCGCGCTTATGTGTGTTTGATTGGAAAAAAGCGGAACTGCATTCAATTCTTTTGACTCAGAATTTCAGGATGAGCAATGTATGCTTAAATTACGCATGAAACAATCAGAGAAAGGAAGTAAGAATCTGGTCGCTTTCATCGATTTACAATGTTTTGGGTTAAATCGCATGCGCGCAAAGATAAGAATGAAATATGTTGATCATGAAAATTCGGACAAGAATCATCATAGTTTTTCAATATTGAGTCATTAGTTAAAATGATTGTGCAACTAAATAAAAGTCAAGACATGTCACTTCCGACTCGCTTTATCGTGTACATATACATACTTGCTCATTCAGATGTAACGGCAAAATTGAAACATTACGAAAATAAGTCATTTTCATTTTACTTCAAGTAAGCAAAGATGTACCAGTTCTTGTGCAAAGTACTAATACTGCTAGCAACAGCAAGCGTGTTAGTGAGAGGAGGACCAGTTCAGTCACAATCAATATAGCCACGATTCATCATCGGCTTTGCAGAATTCATTTATCATTATACGAACCGAAATCCATTGGATTATAATAACTATGGATGTTGGTATGGAAACTGAAATCAGTTACTTTTGTGTTCTAACAAATCTTAGTTTTAGGTGTGGAAGTGGTAATAAAGGACAAACTATTATGGATGTAATTGATGCACGTTGTAAAGCTCATGATGGATGTTACAAAGGCTGGGGATCATTGGCATCGTATTATCTCATCAACGACTTTACTTGGGAATGTATGAATGATCCATCATCTGCGCAATACAAGGCTTGCCTGTATGACAAGATAGCAGCGCAATGTTTTGCTCGCAATACATACAATCCAAATATGAAAGGAAGATGTACGTAAACACTAATTCATTCAGAACTGTGCATGTCGTTTTCTTATCTTGAATTCAATAAAAAAACACAGAAATGAAACAAATACCAATGTATAGTCAGATACGTGTGATAGATTTTGAAAGAATGAATAGAGGAGAAAAGCTTCGTGTACATTCCCTCCACCTCACACACATCTAAGCGTTCTTTACGTTGTTTCGATCTGACTTTCTCGAATATAGATGATATAGGTGCACAAACTTTATCTTGTGGAACTAGTGATCACTAGTCTGTTGTGATTATATGCGAAAATGTAGGTTTTGAAATAACTAATTTTTATCCTCTTGTTCGATGGAACTTGTTCGATGGAACTTATTCGAAGGCATGCTGGCTCCCCTACAAAAGTTCTAGATAAGAGAGCAAAATGATATGTAAGCACATGAATGGTACCACCAATATACTCGAGTCCTTGCAGCAGTAAAAAATAAAGTAATCATGTGGAAGGAAAAAGAAAAATACCAACCATTGCTGCCATCAAACATAAAAGATCAGCTGGAAAAAAACAGACGCGTAAGAAACATTTGTTACAGATAAAAAAATGAGTGGATGACATAATGAAGACACTCGCGTTCTATTGTGAGTGGTGACACGCGAAGTAAAAACAAAAATTGGTGAATATGAATCAAATAGATGGTAATCCTTTCTATCTATAACTCAAACAAATTACGGCAGACCAGAAAAGAATTTTGATAGCATTTGTATCGCGTCTACAAGTCTAAGATTTTATCATTTTCGAAACTAGACAGCGAAAAAGAAATAGTATCAGGAAAACAAGTAGTTGATGAACTTTAGAGTTATTACGAAGAACAGTTAAAAGAAAACTCGAAACAAACCAAACAGATCCAGATGATGTAGGGTGAGGTGTAGTTGTGAGTATTCTCCTCATCCACACTCACACCCGAGGTAGCGAAATAAATAATTGTCTGTGACTGAATAAAGAACAAAATAAGTGTTATAATTTGTCTGTTGGTTTGCGGCATTCTGTGTATCAACACACTCATATAGCTTTTTCTCATGTGTAATTTATCTTTTTTTCCTGTGCTTTGTTGAATCAACAACAGGGACTATGATGAGTTAGATTTCGATACTTCAATCTGACGTCACCATCATCATACTTTATTTCACTACCTGAAGCTAACAACACGCCGCGTCGCTTTTCATCATAAGCAAGTTACACGCACCAAAAAATATGACTAAGACACAGAACAGAATAAATAATTTGAAGAAGCAATTATGTTGTGTAAGTATACATTATTTTCTCCGTGATCTATTCAGAAAAATAACATTTACATCCAGACGAAAGGAAAACGCCTATTGTGTCGTTTAAACGGCTGCATTTGATTGTTTCTCTCAAAAAAAAACGGTGATAAACGACAAAAAAGGTGATTCTGATGTTTTTTTTCTGTTTCGACGCTTCAATCACGTTTCAAACAGTTTATTATATTACATGATCGATATATGCTCCTTTAAACGTTTTTATATATCACTCTCTACTATGTGAAGAGTTATGATAAATGTTAAAAATTATGATTAATCAAGCATAATCTGTTATACACATACAAAGTAGTATAATTCCTTCTTTAATAGAACTGTGCTTGTCTTTATTTAATTGTTTCTCTTGAATGTCTACTTTTAATGGTTTTAAAGTACAAGTAAAAGTAATTTTAATCATTTGGAGCCTTTATTACTCTTTGTTATTTGATGATTTATTTCTCAAAAAAAAAGTAGTTAGCTGTATTTGTACTTATATAAAACTAAGGAAAATCACTCTTATCTACCCTTGTTTGTTAGAGGCTACTGACAAAATCTACACCACACACAAGGCACTTTTTAACGAAATATTTAACTCTTTTCAAAAGAACATTTCTTTTTTCAATAAAATATAGGAAGTTGAAACCACTACAAAGTCAATTTTTATCTAGTACTTATACTTATTTGCGTGAGAGAAAAAGAGCGAGAGGAGAAGCAAAGAAAGAAAAGAGCCATAGTGAGAAGTGGAAAGTAAGAAAGGAGAAATGTAGTCAGCAAAGAAAAGGAGGTCTACGAAAATTGGTCGACTCGAAAATTAGTTGAACAGTTCACAATAAAAGAACAAAACATTTTCAACAAAATCTTTCAGTAGTATGAAAGAAAAGGATGTCAGTACAAGAGTTATTTCTAATACTTCAGATTTTGATGGTAAGATCATGTAAAAATAAAGTAGATGTCGACTATTGTCCAGAATTTGTCTTAACCAGTAAAACAAGTACAAATAAAGAATGGTTGTTGATGTGAGTCTTCTTGTGCCTTTTTCCCACTAACGTCCACACTCTGATTTGCCTTATTCATCTGAGTTAAAGCCTTGATCCTGTTATCATCAATTTTTCGACTATTTTTCGTTCGACCATTTGTACTTTCGCGACAATACGAAGAAAAGAAAAGAAAAAAAGTATAAATAGAAGCAGCTTATTGCATTATTCATTCGGTAAAGATTTTTCGAGAAGTTCGCATCGTTTTCAAGAGCGTTGAGACCGTACACGAAATAAAATACGTAGATTGTGTGTGAATTTAATCTTGAATATCACATTTATTAAGAGTTGACAGAGCTTACAAAGCATGAGTAAAAAGGCTCTGTAGTTATAGATGTTATTAGAATAGAGTACTTTAAAAAAAGTTTTACGTAGAACTAAGCATATTTTACCTTTTTCATCGAAAAATATTTGTGACCTTTGCTAAATTGCACCGACATAGGTCAGAAATTAAGTTGATTGAAAGGTCGGTTGTCTTATATAACATACAATTTATTCATTAGGTTATCAAATTCATCATTGAACAAGTCTGTAAGATAAAAAACGTAGGTTTTTAAATCTTCTACTATTAAAAAAAATATGATGTTAAGTATGCATTCTCATTTCAAATTACAAGTCAAAGTTCTGATAGTGAGTAGATATTAGAGCTATTTCAATAATGTAGAATATTCGTATTATTATTTTAGAAAATATATAAAGAGTATCAAGATTTTTTATCTATAATTTTTGCGCGCTTAAATCAATCCACTTTTAAAAATACAACGCTTATCGCTAAGTTCGCATCAGATGCTTAGATATTCAAGTAGGTTCTTTTTCTTCCATTATTCATCGTCAGTATGACAGATTACAATTTACGACTAAATTTATATTTTCTACAGTGTAGGTATTTAGAGTTATTTAGATTCTGGAGTTAGTTTAACAAGCTCGAAATAACTTCAGTAGAATATCTATCAGATATAAGACGTTCACATTATCCATAATCAATCTACAAAATTATACAACATTTTGAAAGACAAATAAAAAAAATAGTTAGAAGTCAGTCTGTAACCAATGTTTGCTGATATTTAATCAAATCAATAGGTAGTTTGAAGCTTTTTTGCACGAAAGAGAAATATTTAATTGTGAATTACAAGTTTTCCAACTTCTACCAAAAATAAAAAACTTGAAACTTATATAAAATACTTCTATTCAAATATAAGTTTTTAAAAATTCACGAAATTTTGCTTTATTTAGATAAATATTACCACGGATACGAAATTAAATCTTTCTCTTTCGTCAAAACAAAAAATAATAAAAGCCACTCATTGATTTGATCAAATATTGGTTGAATGAGCAGAAACTTGTCAAACAAACAATCGTTTACTGCAGATCAAATCATAAAAAATCATATGTTTAATCTTCAGCGAATTTATAGTTAGCATAATTATATTTAACGTTTAAAATATGTAACTTTAAGCATAGTTTAGACGGCAAAACAGCGTTTTTTCCAACTGTCTCGGTTCTTCTTCGCCCCTATCGTTCGACCACGATAAAAAAAACCGTATGTTCAATTCCATGAAATGACTTCAAGATAGTACGGTTCAATAATTCTGACAGACTAGTTAAGTTAAATCTATATCGTAGTTACCTCGCTTCTACATGTCTATGGCGGAACGAGGGTGTGTGGGTATGGATTTTGATCTTCTATTTACTAACACCCACACCCTCAGTGACATATTAAGTCATACACATTTAAGATAAGTTTCTAACTGTATCAGATAGGTTCTTGATATTTCAATGGCAGTATCTTCACCTATAATCTGGTACAGATAAAAATAATAGGTAACAACTCATGTTGGCTTCAAAAAGATCCAACCTCAGACCGTCGTATGCTGGGGCTCAGCTTCCTTGGTATCACCGTTGCGCTCATGCTTCGTTCTCTTTCTTTGCTTTTCACTTTCAGATAAACGTGAAGTTTTCAGATCATGGAACAAATCTATGTTTTAAAATGTGAACATGGTAAATATTATGTTGGACAAACGTCTGATATTGATCGGCGATTTGCTGAACATCTCGATGGCGAATATGGTAGTGAATGGACAAGGCTTCATAAACCCTTGGAAATCATCGAAATAAAAGACATCGAAAATCAATTTGATGAAATGAATAAAACATTGGAATACATGGACCAATATGGTATCAATAATGTTCGAGGTGCCCAATGGTCGAATATTTATTTAACGCAAGATCAACAGTCAGCAATTAGAGCAGCACTAAATCAGAATGCATGTTTTCGTTGTGGAGAATGTGGTCATTTTGCAAACAATTGTCCTAATGAAGATCGACAATCTCGTGTACCAGAAACAATGCGATGTTTCAATTGTGGAGAGCCTGGTCATTTTGCCAACGAATGCTTCAATCGAAGAAGATGGCAGCGGCGACCAATGCACTGCACTCGATGTGGTAGAGATACACACTATGAAAATGCATGTTACGCTTCCTTCGGTATCGATGGTCAAGAATTAGACTGCACTCGATGTGGACGAGATTCACATACTGCAAATGAATGCTATGCCAAATCTCATCTAGATGGACGAATTTTATATTAATATCAATACAACTAAAACAGCTACAAGCAGACTTGTTAATTCGTCAAGAAAAAATACGATCAATAGTCTTGACTAATATGCACTCTTTATACATTTCAATATTGTACGCATGTTAAACCCCATCGTCTCACTTTTTTGTTAAGAATCCAAATAAATTGTATGAAAATGTAGTTGCGAGTGTGTGGATGTTGGTATATAGATGTGGGTATGGGCTAAGGAATACTAAGCACATAAAACCACATTCTATCACAGATCTTGGTCTTCATAATAATAATGAATATACCAATGAAAAGTTGCTGAAAGCTTACAGTAGAAATGTGTATATGCACATATTATGGTTCTCTTCGAAAATCTAAAGCATTTGACATTGGTGGCACTGCATATGAATAAATATGTATCTTTATCACTTGATAATCCATCATCAATCACTTATTTCTCCTCGAGCGTTACTGCATCTCTACTAATGTTCTCGAAATATGGTGAGCTGATACTGTGCTTTATTGTCGTTTGAATTTAAGGAAAAATATCGAGGACCAAATGATGTTCATATTAATGTTAATGCACCGGCTGATAACTAGAAGAGTCATTATAGAGTATGAGACGTAGTTTTGATGATTGTAAAATAATTACAAATAAATAGCTAGCTGTTCTTGTTTTTCTCTTGTTCAAAATTGTTTTATAATTACTTGCTAATTACTAACTAGAATTCATTAACAAAAAATTGTAAAAATAAGAGTTTGTTGATTGTCAAAACAAATCATACAAAAGATTATCTACTAGTTTTTCAATAATTAACTTTTGACTTTTATTGAGTACAAAATGCAAGCAATTTTCGTGAAATTATCGAAGAAAAACACCGAAATTTATCAATGTTACGCAGTCATCTCGGATTCGTTCATAACACCTCTGTTATGGTTATCATTTGAAGAGAACGAAGGATATCATATAAAATTCCCTAGATTGAAAAATACATTAGGATGAAGAATGACATTGTCAAAATAAATCACACTATATTACAATGTCTGCATGAAAATATTTCCAAGAATAAACTTTTCTCTATTAATTAGAATTCTTACATATAATGAGTCTCACTTTAGGAATGAGAACTATACTATTTTACGATGTTAAGAAAGTTTCATGCGAATTCCAAATTCTAATCAATTTCAGGATTTCAAAATCTATGTAAATCTTGTAAACTTTTCAAGTAGCTCGCTTTCATTTTGAACCAATCGTCTGAATAACTTAAATTATTAATTTCTATGTGTAGAAAGTTTCGAATAGTCGACTATTAGTCTTCAAGATAAGTGTCTCAAATAAAATTTTTATTGTCGTTGAACTATATGTTTTCAGAGATATGTTTGTATGTTTAATAGGATGATCTACATCATATTGAAGCTTTTTTGATTAACGGTTATAATATCACTCGTCATGATGGAGATTTGGTAGTGTCACGTGGATGCGCTCGGGATTTTAGTAAACAGAAGATCAAAATCTGTACCCACCCATACCCACATTCTCGAACAGACGTATCTACAGAAGAATATTTTTCGGATATCTCCAATGCTTTTCTATAATATACAATGGCAAGACAATACTTACGCATTTTTTCATAAATGCCACCAATACTATTTAAAATATGAACAGTGTTGCAATGATTCTATTTTCGATAAATCATCAATGCTTGTTCATAATATGATCGAGCTTTAAGTTTACATTGTTTGTTTTCAAGATTCGGTTTTTCAACATAAACATCACCCAGAAACATTTAACTATCTGCTATACCAACATGATCCGCTGGAAGACATTCTAGTTTCATATTTAAACTTATTAAATAGCATTTTAAAGCTTTGTCGAATAGTTTTTTCTCAAGAAATATATTTCCGATAGTATCAATCCAATCAGCATGTCGAGTACGAGCAGAAATTTGCTCAATTAATCTGACAGCTTTATGCAATACTTCAATCCAATTTTATCATTATCTTGTTGACACAAACAAACTCCCATATTATCATAATTACGAGCTAGTCGAATAAAACTAGGTTTCGTTGGATCTGCATCTTCATTTCCTAGTGCCCTTTTAAAATATTCAAATACTTGAATATAATCACCCATTTCATGATAGATAATACGAATATTCTTCATAGCGGAGAGATAGTAATGCTTTTGAGAGATCAAAAACATGCTTTGAATAGATCAATGCATCATCGTATTTGTGTGATGTAGTTAAAACCAAAGCGAAATATTTTAAAGTATTTGAAACATTAACATCATATATATATCAGAAGAAAATTTCTCTCACATTTTCATCGATTTCTTTAGATAATCAAATGCAAGATTATAATCTTTCTTCAAATACTAAATATATCCAATTTTACTTAAAATTATAACAATACTGATATATCCATTTGGGTGAGACATTTTCTTTATTTTTCAACGAAGCAACATACTAATTTAAAGCTTCATTGTATTTCTCTTGATTAGTTAATAGATGAGCAAGATGATTGAAATTGGGTTCAATATTATCATGTCCGTTCAGTAGATATTTTTCATGCATTTTTAAACTTTTTTGATGATATTTCATTGCACCAGCGAAATCACCCAGACCGTTAAATACGGCAGCAATATGATCCGATATTTTCGCTATTTCTCTATGTTCGTTCGGAAAATTTTTTTTTTCATGTCAAGACATCTCATTTGATAATTTAATGCACAATAATATTCACCTTTGATACGATAGATTATTCCAATGCTTCCTAGAGAAACAGCAATCACAGGATAATTCGAATGATCTTGGCTAATTTTCAGCGCACGCATATAATATTCCAGAGCTTGATCATATTGTTCTCGAATGTTTAAAATTGAGCCAATATCATTTATTAGATAAGCTGATGGTCCCACACGTGGAATCTCAGTATTCACTAACAAATCATACGAATGTTTATAATATTCCAAAGCGTTTTCATGACTTCCTTTATTAAACTCAGTCATACCTAAATAATAATAAATAAAAGATTGAAGTTGTTCGTAAAAGACGTAATCATAACAAGGGCTTTGCATGTCTCTTAATGACTAAGAATAGATAACGAACCTCATTTTGGCGATAAGTAGGCACTAAATAGTCTAAGAAAGTTTTCCTTTCGCAATCCTTTCTTATGTAATACTTTCAATCAGAAAGATAATACAAAGAGAGATCTGTTTGTGGTGGCAATGCAACATCGGATATAGTACAAGTCACCTATCTTTGCTAAATTTGGAGACGAATGAGTGGTTCTTTGTGAATAAAAAATTTTATGAAACACGATTGTTAATCAGTGTTGAAGAATATGGTAAAAAAAGTGGAATCCTCTACTCCCTCCAGAGATATATTGGTCACCATCTATAATGCTAAAAGGAACTTGCTCGATTGATTCGCCTAGCAAGCTTCAATATATATATAGTACATATTCTTCATCATGTTTTCAATAGTTCCATTGTGTTTGCTATTTCCATGCCACTGAGATTACCTAAATAACTTTTCATTTCAATTTGTTTCTACTATCATCGAAGTATAAAAACACTGAATATTCTGTATTGAGTCAGTGAAGGTTTCTTGACTTGAAACTCCAACCAAACAACCCGTTTAGTTTAGCATCTCTTGAGTCTCACACGTTTAGTTGACTAGAAATCTTCAGGATTATATGTTGCAAGTCAAACATTTCTTCGTCACTTAACATAAAAACTTGAGTGTTCTTAGGATATGTGAAAACGGTGCTGACATAATTTTGTACAGCAGTCTAAATTTTGTCATTTGAGTTTTCTAATAGACGCTCAAAATACTATTGTCATTGGTCATATTGTCCGATAGTTGTGAGAAAGCGGTCATAGATAAGCTTCGCATTACAAAAGCATTCAATGACAGATCTCTTGAAACAGATAATATTTCAAAAGCCGCATCCAAATCAAATAAAACTTCCTCTTCATTTGGATGTTGATTATAATGAGCAATCGAAACCATAATAATCGAATCGGTTTTGTGCAGATCACATTCGATTTCAAATAAAATTGTTCCTTTTTCTTCTGTTGATTCACTAATGAACGTCAAAGCAACTTTTTTCTGAAAACTTGTTGATAAATATTCATTTGTTGAAAGAAGGTTTCCAACACCAGATTCTAACTTTTAAGCTTTTTCTTTTGATATTTGAACACCATTATATGTGACTATTGAATCTAATGAATCTTTTAATTGTTTATATTCACACCAAAAGCTTTGTGAAAGATCAAATATAAAATAACGAAATTTGTGTAAGAATTCATTATCTTCTGTACGTAAAGCTTTATTTAAATGATTGTATAAAAATGGTTCTTTCGTATACCATTGACAAGCATCTTCGGATTTATATGTGCGATGAAAATTTTCAATTAATATCATTTGTTGATTATTATTACGATTGTATTCTTTTAATTTTACGATCATTTCTTGTTTGGCTTGTTAATCATGGGATAATTGAAGGATAACATCTTTGAATAAGCGTTACCAAAGAAATGAAACAAATTCTTTGAATGATTGACGAGTTGATTTTTGATATTCTTGATAGAATTTGAATGTTTCAATTTGTTTATTAACTAATTAGACCAATATAATCGTGAATCGATTGAAATAAATCTTCGAATTTATTGAAGATACCAATTATTTTCGAAGATTTATCAAACATATTTTCATCAAATCTATTTACTTGATCAATCGAATAAATACAAATTGAAATTTAATTACGGGAAATGATTTATCAATGATAAAATTTCTAGTGTATATGACGAAGGTGATAGGAAAAATATTGTTTCACTTTTCGGTATTGATTTAATCGAATCGACGCAGCTTTGTTGATCATGATAGAAAGTAAATAAAATATTCTTTCATTGATTATAAGCACAGTCTTCGATATTATCGATATCATATCAGATGAACATGATATGGGTTGTCATATTGCTGCTAAAAACAATAACACGTTTCTCGATGGGCGAAAAAAAGGAAAATGAAAGGAATGTGCATGGTGAGAGATCATATAAAATAACGAAAGAATGATAAGGAAACTGGAGAAAGATAATGTATTTAAAAAAAGGTGAAATTTTCTCATTCTCGAGAGAAGGAAGAAAACAAAGGACTGTTAGCAATGGACAAAAAAGAATCCTTTTAAAGTCAATGAATCATACAATCCTATTTTTATCGAAACTACAAGAATTAGAATAAAAAATTTAATAAGCTAATGGTATTACAATGAATGAAAACCAACTTGCTTTTCTTTCTGGGCTTATTTCTATCGACTTGAAATGGCAAAAAATCATCGTTGGAACATGTTGCGAGACCAATTAGTTTCGATTGGACTTTATCGCTAACAACTGAAAATTAAAAAAACATAAAAGGAAACAATGAGTGTCACTTTTCATTGTCCTGAGGAGAAATACTTAAATTATAATCTATATTTTTTAATTAAAAGCGTGATCCACGTTAGCAGACAACCGATGATGCATCAGAATAAACACGATAACCAATTCACTGAACCAACCACATTTCGTAACCAGGATGGAGGTGTAGGGTGAGGAAACTAGAACAATGTCGACAATTGAAAAAAAATAGAAAAAAATTGAACGGGTGATCAAATTGTATTTATGATTACAAATTCAAATACACATGAATAAGAAGAAGAATATACATCAATAAAGAAACAAATGCAATAATCATATATTTATGTTATATATCAGCATATATGTATTAAATTACTTCGATTTCGCACCAACTGGTAATGACTCTAGATAACAATATTCACACAGCTGCGTTATTCCTTCGTCGTAGTAAGCTGGGGATGCGAATGACGAGTGCGGATGAAGGCAACGATCAAGTTGGGGGCTACTTTTACGTATACTAGGACAGTATTCTGCATTGTGATAAAAGTTTCGACACTTTCGAAGTCAACATCCGTTTTGACGAAATTTTTCCTGTCCGTATTTCGACACCTTGCCATGAGGTGTGTGGGTGTGGATATCAGTCTCTTGTTCATACCTACACCCTAGGTACATCCACACTCACATTTGTACACATGCTTTGTTTTGCACACGTTCTATCTAACAAAATCATGGTGACAATTTTTGTCAAGAAATCTAAAAACATAAATTTAAGATGAAATGTTGTTTGAATCTTGTTGTTCTCCTTTCCTTGCTAGTCAATGACGTTGTTGTTGCGTGAGATGGTGAATCACAAGGTGGTTGCTATCAACATTTCTCGCTCGTAACATTAATATGACGTGCGATATGAATTGCGTTGCTTGCAGTAATAAATGTGAGAAGAAAAGGTTATAAAATGCAACTTTTTGCTCTGTTAAATAAAGAAAACATTATTTTTTTTGTTTTTGAGACCGTTGTAAATATGAAATATGAATCTATACGATTCGTTTGCTTTTATCTTTCTATGGTAACTATGAATTTGATGCACTTCTTTTTATTTTATACAATAGGTTCTGTCAAGAAAATCATATGATAATTTCGGATCGATTCTAGAATCTTTACTCTTCGCGCTAGAATATTATCAAAGGTAGTTTAATCGAGAGATATCTCTGAAATACTTGTTTTACATGTTGCGTACTGACAGATCTATCGTTCTACTGTTGAGCTGAGAAAAATTCCAAGGTCACTTTCTCTTGCGTTCGGTTGTCGTAATCAACATTTTAAATTGACTCTCAAATGTAGGTGATACACTGTAGATCAGTTGATGAAGAATGCCCATAGAGAAAGTGGCGGGGTGTGATCAGACGGAATCGCACACTCACACCAAAATGACCTATTTGTGACTCGTATTTAGCAAATATCTTCTTCAAAAGCAATAGTATCAGACGAAAGGTTGTTACGGTAGCCTCTTCACTATAGTTCTAACATATCTCGAAAAAATCATGCGACTTATATGTACATGATCGAAAATCACTCTTCAGGATGCATGAAGATGTTCTCAAGTGTCGAAACACTTCTTGAACGAATCTTCGAAAAGCTTGAAAGGCAATGTGTAAAGAGTTTCATATAGCCATAAATCCCCTGCAAGAACAACATTTTTTTTTATAGATTATTGTCGAATAAAAATTTCTCAACAATGACATCAAAAACACCTGTGTCACCAACAGTTAAAAGAAAAAACAGAAAATCATATAAACGTATGCCTATAATCGATACCAGTCAAGCTCGATCGAATATTGAAGTTCTTCGAATGTGTCTACAAGAACTCGGCTGGAAAGAAGTAGGTTGACTAGATCGTTACTTTGTGTTTGATTTTGTTTTATATTCTAGTGTACTTCTGGTTCCTCTACTGATTCAGACATCTATTGGCATTCGGGAGCATTTGATGAAGGCAATAGGAATTTCAGTTTGACTTCAGCTAGAGTGAATAAATTTCCAGGTATGATATCATAAAAGAAGATGCTTTTCCATCTCTTTCTTTCCACTACTTCGCCTTTTCAAAAATAATTAACTGTTGTCTCATTGTGATTAACGGGCTACTAGTTTCAAGCACAAATTTAATTTAATTATAATCTGAACAGTCCAAAGGAAAAGTT
This sequence comes from Rotaria sp. Silwood1, assembly GCA_905250075.1. Classification (NCBI taxonomy): domain Eukaryota; kingdom Metazoa; phylum Rotifera; class Eurotatoria; order Philodinida; family Philodinidae; genus Rotaria; species Rotaria sp. Silwood1. The sequence goes on along the minus strand of CAJNOP010000053.1, from coordinate 258,715 downwards.
ATCTGACATTGTTTCTCATACAAAATTACCTTTTACATGAATTCAGGTGTCGTAATCACAGTAAGAAAAGCAAGGCTCCATGCAAGATAACATGTAATACTGTATCATAGGATACTGCTGCTTTTCATAAGCCGATCACTTTTAACATAGACAATCCGTTTTAATACGAATGCTCTTCTTTTGTATAAACGCTTTATGAGCCAGGATTTTTAGCAATAAAAGCAGAGCTGGAATCAATGCTGCTTGATACATTATATATGTATAAAGTAATTTTATTTCTACTACTTTGCGTAAGCAAAAGTTTGTCTTCCTTTTGTTCTGCTATTCATTTTCCTTCTGGTACTTTATCGTAATCTATCATGCACGCTTATTCTAATTTCATGACTCTGTTACCTATACCCATCGTTTAGTTCTTGAGTTTCATTATTGCAATCGATAAATTGTTCTTTTCAGTTTTCTCAATTATCGTCAGGAACTTGAAGAAAGGAAACGTGAAGGTGTGCTCGGCATTAGTTTGTGAGTAACACACGTGCATATAAAATTATTCTCAAAGTTAAGAATATTGAACTGTGTATTTTCACGTTACAGTATTTTTAATAAAAACAGAAGACATAGACTGTAAAAAAACTGAAAATTCTCTGAAAAGAATTGATATAGCTCATTCAAAGTACTGAATTGAAACATTCATTGATGAGTAGTCCATTAAATCTAAAAGATGAAGCTTTGCCAGTAGGTATGCTGCAGGAGCAATGATAACATAAGGAAAAATGTATGTACTTTTTCAATATTCGGCTTCAAAGAACCGAAGAACTATATACTGAGAGTTCTGGACGTTTATCTGACGACAGTTGCAAGCGAACGTCACTGGATAGGTCTATATGAATATATCGTTGCATGAAACAATCGTAGTACCGACTAAGTTTTGCTATATATTTTTGGAGCGCATGCATGCTTTCCTAAGTCTCACATAAATCCTTACCAGTTTCCATCCAAATCCATATACATACAAGTGCAATAACATATAAAGCCATTTCTGGATTCAAAACACAAACATATGTGCACCCACACCTTCATGCAGCTGATTTCCTTGTGACAGTCCATCTTAGTTCCGAATCTAATAATTGAACAATCTATAGGCATGCGTGACATCATGTGTAAAAGCAATTTGACACGTTCATTAAACGCCATGCGAATGTTATTTCCGGATGAATTCGATTTCTATCCGAAAACGTGGTTTCTACCCGAACAAATTGAACAGTTTCAAGACGATGCTCGTGCGATACACAAAAAAGATCAAAGTCGACGACGACCTTTAACGACTTTCATCGTCAAACCATCGGGTTTGTTTAGCAATTTGACAGTAAATTCACTCACTTTCTATTTATTCTGTATAGATGGCTCAGAAGGCGAAGGTATCTATTTGATTCAAGATCCAACTCGCTGTAGCGTTCCTAATCGGCCGTACATCGTTCAAGGTAATACTTAAAATTCTGAATTCAATATCTTATTACGATTCTCTGTGATTTATTGCCAGAATACATTGACCAACCACTACTAATCAATGGTCTTAAATTTGATATGAGAATCTATGTACTGATTCTTAAATTGGATCCATTGGAAATTCTACTGTATGACGAAGGTCTAGCGCGCTTCGCTACCATCGGCTACCAAGCTCCATCGAAAAAAAATCTCCATGAAGCGTTCATGCATTTAACAAATTATTCATTGAACAAACGCAGTGCCAATTACAAACATGCTTTAGATGAGAAACAAACCGATGCCAGCAAGCGAAAATTGAGTCTCGTCTGGTCGCAACTGAGTCAACTATTCAGTCCAAACGAAATTGAGCAAGCCAAAGACATGATCAAAGAAATGATTAATAAGACGGTCTTAGCCATCTTACCTGAACTTCGTGTCGAATACGCCTTGGAGTTGTCAACGATTCGAAAACAGAATCGATGCTTTCAGGTATCAAAAACTAGAAGTGCTATCAGTACTGCGTGATAGAGACAGGGAAGAGTGAGGAAAAGTTGGTAAAACTCCAATTCTATATTACAAACTCACTTCTTTTGTGTATATTTGGACGAAATTTCTTTCATTCTGTCAGTTTTTGTGACGAACAGGATAGAAAGTACATGTTCAATTTAATAAATCGGGATCAGACACATGAATCAAAGTTTTATGAAACAGCCGAAATCCATCGAGCTTTCTTTAATTTTTAATATACACCATCGGGTTTCAAACATTATCTAAAAACCACACCAGAATTCAGCATTTTTCATTAAAAACATTCAAAAGATTCTTTATTGAACCTAAACTTATGAGGATGCAGAAAATTGTCAGATTGAGTACAGTTATTTGTAATACTCGTTAAAATATCGAGGAAGCAATAAAAGTTTGAAGGAAAAAGGAAAAAGAAAATTATCCGAAAATTGATTTTAACGAAAAAATTATTTACTTGATCAATATTCTTTCGAGACATAAGTTATAAACTCGTCGACATGAAAGTTTCTCTTCACTGATGCTTTCATGATTAGAATATAGCAGGAATCCATGAAATAGGCACACAATGATATACAGACCATGTTGCGCGCTAAAGAACTCTGGTATAAGGTCACGTATTACTCAGGTGAATCAGCCAGCAGCAAGAACTTTGAATCAGATAAACTAAGAAATCAATAGAATAAGGGCGATGAAGAGTGCTTATTGAGCAGTGCTGTAGAAATATTCGTATTTTGAAATAAAAACTGCCTTATGGTACATGCACTTATATCATTAAGGCGATATTTTATTATCAACGAAAGTGTTATTTATTCTAATACTCTAGTGTCATCCATGTTTCGTTAGCTGTGTGAAGTGTACCAAGTAGTGATCGTAAAATGGAGAAGTGATAGCCTCTTTAGTTCAACGTTATTCCATCATGCTCCTATGTTAGATCCATAGTATTCGAATATCTGTAGAAGAAAGAGAATAAGCACACGTCACGAGAACATTATCGTTGGATAATAATGAATTTCAAAGGCCAAGTTAAGGATTCTTCTTTCTATGACATACATAGATGAGATATGTTGGGACGATTCCACGCTACGACATGCATTCATCTTGCATTCAATCCTATCCCGTTCTACTTACTCTTTTTCAAAACACAACTAAAACAAATAAATTGTGTAAATTTTGATGGATTTTGCAGATTATTGGCTTCGATATTATTCTCACTGATCAACTAAAACCCATTTTACTTGAAGTCAATGCGAATCCTTCGTTGAGAATCGATTTCGATCATGTCAATGAAGCCGGTAACAGTGATTATTATTACCAAACAGTTCAGTATTGATCATTTCAGGCAAATTTGTCCACGAACCAAGTCTAATCGATGAAGAAATCAAGAAACCGCTCGTCTTGGAAACATTGAAACTCGTGATGTAAGTATAGAAGTAGAATCAGTACCAGACCAACAGAACTTTTTTCTCGAGGCCATATCGAGTTAAGCAAATATATCATGAAAAAAATAAAACTGCAGAAACAAATTCATTTTTCACATGAAATTTAGGCGACGCCGTAATCAATCTAAACTGAATCATACAACTATGGTTGAAGTAGAAGAAAAAAATGTCAATTGTCAAAAGAAGAAGCACGATAAAATTGAGGCGAAACGTGCGGCGAAGACGTGTTACCACACACAACTTAGCTCGTCCAATTCCCACTCGTCAGATTTCAATTCGGAAGAATTTCTGGACGATGAACAACGACAGAAGGTATCGTCAAATTCAGAGTTGCCTGATCAATGCTCGAATATTTCTACTCAATCAACGAGCACGTCTCGAGACAGATTGTTAACGGAATCAGCCAATACAATCTTGCACAATATAGAAAAAAGATCGCAAGACTCCAATCAGAATACAGAGAGCGAAGCAGCTGATTCAACTCTCGTTGAGAACAATTCAAATTTGCCTACACTAGATGTACCGTTGACCATTGAAGACAAGTCAAATGTGATGCAATCGTCGATGAGTCGAGTTCCTATGACCGATGATACTGGCATAATTAGCTCGATGAAATCACTCAAGATTATCTTTCCATCAACGTATCAAACTAAATACGAGCCCATGTTTCTTTTGGAAAAAATTGCTTTCATCTACATTGAATTGGTGATCAAGCACGGATATAAAGCAATGACTAATCGACCATTTCGTAACTTGGCTAGGTAGGTTTCAATGACACAAAGTTAAACTAATCAAACCCGATCAACCTTTTGAGAATTTTTTGGGCTCGTTCCTTTAGCTACACAGTTGGAGCAAAAAGTGTCCCATTCTTTGGCTGATATCAATCTCAATTATCTTTTCCACAGTACAATGGTAGGAATTCATCTGCGTTTTGACTGAGAATAGCCAAAACAAAAGTTTCGCTTCTACACCGGTATTCCATTTCCTCCTTAGCATTGTTTTGAGTGAGCGCTGCTCAGTATTTGATATTCGCAAGAGATGTGGTAGCACCAAAATAAAAGTCTTAACTATTTCTTAGTCAACATAATACTGCTTCTCCCAAGTATTGCTGAAACAAAAATATGATCTTAAAATTTCTTAACACCAAGTTCAGATTTAGATCCTTTGACCCAGAAAATCTGGAAGTGCACAATCTCACTTGTCGCATAAAATTCGACGACCGGCAACTTTTCACAAGAGATTTTTAGGTTTATAGATTGTAGTCCAATGCGCAATTAAATGGCAACCGGTGAATACTTTTTCTACAGATTGTTAGAATGAATCAATCTGAATCTGAAGTTGAACTTTAAAAATATTGAAGTCACATTGTTCTGTCTTCAAGTATCGGTCTCATGAACTCATACAAGAATACACGAATAGCAGAGATTTTAATTGTTGCCACTTTTAATTACAGTTTCTACTTATGAGGGGAAAATGGCCATTTTTTCATTTTTTCTGATATTTCTGTACATACTCTAAAGTTTTTTTTTCCATAGAAAATATAAACATACTATAAAGCGAAGACTAGCCGTTTTTCTTTTATAATCAGCGAGTTTTTTTTGCGCTTCGTAATTTGTTCACGTATCTGTCAATTGAAAGACATAACTTGATTTCATTCTGTTTGAATAGTATCTGCGGCATCATCAATCAATCAGTCACTATGTCATCTATCGATCTGCTCTACATTCAAATCTTTCACAAATGTAAAGAATTCGCCTCGCAGTCCCCAGCAACGGGTAAGTCAAAGATTAAGAGATAATGCCATTTAGTCAGAAATATACGCATTGATCAGTATATGCATTTACGTTGTGACGTATCTGATTTTTGTCTTTTAGGATTAAATTTTTTGGCATTTGTCGAAGCTTTCTTTATACTTTCTCAACGCAAACATTCGACTTCTTGTAGTCTTCTGGAGGGCGTTACAGAGTTGATCGAGTCCTGTTTGCGGCACTTGAATCTCAATGTCGAAGAGTTTTTCTAGTCATTGATCTTCAAAATCGAATCAAGCTTTTCTGCAACATTTTGCTCATTATACCAGTCAGCAAATTGTATATATGTATCGTCGGTTCATTAGTACGAACAAAAAAATAATGACTAACGAAAACAATAAACATGAAGACACCTGTTTAAAATATTGGTTTCATTTTATTTACTAATCAGTCAAGAAAATTTGTAAACGAATGCAATTTCTGCATTAATAGTTCTTGTATGTGTAACTAGCCGAAAAGATCGGAACAAGGTGTGAGTGTGGATGTGGGGTGTGGACATGCATTTCATGTATAGGCATACTGACACCGACACTCAAACACCCGATCAGGAAAAAAAAGATTTTTGGTATTAAGCAACTTTTTGGATTTCATAAGTAGTCTTGAACATGAGAGCGAGGACAATATGTGAGAGGTGAAGAAGTATCAATATTCGGAACGCATTTTCTGACAGATTTATTCTTTGAAATTGTTTCGATTTTGAAAAAAACTTGGAAGGAAATGTGAAAAAGGTAAAGTAATTCATTATAGATATCAAAATGATCGGTACAGGAAACGTTTTTAAAATTTTACTGTTTGCTCCAGAATTGAATAGACTACATGTTGATATCAAGATTTTTATAAAACAATTCCTTATAATAATTAACTACTAGTTATTATTAATTATTATTAAGGGGTGTGGGTGTCGTCTCTTTTACACCAACACCCACACCCTTGATAACACTAAAAAAGATTTGAAACGAGGTACTCAGATTAAAATCGTCAAAACAACTAAGGATAAATTTAATCCTAATTCGAAGCATAATCCGAATAAAAATAAAAGCGTATCTCTGGCTTTTTTAGCGGTCTTAACATGAGTGGCTCTACTCACTCTTTAATTGAAATCAAGATAAAAACTTATCTTTGGCTTTTTGGACATTTTAAGCATATGTGCGATGTGTTGAACTTGTAATTCAAATTTAGATAAAATTTACTTTCAGTGTAATTGTCACAAAATTTTAGTTTCAGTTAACTGCATGTCGATGACTCTGTTTTGACATTTCATTCATTTTCGAACTCAAATTAGGCAGCGACTCGTATTTTCGAAAAAAATCTGGTCTCGTTAGAGAAAAATCAATGAAATGTTTGTTGCTAGTGGATGTAAACGGTCTTGATCTATGATGAAAATTTCAGGAACTGTGCTTGTATCATTTACGAGGCAGGTGTCACAATGTACAAAACAAAGAAATTGTTTTTGAGTATGCCTAGTTTATTACGTTCGTCGACACTTGTAAAGGAATAAAGTCGTAACACAAGGAGATAAGAATATAAAAAACACTGAGAAATCAAGTGTGAGTGTAGGTATCGGTGTTCGAAAAAAATAGACCTACATCCACATGCATATCTCACAGTCACACCAACCTACAGCTACATCCATCCACAGTCACACTCTGCATTGAATTCGTTTAACCAAGAACATTCGCCAAGTGATATCTCCATAGAAGAATGCTACAGAAAATATTTTTTTCTTTGAACTCGAGTTTCGTACTAATAATGCGTATTGAAATACGCGCGTAAAAATCTCATAATGCATCATTGTGTAAAACTCAATATCAATTAGTGAGCTTTGTCTTTAACACATACAAACATCAAGGTGTAAAGGCTATCACTAAGAAGATTTACAAACGTGATAAATTCTAAACGGATCGAATCAATGTCCTCGTCATCACTCTTAGATGGTATCGATCTGAATTCTAAAATGTGCAACAACAAAAAGAAATTGGGAAAATATACAGCACATTTTTATTGAAATTCAGTAGTGGCGTCTGTTTTTATGGTTGAATCTTTCAAAACATAAATAATTGTCTCATCATGTATTGCATCAAGAATATGAACCCGCATTGAATACCAATAATCGATTGCATAGATACTTTTCTTGCTTTGTTTTTAGTAGCTGTTGTGGCTAATTTGGTGGTGGTGGTGGTAGTAGTGGTAGTGGTAGTGGTAGTGGTGGTAGTGGTAGTAGTAGTGGTGGTGGTAGGTATCAAAATTCCTCTGATTGCCAACAAATCTCGCACTGCCATAGCCATGGCCACATTGTTGCACATGGGTCTGTTGCATGTGTATACTAAAGATGTTTCATTTTCCGTGTCAGACATTGACTTTGATTCTATGATAACACCGTAAGGATTGGGTATGGAATTTTCAGAAACACATTTTCGAACTGAGTCTGAACCATCCTTGCCGATAAATTGACAGAAACCACGAGGGCAAGATACTGGTTTATTTTGATTGTCAGCACATTGCAGGTTACTAGAGTTCTCAACAGCGCTATACAAACGCGTAACAAGATTAGCCCAAAGTTCTTCATGGTTGAAGTTTCGTACTAAAACAAAATACTATCTAATTCATGAATAATTCAATAAAAAAGACTTGATCTCTGATGTACTTCATAAAGTCCGTAAGGTTTCTATTTTTTCCACACTCCAATAAATGATAATGACTGTACTTTTGTCCATTGAAATTTATCGAAGTCAAAATTACTGTAATACTTTCGTTTTTTGGTTGCATACAAGCAAAAGGCTCAGCTATATTACGAGAGCATCTATTATTCCCATCTACTTCTTATCACGGCATTCTGTGACAGTATACATTATGTGTGAACACTGAGAATTGTTTTCACGCTCTCTCAATTTGAAATAAACTGTTGACACTCGATCGATTCTCACAACTTACCATTTGAATAAATATCACTGAGAACACTGGCTCTACAGAAATCGCTGTTAAAACACATTATTTGATACGTTCGTTTCACTTTGATATTCGGTAACCAGATCATCATAGTGCTCGTCACAATACTTGGTGTATTCGACAATATCAACATTTCACGATTATTGGCTTCAAATCGTACAGAAGCTTCTCTATTGGTATAATGCACATCTAGTGTAAACAAACAACTGGAACTTTCTACATCCATTAGAGCGCATTCCGGCCAAGATGTATTGATAACTTCTGATGAACTAGTATTCAATGTTTGGCTACAATGAGGGCACTGAAGAGCTAATGCTAGGAAAGTAAGATGAAAAATACTGAGACAGACCAACACTAAAAGCATGTCTCACGTTTAAATGTTAATAAGAGTATGATTGAAGCGTTTTCGAGACAACGCACACGTTTATATTCGTTTCTTCCTCCAATAACAGATTTATGCAAATATCTACTAGGCTTATATATGAAAATAGTCAGACATTTGCACATGTGACAACGACGTGATGAATTTCGTTTCAATCGATATTATCAAAAAGACGTGATAATAATCAAAGGTGAAGTGGGCTTTCATAATATGGAGAAAATGACATTGTTCCGCAGAGGAAGTAAGAAACAATTTTGTTTGACTAAAGTTTTCGGTATCTCTCAATCTCCATCTCAAACATTAGGCAACATTACTAAACTATGTATGCTAGACTTGAAACTTATAAACTTCAATTTCAATTACTCAATAGTTAACTATTTAATTATTCAAAAACTCGTGTAGGGCAGCAGATGGATACATACAAATACACACATGCGTACATACAGAACATCCCACCTGGTGTAGATGATTTGAAAGTTTGAATACTTGAATTCAAATTTTCGGTTTAACGCTATTGAAATTTATTAAATATAGGCAAAGAAATGCAAATATAGTAATGGCGAAATTTATAGCATTAACATTACGAAAAATTTAATAGGAGGGTTTCAAAACAACAAAACAGTTTTATAAGCCTATTAGATTTTTGTGTTGTAGTTCTTTTATAATGCCGACTTCTCAACAGGCCAGTGATGCAACTGACAGGATTTTTTTCCAGACTAGGGAGCCCGATAGATCGATATGAGTCATTGCTCATTTTTTTCGTCTTGTAGGTATCACATCAATCTTTCGATGAGTGATACCTACCTTGAATTCACTACATATATTACTTAACGCTTTAGTATCACTATTTTAGTTCTTCTGCGAAGTATGATTTCCAATGAATGTTGAAGTCAAGGAAGAAACAGCAAAAATCTAGACTGTGGAAGACTTTAGTACTTCATAACCGAAGTCTCAGTTGTTTGTCTTATCCTTTGTTGAAGTACGCGAAGAGATAATTACTTCCATCTTTCAAGCTTGCGTCAAAACTCACTGCAAAGATACTGGTACTCTTTTAACCTAGTGATTGTGACAGAGAATTTTATGTTTGGAACAGTGCAACAGATTTTCCGATATTCTAGCTTTTTGTCTCGTAATGGTCTGTCATATAGATCATGAGATTTTCCCCTTAGGGATTGAGTGTGTAGCTGTGTCATGTCGATTTCAATGAGAGTAACACATTAATACCCACACCCACACTCTGATTCGAGGGTCAAGTAATATAAGACTCTGATTGTTTTATCGATAATGTTCCACTGCTGAAAATTAAATCATTTTCGAACCAATGCAAATAGTCATTTGGCGCTTCGCTCGACATTTGGATTAAACGTAACACAAGATTATCAGTATTAATATTTTGAGTTGTGATGTTCAGTCAAGTCGACCATAAAATTCAACCAATTCATTATAAACATCATCTAGAAAGGCCTCGGTTTTCTAGTGTTTATTTATTTTTCTCTAAAAAGTGCAGCCAGTTACGTCGTAATCTTGATGAAAAAAAAGCAGTTTCACATGTCGAGTTCTGTGGTTTCGATCTGAAAAGTTCCATTAGAATCCATTAATCGACATTAGAAATAGATTTACCCCTAGTAAACATAAACAATAAAATGCGTTGGTTGTGACTCAAGAATCAGGCTGATATAGAGCACAGAATAACGAAAGTATATCTCTATTATCATGATTTTCATGTCAATGATTCTTTCTAAACTTATTGGCTATCTGTCTATTTGATAGTGGTTGCGCATCGAAACAAGAAAAAAATTGATAAAAAACTTTCATTGAAATCAATAATTGTGAGAATGTGGAATAATGGGGCACCCTTATCTGCACTCTATACCTACGTCACACATCCATACCTATATTCATCCATACATCCTCGACACCCTCAAATATAGGCGATAGTGGATGCAATAGTCTATTTGTATAATGTTTTAAGCACAATTTACGCTTCAACTCCTAGATACATAACAAGCTTTTCAGGATCGCTAAAATACCTCCAACTGTAACAATTCTAAAATTAATATACATAACGATCGTGGAATCGAGTTTCACCAGAAAATAGTGTTTTCATATTTTTTAAATGGTACAAAAATAGACTATTACATGCGCAATTATCCGTATTTTAACATGACTATTTTAACTTGAAGCACTGTTAAAGTAAGAAATTTCTAACATCTGTCTCAAAGCTTATCTAAGCGAAGAAATCCACTATTAAAATCAGTCGGTTTTTATTATTTAAAGTACCATGGAGAAAATGGAACATATCACGAGAACCAGCTCATCGAGGCTTATATCTTGGTAAATATTCCGTTCGACACTGAGAGTCACATCTGGCTATGTTCTCTCGTGAGTTCGAAATATGTACATATGAAAGAATTAAAAACGCGAATAATTTGGTTGATAATATTCACTCTTTTAAAGTAAATAATGATATGATAATTATTCTAATTCTTTCCGTCTACGATATCTTTTTCTTCTTCGACTTGTAAGTTTCGTACACCATCTGTGACATGTCAATAATTCTGCTTTCAAGCAACATTTTTTTCTTCCCTCTACTCTAATTTGTGATATATAGAGCGGTATCCTGAGAGACGTTGGGAGTCATCGTCAACCTTCAGAAATGTCGCTTTTTCTTGTTCGACGATTTACAAAGATATTTGAAGCTTTAAAAAAAATCTCGAAGTGATTTGAAAATTTCCATTCGTTAAAAAAAAAGCTTTTCGATAGACAACAAGAAAAAAATTAAAAGAAAACAATTTCAAAAAACAATTTGCCCACACTTTCCAAGCATGGTCACTTCGGAACACTCTTCGGTATATAAATCCAAATTCGCGTCTTAATGCATTACCTACAATGTCAGCGCGCTGCTTCATGAGAAGAGTTTTTCAAATTTTGCTGTGAAAGATGAAAAAAGTTGATCGCAATTGAAGTCCATCTTCAAAATTATAATTTTAAAAACAAAATAGAAGACCAGTGAGCTTTTATTGTGGAGGAGGTTGGGTAAAATTATTTCATAAGAAATCTGTAATCAAAGAGCATTCACATTTCATTGGTAATACATAAGTCGAGTGAACCAGTTTATGCTTAGATGAATATACACGATGATTCGCACCGAAAGCACATATTGGATGTTTCAATTAGTGTCAATAATAATAACGCAGTAATTTCTTACTCATATTATATTAAATAAATGGCGTCATCTTGGAAGGAAATAGTTCTCGAATTGCGCATGAAAAATTCACAAAAAATCTTTCACTCGATCATAGCAGGGTATAAATAGAAAGTAAACAGTGCAGCTCACATCATCTTACGAGCCTCACAGAACATCGAAAATCTTGCGCAAATATGAATGCATTTTCTTTTTATGACTGGCACAATCTGTCTATATTGACTAACGTGATAACAGCAAATATAAGTCTTCTATAGTTAAATTTCTTCTGATTCAAGTTGGTTATTGCACTAAAATATGTAGTAAGCGATTTATAAAATTTTCATGCCAAATTCAGAAACTCTCAATTTACTCGACTGAATGATAAAAAGTACGGAACGTCGTAAGCCATGTGTTAGATCTTTTTAGATTCTTTATTAAAAATGGACAAGCAAATCTTTTTCCCGATCTCTTTCCTGATCTGTCTCCTCATCGGCTTAGTTGTGAGCGAAACTAAATTCGATTTTCCAGCAGAAGCCTGTGTCGGCGGCTTCGTTTCTGGCAATTATTTAGGCTGTGCAGCTGCGCTGGCTAATTCCATTTGGAAGATTCACCAGTGGGTGAAGACACGCCAATCAATGTGTGCGGAAACCAATGTAAGGGCAATCTGAAGGGTCGCATTTCAGGTTGGAAATGGAAGTGGGATGCCAAGTTCTAGTGCTCAATGAAAGGCCAAGGAATCGTGGGACAGTCCACTGCATTGAGCCGAGATGGGACTAAGAAGGGGGCCATCAACGATTGGATCACGAAAGCATCACAAGTTGGCGCTATCAACATCAATGACTTCAAATGTTGAGTTGTCGTGCCTCATGAACAAAACTTTTATGTTGGCAATCAAGCGTTTTGATTTTATTTTTCAATAATAAAGATGTACACACCCCCACAGTCGATAGGAACATCCTTGAGGATGGATGTGGGTGTGTAGAGAGCAACTGTAATCTGTTTCGTTCTCCCTCGAGGGGCTCATCATAGGGTTCAAGTTTTATTTTCATGAATTCTCGAGGTGCGAGTGTCTAGGTATTAGTGTGGAAGTGTGGGGGATATGGATGTGATTGTAGCTGTGATTGATGAGATCGCCCGAACTGACACTCACATCTGCAATTTCATCTTTTTCTAATTCTATTATGGTCACTACTTCGAGAATAACTCTGTTTGACACAAACGTAATGAACGAAATTTTCACACATACTGGATCTAAATGGTTCTTATTTACACTGGAATTTTCAGACTCTTTGCTTTTGTTATTTCGACCATGTGGCCCATCAGAGACGAACAAATGAAATTCCATAACGTTCGACCACGTCGAAAAAGTGGCCTTGATAAATTCGTTCCTTTGAGTGAAGGGTGGGCCATATGAAATAAAATAAGTTTGTCTGCTTGTATGTTTCGAAGCACGTGTAAAATCACCTGCTCATATATGAGAGAAAAAGCAGCTTCTTATAAAGCTTGACCGAAAGTCATAACGGTTAGGCAATTTGAATTTGAGGTCGGATTTTACACCCAGACTTTTCATTGGCTAGACAGTCGAACAATCAAACAGGAGCTTTTCATTTTACGGCTGTTAGACTTTTCGGCGAAAATTTACTGTAGGTTATCGAGGACCAAGAGTTCGAAACTGAGGTCGAATTTACATCCGAGTTTATCATGGATTAGAGAGCTAACCTATCAAAAGCGAACTTTTTGATCTTCAGCTTATTAGACCTTTTGATAATTCCCTCGACTAAAGGTAGAATGATATAAAAAGTAATGAGTTTGCATGCTGGCTTGCTTGTGTGTTGAGATTGGGTGTGGGAGTAGGTGAGTATAGGCGTGGGTGTACGTGGGTGAGTGTGGGTGCGGTGAATCATACGTGTGAGTGCGTGGTTGGGTGTGAATGTAGGAGAGTTAGTGTGAGTTTTTCAATATTGGTGTTTTGCTCATCGCCACCATACTATCACTCACATCCATACCGACACCCGCATTCACGCGTACCGTCATAAGAGAAAAATTTTAAAAGTCTAAGTGTAATGCGCTTGTACATACAAATATCAGTGAATATCTTTGCATCGTCACAAGACACAACACGAAGATAAACAAGAAAAAAAGAAAGAATGAAAGAGCGAAATACATATGATGACGAGTCTACTCAAGAAAAAAAACTGCCTACCCGATAAAAATATCATGCTCGATTGATTCACGTAAATATAGGTAAGTGGAAAAAGACAAGTAATTTCGTCGATGATAAATATGAAGCAAAAACGCTTGCCACCACTCAAAACGAAACTCGCACACTTTATTGTCACTTATTACGTCCGTATTTTTGATTTCTTACGCTATTAGACTAGCGATAAGATTAAATCTGAATGTGAAGAATAACTGCAAATAAGAAAAGATGAGAAGACATGGAAAAAAGACATTTTTACTAATCAGAAGATAAGTTCAATAAAGTTTTGATTGAGGATATTCAACATTTGCTATCGATAGCGTTGATTGACGTAACCCTTACACATAAACCAGTAATTTTTACAATACTTACATTTCACCGAAAGTTATAGTTATGAAAACACAAACTCTACTCTTAGAAAGCTAACAAAACAGCGAATACCAGAGCTTCTAATAGGCTTGGATGTGGAATAAGAGATGACTTCAAGATCTACACGCACACCTACACCTACATCCTTCGTTTTATTCACTAGTATAAAACAATTATTGAAGAATTGGGAAAATTATACTTTTCCATTTCTTGAGAAAATTACACACGATATCAGAGCTTGTTCACAGAATTCTATTGTTCTTTGTGCGTTAAATATTCAATTTATTCTTTAATCTTTATATTTACTTTGTAGAATGTCGAACAAATTTATTTAAAATCAAGTCAATCAAGTTCAATGACATCTGCTAACAAAAATTCGACATTAACTTTTATTGTATACTATTTCATCTCTTCTTTTTTCTTAAAAATAATTTGTTTTCAAATTTTTAGATTCCATCATATGATAATACAAAAGGGATTTCAGATTCAATTGGTTCGAAATTTGAAAGAACTAATGACCATAACGAATATTTTGTCCTATTTCATAATACTACTTCTCCAAATTTTGAAAAAAATATTGGTAAAGAAGTCAAATTTAATTTACTTTAAAAATACTAATAATTTGAATAATTAAATAGAGAATGATTTTACGTGTCGATGCAATTCATACATCATATCGTTTATCATTATATTCACCATTTTGGATTTTTAATTATAGAGAATTACAACTTGAATTTCAGGTAAAACAAGGAATGTTTATTATAAAAAAAAAAGGAGAATTTTGTTTTATTTCTAATAGATTCAAAATAATCGAACATTTATTGACATTGTTCAAACACCATGATTATAGGTTTTTCTTATGCATGCATACAGAAATACATATTTTTGTTTTAATAACAAATTATATAGATCTACTAATATTAAATTTCCGAGAATATATTACTATCCAAGGACTATCGAGTATCACGGCTATTTGTTTCGTCTTTTGTTGTTCGAAGCAAAAAGATGAAAAAAACTGAGCAAACGACCATCGCATAATTAGATTTCAATTTTTGCGAACATGATATTTTCCTTAAAGAGTAAGATGCATTTTCCAGTTTTAAAATATTGTTGTAATAGTAACTTTTTTCTATCTTGTTCTTCTTTCCATGTGAAACTTTATTTGGAATATTTTACTTCAAAATCTTAACATTTATTAACCCTTTGAGTCCCGGCGACGTGTATATACGTCCGATGTTTTGGCTTAGAATATCAGCGATATATAAATACGTATAGATAGTGTTATTGAACAAACATGTCACTAGCTTATTTCTTGATTATTTAGAAAAGCGTTTTATCTATTAAGTTACGGACTACTATGGTGAAATCATCCTAGAAATTTATAGTCGCTATAATAATCATACATTCTCTTTCGTTGTTCCAAATACATGTAGTATAAACCTCAAAATACGGATCATACACATCAGCTACTATTGGAAGACCTTTAACAAAGGATCTCTCCTTTTTCTAACTACTTGACATTTCCCTTCGCCGACTACACAAAAATCACAATCAAAACAGCTTCAAAGAAAGTTCATTCTTTGAACATCTCATAGTTTTCGACATGATACTAGATATGTGTCTTTGCAGCAATGCACCTCTGTTTATCGTTGATTATCTTGAAGACTACCATACGAAAATGAACTAATAATGGATCCTTGACACAGAGATACAGTGTCGTTCAAAAAATAAAAAATACATCGTGTTTAAAGATTTCTTATAGAAATCTGGGTTTTCGAAAAAAAGCCGGAAGTCGAAGGGTTAAAATTTAAGGAGTGTAATCATTTTCCAGATAAACTTGGCCTTAAAAATATTTCTTTTTTCATTCATTTTCATTTGAAAAAAAGAAGTAAATGTGATTTTTGACAATAATACCGTGAGAACTCTAATTATAGTGTTATTTGTAAAACTGGAGTGTGAATGAGTGATTGTAGGTCTTTTCTTCATCCACATGTTCACAGAAAACTGTGGGTCAACTCAATAAACAGGATTTACATAAGTCATTTAACGATTAATTTCCATTTATTTTTATAATCACACAATTTCCAACTCATCTCATTCATGATACTTATCTACTCTTTAATTATATGCAGGATGATAAGATTTATTTTCAATTCAACAAGATCTGTCGAAATATTACTGAATTGACTATGCTCAAAACCTTATCTACGATTGATGACGATAAAAATATGTGATATATATATACAACAAGAAGAGTTCCATCTCTACGATTTATTTTTTATATTTTATATTTTTTATCTATGACTTTGTTAATTATATAATGGTGAATTGCTCCTTAAAAAAAACAATTATATTGATTCAATGATGATGAATATAGATTCTCAAGATCAAGATCAAGGGAGAAAATAATCTTTTTTTTATTTTGCTCATATCATTAACGCTTAGTATCAAAACAATTTTCAGCTCATAAGTTTGAGGATGTAGATGTACACCCACGTCCTCAATGTGCAAAAGTAATAAAAAATGATTATTTTATCAGAGTAGTTTTTGATGTTATTTATATTGATTCTCTACTATTTGTAGCTACTCGATAAGAATATGATATCATTTTCCAAAAATTTGAGAAATTTCACCTGATAACGTTTCAAATCGAAACAGAAACAAACGCCATTTGTCGTGAAAAGATCACTATTTTAATCACACCCCACATCCACATCCTAACTTATTAAATATAACTGGTATTTTGCGTCCATTTCATCCAGTTATTGAGATTGTTTACAAAAAGCTTTCTTAATTTTTCCAACGAATACGACCTATACTCTTAATAATGATGAATGTTGAAATCAACCAATCGATATTGTTTCAATTTTACATACAAAGGATACTCTTGGTGTCTTCCTTGATGCTTGTTGATTACAAACTATACTAAGTTAAATCGTTGTCCAATGTTTTGTCGCATACTATGACAAGTGAACTTTGCACTTACGTATGCTTTCTATGAGTGAGAGTGTTAAGTATTCGGTACAGGTAAGAAAAAGAAGTCATTTCGATACATTGTTTCTCTAATATGTATTGTCCTGAGTCAACAATTAAGATTAGATTCATAGGCTTGAATAGCTAAGAAAATAAATGCCATGTATCATTTCTTTTATGTTTTCTGGTGTATATTATTCAGTAGATGCCTTTAAATTGTTTTGAAAGTATTCATATGTGAGACCACTATAATAAAGTAAGTAAATGTAAGACGAAGAGAAAATTTAGTAGAAAAATGCATAATAGAAACGCATGCTGAAAATCGTTCGATGCTCAACACAAATATTGACTGATCATCGTTACTCATGATGTTCATCGAGAACTCGATGAATGCCATCAACAATACTATTCGGTGAGTGTACAAAGATTAATTTAGCTTTGGGTACATATTGATGCACCAAATTAACGAGACGATTAAACCAATGCAGTGTAGTAATTTCACGTGGGAAGTGATCATCATAGCCGGTGAGGCCTCCACCTTAACAGTTTATCACAAATTGATTTTTTAAAAATATTATAGATGAAAACTCTTACCAAAGGATACAGCATCCCAATCAGTCTGTTGGAGTAAAGTGATAATCTTTTCATCGCCATCTTTGCTATTTTCTACATTACCATAAACGGTAATATTTTTATAACCGAGTGACTTTAAGTATTCTTCAGCTTTGGTTGCTGTACCAACACCACGACCCAGGGCCAGAATTTTCCAATCATAACGTTTACCTGTTGCCGAAGACATGTGTTTTGTAATATATTATGTGTACGTGTTTGTCAATACACTGAGTGTATATTTTTCTATACCTATACTGTAAACACCAATGATGATAGCCTCGCTGTCTTCATTGAATTGGTTACGAAAGTTGTCGAACTGTAGAATGATGAAGCGTCCTCTACTGCATGCATCGAAATCGATTTTGGCTCTCTAACAATTTATTAATCTGGAATTTTCATGAATATTAATCACACCTAGGAAATATTATTATTGAAATTTCAGCTGATTAAATTTCCCCTCTTCGTTCAAAGTTTCAATTTTTGTTCAGATTAGCGATTTCCGTGTTTCATACATGGTTGAGGGGGGTCAGATTTCTTAGCTTTAAACTCACTAGAATTAGACTTGATGGTTAAAGTCTTTTGAGCTCTTCTATAGGTTTGCAGAATAGAGAACAACATAAACATACATTAGCAGATATACGCCATATATACCATACACATCTTTCAAATCAGTTTTCTTAGATTTAATTCCATTTTGTATGTTATTCCAACAAATAAAGCTCATGTCGAAGTCCTGCTGTTAGAGATTCATTCAAACAGTAAATATGTATTCAGAAAAGGAGTTGCTGCATAAAATACCTTTCTTTCTTGTGTATCATCTATGGTGTTTTGAAACTTTGCGAATAAAGAAGTGCAATAGAACGAAATTAAAAGCTATTTAAACCTTTAGAAATATGAAAAGTCTGCAAAATAACAGCATTCGTATTTTTCCGTGGTATCCCGTTAATCGATACTATCAGATCTCCCGAAATCTGATATTCGAATTGTGCATGGTTGGAAATCTTTTGATCTTGCAGACGAAGAGAGAATGTTGGCATTGGTCGCAGAAAGATACATAAAATTACAGTTTTTGTAGCATAGCTGCGGTGTAATTGTACTTCTTTCACCTTAACTAAGTTGTAAATCGATCAGAATCAAATGCATGGGATGTGGTTTCGATATCTGTTCGAATGAGCTGCATTCTAGAGGTTATTCTGGAAATGCTATGTGAAAAAATGAGCATCGAACTGCAAGTATGCACAAAGCAGATATCACTTTTTGATAAGTCAAACAATAAAGTAAAATATGACAAGAAGTAAGTTTGATGTATTTCTTTTCTATCATTTTCATTTTTTCATTGAATAAAATAACATTGAGGAACGCAGTTAATTGTCGGAATTTTAAAAAAAATATGTGGCATATCCTCAATAACGTGTTTATCACATTAAAAAGCGTTTAGTTGTTTAACACGTTTTGTTCGTTTACATAATTGAACTTTTAGTGTCTACCAGTTTAAATGGTTGTTTTTTTGATATGTGAAACAGCTTTAACAGTTAATTATTATTGATCTAAGTCTGTTTAAACAGTGAACAAATATTCGTTGTAAATCATTCAAAATAAATAGTTTTGCTCATTATGAAGAAACACATTTAAACGATACGGCTGCTTGATATCAGTCGTTCAAAAAACTTTTCATAGCTTTTAATATCATATTTGTTTTAGAAAAATATTTAATATTTATATTTTAAAGAAAATATATTTAATTAATAATAATGTCAGTCGTAGGAATTCTTTTATAATGATTTTTCTACTTTTATTCAAAAATAGGCGTGCACGATTTCAATGTGTCCAAAGGTATGTAGTAGGTGTGGATAGTAGGTGTAGATATAATCTTAAACTTCATCCACATCCACACTCACCCTGGCTGAACAGTTACTCAAAATACAAGATGGAAACCAATATGAAGTAGCAAAGTGTTGTACTCGTCTTTGCTGCATGGAATCTTTTCTTTATAAGAAAATGAATGAAGTAATACGACTAGGGACAGATGAAAAATATCAAGCTCTTTCGCAGATTAAACTGTTTACTACTAGACCTTTTGCTTGTCTACTTTCTAACTTACAAAAAGATCCCTTTGTCTTAACTGCTACCAAAAAGGGAACTGTTTATCGTGGCACCAATTTTTCATCCGAACAGATCGAGCAATATCAACGAATCACTATTTTTTTAAAAGCAGATCGTAATTATGGTCAATTTCCTGTATTTACATCAACAAGTCGTAATAGAGAAAAAGCTCAACAATTTGGTAAGGTTCTTTTTGTCATTGAAATAGGTGAATCTGATGGTTATGATATTTCACTTTATTCAGAGCTTGATGAAGAAGAACATGTACTTTGACTTCATTTTTACTTTTCGATGGAATCATGTTTCTTTGACAATAAAATAAACAAATGGGTTATCATTATCACTTTTCGATCATTGAACCTATAACAAAAAAGCTTGAAGCTCATAAATAAATAGTACAAAGAAATCACATCATAAGTGACCAATAATGTTTAATGAATAATTTATATTTATTATAAACTACTATTGTTGAGCACCCTTGTATTTGCAGATTTTTAATTTCGTATGTTTTTAATAATCGTATTAAATCTGTGTTCAATGATTATGTGAAAAACTTCTGTCAAATACGTTTAACTTCTCCGTAACTGTTCACATGCATAGATGATATAGAAATTAGTAAACATGATTTTATGATTCTCAGTTGGATATGCGATTATGTAAATTGAGATGTGATATGGGTAAAGGTGAGACACAGATTTATGACTTGCTCATTTCCACGTAGGGTGTATCCAAAAGCATGTTTGTATGAAGTGCGTCTGAATATGAATGGTGAAATTCGGCCAAACGCATACCAAAACATTGTTTTTCTCGGTTGCGATCAGATGCGATTCGAACATTCTGTTAACCGCGCCAAGATGTGGTCATAGTCGAAAAACTATTTATACCATAAGTGTAGTAATTAGGTTCAAGTGAATTCCTATTTCTCATTGTGTGTTGAAGGAAAAATTTTGTATCAAAAGCATAATAAAAAAATAGAAGCTTGTTCAAGTTCATTTGAAAATTTTTCAATAAAGTGGCAGTTACATTTTCTAACGTTATACATACCTTGTATGGTTACGAACAATGGATCGTATATGCTTGAATCTATGAATTTCCGATACATGAAATCTATCATTGCTATTCCAATAAATTCTTGAGAGCCCGTATATACGTATATATAACGACAATCATTTGTATTATTTTTTTATAAGTTTATTTGCAGTAGACTTATAGTAAAAAGTACTTATCTAAACGAACTCCATTCACTATCGATGCGACCGTAAGAACTTAAACTATATTTTGAGCAGTTTTCTTCACGAGTAAAATTTAAAAAAGATAAAATTGACGGATTCTTTGCGAGATTTGAATTGAAAACTCATTGTTCTGCTTTGACGATAGATTGCAATTGATTTTAGTTTTTTTTCGCTAGATTAATCGAATTTTTATCGATTCAATAATTTTGAAACAGTTGGATGAGATGAATTAAAATACATTACAGCGCATATTTTGAGTTGAAATAACGGGTTTTCTGTTCTTTTACATAAGAAACCTTTCTTATAAAGAGAAACGAAGTTGAAGCTAGACAGTCTCATCACGAATAAAACTCCTCTGAGATGAATACAGCGTGTGAATGTGAGATGGTGTTGCTGTGCTTTAAATTCGCGCACACCCACGACTGTTCCTAATTAGTTTTATGTTTTTTTCCTAAGAAAGAGAAAAGCGCTGCAGTGCTTTTTTTCAGGTCTCTCAGACACTTCATTAATTAAACAGTCACCACAATTTAGCTAGCTTCTGACGCCTGACCTAACCCGTTTTCATGTACGAATAGATAAGCAAGGTGAATGAATTCGGTTATAAACGGAGATATTTGTCTCCTTTCTTATCTAGCCAGCCATTAGAATCTATTTAATAGGTTTTAATGTTGAAACTATAAATTTTAATTAAAAAGAATCCCTATGTAAATATGAACTCGAAACAAAAAAATGTTGATCAATGAGATGATACTTAGAAAGTTCCACTGTTCACTGCTTAGATTCAGCTCGTTTCGCCCAGTATTCATTTTCAACATCAATCCATTTCAGCGGCATCAGCTGTGAAATACTCATCACATACGGTTGCTCCATCGTGCCCACAATGACTCTTGCCTTGCGATTGCAATCGCCAATCAACTCTCGGCATCTGCCACACGGACTGAACAGTCTAAACTCGTTCTTATCCGTGTCATCACCAGCCAGTGCAACAATTGTATCTAGTTCACTCATCTCTCGTCCATCGTTAATCATTGAGCACACAGCACTCACCTCACCACATAACGGTTGTGATGATTCGATGTGAATACCAGTGTAAATTTTGTTAGATGGTGCAGAAGTGCGTAGTGCACCAACGACAACATGATAGTGCGGTTTGTGGAGACGACATGAGGTGCGTTTCGCTTCTTCAATGAGTTCAAAATCTTTTTCGGTTAATTTGGAGTCAGAATTATGGGCTTCACCATGAGATGGTAGTGATGATGACTGTTCTTGCTGCATTTTTCATAAATTTAAAAGATGTGTGAATGTATTTTTTAATCACATTATTCCCCGTTACTGTTATTTAGATAAGGAAAGAAAGAAAAAAACATGATAAGTATGGGTTTTTTTCTTAGCTTGAATATTTGCGAGGCACATTGTATGCTTCTTCTTGTACTATGTAGCAGTGCGCATTGTAATATGTGAAGTTAAGTGAGATAGGAACGGAAAAAAGGATTTTTCACAAAGAGCGGTATCATTTCTTCTTGCTTAAGCAGTTGCGCTTATCAGTCAAAGTGAAAACGATCAAAATGATAGAATGTATCAATATATAGAATTATCAAGAGAGAAAATCTTTTAAGAGAATACAAAAGAAGAAAAATGTGTTATCATTGTGTAATCAAACTTGCTCCCATATCCTCATCCTCATCCTCACCCTCAAGAATGGAAAGCGAGTGGGTGTGTGGATCTTCTCTTGAGTCACACACACCCGCATTTCTTTAGTTTAGATATATTATTGCTATTACTTAACACATTGGCGGCGATATGACTATTGTTTTTTCATAACTCGTGAAAGGCTCCACGTCTTTATTCATGACATTTGTAATACCTCAAAACAGCTTTTGTCAATTTTTCTCTTATGGATATGATTTATGAACATTCCTTTATCAATGGTAAAAGAATAAGTCCCTTTGGTCAAAATATAGTAGAGATATTCAAGTTTTTCTGCGCTAAAGGAACTTTTGGGCCGCTCTGTAGTGGGGTCCACCGATGGGCCCCATTGCCTTGAATGTATTAATTGAATTTTGCAAACGTCTTTATAAAAATGATAAAGATGAACTACGTATATTAGAATCGTTTGAAAAAACATATTCTCCAGATGATGCTATTACATGGTATACACGAAAAACAAGTCTCTATCGTCTATTCAATAAAGCATTACATCAGAAGAAGGCCGATTTAATAATGGCATTTAGTTGGTTTTTATCAGATATCTATAAATGTTTATTAAAAGAAAAATATTTCTGGAACTACATTTACTACTATTAATGAAAAACTAATATTTTATCATACACAAAAAATTAGTAAAAAAGAATTTGAACGTTTACAAAACTCAAAAGGTGAATTCTTATCAATTAATTCATTTCTATTAACTAATGTAAATCGTAAAGTTGCATTTGGATTTGCAGGTATAAGTAGCGATGATCTTATAGCAACATTGTTCGAAATTACTATTGATAGAAATGTTAAAAATCTGAAACCATACGCTGATAGTAGTCAATTAAGTGATCACAAAGATGAAAATGAAACATGATTTATGCTGGGTAATGTCTTTCGAATTGTTAATGTTGAATTAAATGATACGGGAAAGCTTTTGATAATATCATTGAATGCTTGTAATGAAAATGATCAAGATTATAGACAATTATATGAACATGTAGAAAAAGAAATTGTTGATGAAAATCCAACCTATTGTAATCTTGCCGAATTATTCTATCGTCTTGGTGATTATGATCGAAGTGAAAGATATTTCAATTTACATTTGAAATATCGTGGTAGACCAGAAGATATTGTATTATGTCATGCTGGTTTAAGTAAAGTTGTCAATCGTAAAAAGTATAGTGGACTTGAACAAAAACATCTAACGGATACAATGCAAAGTTTACAAAATCCAACAAAAGCAATTACAGAGCCAAAATTAATTCAAAAATTAGAAGCAGCACAGAGTCAGTTATTCGATAAAAATAAAAACTGTGATGTTTATATACTAAGAACACATACAAACATGGAAAATAAACGTGACGATCTAGCTTTAGTTAATTATGAAACAGCAGTAGCTATACAAAAGCGACAATTACCTAGTGATCATCCAGATATTGAACGTACATTATTTCAAATGGGACAATGTTATGTTGCATTAAAAAAGTTCGAAGAAGGTTTACAATTTATGAAACAAGCATTAGAAATACGTGAAAAATCATTACCATCAAATTATCGAGATCTAGCGTTAACTTATAGTAGCCTTGGTTCGGTTTATCTAATTCTGATAAAGAATGATTTAGCATTGGAACATGTTATAAAAGCACGTGAAAGACATCATGCATCTGGCAGACCTGGTCAAAGCGATCTGTGGATAATTGACACATCAATCAGACGTATACAAATATACTGATAGTAGTGCATCAACATGGTAGAATATAGAAAGATAATCATGAGCTGAAAGCGCACGAGTTCTTTATTGTAAAATTTCGTGTTCATGCATGAATAAAACTTAAACTGGTTTCTACAAAAACTAACCTCTCTGAAATATCAAAATAGATTATGTCAACTTGTACTTTCATCCTTCCCACGAGACATTGTCTCTATCATTTGTTTTTGTGCATTCATACGTCGAATACAATGAAATATACAAATTTCTATAAGAATTCATAAACATATCGTGTCTACAATCTAGAAAAGAAAGAAACTAGAGGATGTAGGATGTGGGTGTGGGTTGCGAGTTCGAGTCTTCGCTTGATTCATACTCACACTCACACTCACACCCACACTCACACTCACACTCACACTCACACTCACACTAACCCACACTCACACTCACACTCACACTCACACTAACCCACACTCACACTCACACTCACACCCACACTTTTATTGATTACCTTGCTCGCACCTAGTACTTTCCTCATAATGAAGCAAATACATGCGAAATGTGTTAACGATTGCACATAGTTTTGTCCATTACTTGTTATATTCACATAACTTAATTATTCGATACACGCACATCTCCTTAGAAGAAACGAAAAAAACCAAATCTTTGATAATAGCGTTCTATCAATGTGTATGAAATAAGAAAACAATGATACTCGCGGGTTTGCTTTTGGCTTCTTCACTGAATGGTTACAGCGATTTTCTCAGAACTATGTTCGGGAAAGTGCAATTGAAGTCTTTTGTCGTTCAAATCGATTTTTTTACTGTGTTTCCCATTATTAAAAGATCCCTTTTTGCCTGCTTGATGTTCTTTTTTATTTCGAATAAAGCTACGCGAGAGAGAGAGAGAGCATCGCGATGAAGGAAAAAATAAAGGATCAAAAAAATTTGAACCAATTCAAACAGATGTCGATAAGAATAGAATATGTGAAGGTATATAAGATATATGCCTGTAACATGCCTTCCCACCGATGAAACTGTGGGTCCACTCACATTCGAAAGTAAAAGTAAGAAGAGAAAGAGAAAAGAAAAGATGGTGAAAACTGATAAAAATACTGATATGAAGAGAGTAATAAGAGCAAGAGAATAAACGAATAAAAATGCAAAACTCGATAGTGTAATAGCATAAAAAAGACAAAGAACACGATTTCCATAGTTGAAAAATTGTAAGTATATTAGAATTTGAGGAATGACAACGGAAGTGCAGCAGAAATGGACAGAGTCAAAGCGGGAGATGGGCAATAGTGTGGGGAGGATGACGGTGGTTGATGTAAGCCGTATATTTGAGATATGTGTTACATATAGGATCAAGTCACTGTAGGGTAGTTATAAGAAAGTTCGCCATTGGATGCAGTTGTGTTAAGCCAGATGCTTCGATGACCGTAAGAGCAGGTGTTTGTCGTCGACGTAAGTTGAATCATAGTCGGTGACATAAAAAAAGAAAAGGTGATGAATGAAATAGCCGTGTCGAAGAAAATGTTGCGTAGCCAGTTAGCATCATTATGGTGTACGGCGTGAGATTGTTCTAGAACATCGATACGAGAATGCACTTTTGCATTTAAAAGTAGTTTGACACGATATCCATGAACATCGACAATGTAAGAAAAAGAAAATTGACAAGAATGAATGTGGAGTGTTGCATTGATAACCAAAAAGAATGAACGATATTTTGGAAAAAGAAAGAGAAGGCGATTACAGAAAGTATTTATCAGGCAAAAATAGCGGATAAAAAAAGTCGAATAAGAGTCGAAGGCGTTAGAAAAAAATTTGCAAAATGAAGAATGTAGATAAGAAGAATATGAAACTGTATAAGGTGAAAAACAGAATATATGAATCGATAGACTCACATCAATGGTTGCTTGTCGAACAATGGAATGAGAAGGTCGATTGCCACTTTACGAACTAAATTCAGTAACTTGATATGTTAAACAGTATATGTTTTAACACCCAGACGGAATATGATGCGAAATGAACCTTCATATCGAGCATCAAATTTATTACGTGGATGAATATTTTTAATAAGAACTAAATCGTTGATGCCATATCTGGGATATGAATGCTGCGTATCGAATCGAGATTAGTATTGACGTACTTTCTGATCATGTTGTGAGGGCTGTTGAAGGAAAACGACTAGGATTTGTAGATCAAACGGTAACACAGGTAAACGGTCATACATAAGTTCAAATGAAATTGTTTTGGTGGTGAAATGAGAAGTTGTATTGTAATTGAAGACGACAAATGAAAGTTGGTCATCTCAATCGAATTGACATTAATTAGATAATGTGGCAGTTTTTTTGCATCCATAGTTTCATTAAATTATTCAATTTGACCGTTAATTTGAGGATTACATGGTGCAGAGTAAAGATGAGTAATACCTAGACGACAGATAACTTCTTCGTGAAGAAATCGAGCGGTAGTATCGGCATTGCAATCACGGACTGCTTGACAATAACAACTTTTAATAGAACGCCAGTGACAGAAATAATGTACGTGTTACCACGTCGGCTAGTAGGAAGAATGAGTCCATGAAAGTCTGGTGACAATAGTTGCCAAACAGCTTCAGGTGTTTCGATCGGTTTCAAATGACCAGCAGGTTTGCGATAAATAGGATTGTTTTAATGACAATGGATACATGATTTAACGTAATTACTAATATCAGTGTTCATGGTATTCCAATGGGTTACCGGAAGTTCGCCAATAAGACTTTCGCCAATTGGCAAAATTCTGATGGGTGTGTTGGCAAAAGTCCACTGCATTTTCGCCAATTGGCGAAATTCCAGGGAATGTATTGGCGAAAGTGTAGTGGACTTTCGCCAATTGACGAAAGTACAGTAAACTTTCCCCAATTGCCACGAAATAATATTAATACAGGGTACATGTAAGAGTTGAAGTTAGAGTCTGTCGAATTCAAGCATTTCTGGAGCCGAACCCGATTGATGAATCTTTTAAGAGAAAAATTGAAAGAAATTCCAAAAAGATTATTATATACATGAGATATTTCTTTGGATCTCGATCCGATCAGTAAAATTTTCCGAACCCGGACACGAACTCAGTGATTACAAAGCTTTCAGCCCCGCAACCGATTGGGTTCGGGTCGCAGTAGATCCAACGGGCTCTAGCTGGAGCTAATGTTGTTAGAATGTTTATCATAGCTTACACTCATCAATATAGCCGACAGAAATTTTCGCATCTATATCTAGTTCGCAGTCAAATTGGCGAAAGCCCACTGTACTTTCATCAATTGGCGAAATTCCAAAGGATATAGCGGCGAAAGTCCAGGAGTTGTACTGGCGAAAGTACAGTGGACCTTCGCCATTGGCGAGAGTCCTATTTGGCGAAAGTCTTATTAGCGAAGTTCCGGAATCCCATTCCAATAATATCGAACTTTGATTTTCTGGATAGTTTTGTCATAACGGAAGTGTGCGCCATTTGCTTGAGTATCATGGTAGTGTCATAATGTTATGGGAAATTTTTCCTTTTGGAACGCATGGAACTGGTTTGCTATCTAGTTTGTGGTGCATCAAGATGTCATCTTGCAAAAGATAGGAGTTAATGTACTTTTTATCGGTAAGATTATTCTTTATGTGTTGTAGATCGATGTCTTATTGTTGTGCGATTTCCGATTGATTGACATCATCAGTATATTCAACTCATGAATCATCAATAACAATTGTAGGAGTAGATGAGGTTGGTTGTTGATGTGTGGCGTGACACAATGATCAGTGGTTGGTGACGTCGCAATGCGACTATCAGAAAGTGACAATAGTCGAGCACGAGAACGAGTAGTGACCATGTCAACAAATGATGATGCCAGGAGGAGATTAGTATCAAATGTATCAGTTTGAGTAGTGGTAGTAATAAAAGTCGAACGAACTTCATCGTCCATGCCATCTTCAACTTGGTCAACTGATGATCAAGATAAATAATCCGACATTCTTGTTCAATCTGAGACCAACGTTGTTGAATAGATGTAAATTTCTTGGTCATGTTTTATACAGGACGCTCGCCTTCAGGGTGTGTTGGTAGTGAAATAGCACCGACGCCAAGTTGTGCAGCCTTCGTTTGCATTTTGAAAGGAAGTTGCTTGTTGGGAAGTCGAAGATCAAGATCCTTAGTAAGAATATGCTTTAATTGTTCAAAAGCAGTTTATTCTTTAGTGGACAATTTGACCATTGTGGATTTCACACCTGGTGTGTGTTTATAACTGAAAAGGTTATATTTGTATAGAGGATCAGCAATACGAGAAAAGTTTGGAATAAATTTCCGGTAATATTCTTTAGCTTTTTAGAAAACGAAAGATCTCTTTTGATGTGGTTGACATAGAAGTACATGTAAGATTTCATCCAAATGAGAAAGATGATGGTCACATGTTTTCGACAAAATAACAACGTCATCTAGATAAGCTAGGCGATGTTTCTATCGAGCTGGACCTAAAATAGGTTGGCAATTCGTTGGAACGTCGGTGGATCATTTTTTACATCTTGAGGAAGAATTGTAAATTGATAATGATTATCATGTGTGGAAAATGCCCTTTTAGGATGATCTGGCAGTGCTAGTGGAATTTGAAAATATCCGTTTTCAAAGTCGACCGTTGTGAAATATGTTGATTGAGACAGTTAATCGAAGATATCTTCAATAGAAGACAACGGCAATAAATGTTTGATAGTAATATCATGTAATTTGCGATAGTCAACATGAAATCACGTGCTATCGTCTTTTTTACGCATTAGAATAACAGATGAGCACCAAGGTGATGTCGGTAGTTCAGTTCTTTGTTGTTTTAATTACTTGTCGGCTTCTCAGGCAATTACTTGGTAATCTGGAAGTGAACGTCGGTAAGGTGAAGTGTAAATGGTCGATATTTATTAATTTCAATCACATGGTTGAGGGTGACGTTGATTGTTGATGGTTCACGAATATAGAATAGTTTACTAAGTTTCCAAAGTACGTCTTGAATTTGGTTTCGGTGTGTAATTAGGTCGATGTGTTTCATCAAGGTGTCGATTTTATGTCGGAGTTCAGGTAGATAATATTGTGTATGAAGATGGGGATAAAAATTATTGTTTGACAATTGAGTAATTCTTTGAGAGCAGTAGTTTGAATGGTGTTTAGAAAAGGTTTTCAATCTATTTGTATAGATGAAGTGGTACGCGAAAAATCAGTTGGATTAATAGAATCAGAATAAGGTCGAATGCGCGCGTATGTGATTATATCGTATGATAGTAACTCACCACCTTCGTTCTTATTTTGTAAATGTCTAGCGTGTTGGTGAGAAGACATTTTGAACAAATAAATGAAATAGAGATGAAGAAGTATCAAGACAATAAATGAGTTTTAAGGGGAAATAGGATGCAAGACAAATTGATCTATTGTATAAAAAATGACCGAGACAAGATAGGTCACAGCACCAAATTATTAGAAGCTCCTTTTTGCCTACTTGATGTTCGTTTTATTTTCGAATAAATCGACCCGAGAGAGAGAGAGAGAGAGAGAGAAAACATTGCGATTAAATAAAGAAAAATAATGTCAATCGGACAAAACAGATGTTGATAAGAACGGAATGTGTGAAGGCATATAAAATATATGCCTGTAACATTCATCAAGGAGTGTTTCATCATTTCTCTCCAGATAATTATCATCAGCACGTCTATTTCGCGAAGAACAAACGCTTCTTTTTACAAAGAAATATAACGATGTATATTTTCGATCATGAACAATCGATTCTTTTATGAATTTCATTCAAAAGAGAAATCACTTTCCAAGACTTACATATTAACCTGTTGGTTCATGGTTTCCTCAAATTTACACAAAAAGCAAACCTCTACATCGATAAAGTTCATTGGAATTATTTTTTTCTTCTTAGATCTCTTGATCAATGTAAACTACATGCCTCAGAACATATCAATGACTTTTCCTAGATGCAATTAAACGTGAATGCATGAGTGGTTGTCAGTGGGTAGATGTGAATAATTGGATCAAGAGTGTGTGTGAGACACATATTAACTACAGGCACTAGCTGTAGTACAAGCAATGTCGCAAAACTAAATGAAAAAGCGAATAAAACATATGGTGAAATTTGAACATGTCTTATGTTCAAAAGCATATGAAATGCTTTCTTTACTAGCTACACCTTACTGTAAAAAGAAGAGTAGAATAATAAGCCCTTGAATGGTTTATGAAGTTTTTCACATGCGGTAAAAAAGGTCTATTATACTTTGCACTTGAATAAACCCCTAAATGGTTTGTTATTCTACTTTTTTTTTTTACACTCCTAGTGACAACATAATTGTGCAAAAGAAGATCTGTTTATGTTTTTGCAAACAAATTGATTTTCGAGCACATACATAGCTATCTGTAAAAAATATTGAGTGAGTTCGGCTATGTTATACATGAGAATTTTGCGCACGGATCTCAATAAAGGCATTATCAAACATTATAAACTTGAAACTTGAAGTTTCAGGTGAATTCTAGTTTCAAGTTTTACACTACTGCCATGAAAAGGGCTTTGTTGAAATTTGATTAAAAAGAACGAAAGCTAACTTTATGTGATAATGATTTTCCGGGTAAACTCTTAACCATACATATGAGACGATACCTTACAAGCACTACAAGATGGTTAATCAAATGTTTTAATAACTTGTGATGATGGTATTTGACAAAGGCATTGAAAACGACAAAGCAATTTACTTATTTTTCCGCAGCTATCCCTTCCATTTGCATTAGAGAGTGAATCTGATGACGAAAATATCGAGTGAAGATTTATACTGCAATCTATATCTAAATGAAAGAAGCTCAATCAATTTCGCTAGCAAAGTTTCATGTTTTTTAAAAAGAGGAGCTCGGTCGAACTTCTCGCGTTCTCGTTCGTGAATGTCCTCCATACGTCAGCTTTGTTCTGTTTTTTATTAGTATCATACGACCTATACTGTTTTCATTCGGTGTTCTTATCATTTGTAACAGTCATATCTTTTTTTCGTATCTTTACTTGCTGTGATGTATATAATAAACCTACCGCATTTATCTGTTTACTTGCTCATATTTTCTTGTAGTTGACAGTGTTGCAAATATGTCCGAAGAATTGATTCTCTATCACTATCCACAATCACCATTCGCCGAGAAAGTACGAATGGCAATGGGTTTGAAGAAGTTGAATTGGCGTTCCGTGATCGTTGATCGGATACCACCAAGGCCTTACCTCGAGGCTCTAACAGGTGGTTATCGGCGTGTGCCAGTACTTCAGATGGGTGCTGATGTGTACTGTGATACTCATCTCATTTTGAGAACACTAGATCGTCTTCGACCTGATTCACCAACACTCTTCTCAAACAGAATAACACAGCCTTTGTGCTGGTGGTGGGATAAGGCAATGTTTATACCAATAATCAAACTGCGGGTCGGTCTTCTTGGTGACAAGTTATCCAAGGACTGGGTTGAAGATCGACAAAAATTTGCTCCCCAAATCAGTTTTAAAAAGGAAGATAACGAGAAAGATATACCATTGATTGCACAGCGTATCAACGCACATCTCGTGTGGCTCACCGATGCGCTGGATGATGGTCGTGAATTTCTACTCGGGAATTCGTCACCATCTGCACTCGACATTACTGCCTATCATATAATCTGGTTAATCAAAAACAATATGGAAAATGAAACGAAAGATCTCTTACCAGGGTTGTCTCAACCGAGATTAGTTTCTTGGTTCGAGCGCATCGCTGCCTTAGGCCATGGTACAGGCAAAGAGATGACTTCGGAAGAGGCCTTTGATGTAGCTAAACAAGCCGAACCAATCGAGCCAACGTACATAGAAAACAAAACCAAGACCGAGTGGCATGTAGGGCAACGGCTTCAAGTTACACCCGATGACATGGGTCGCATACCAGTGGAAGGAATATTCGTTGCAGCAGACGATTATGAGATCGTACTTCGTCTCACGAATGAAAAGACAGGCAATATTAACGTTCATTTTCCTCGTGCTGGATTCGATGTCATTCCAGTCTAATAGAAATCTGAGAAACTTACTTATTTCTATGTTATTAACAATGAAGCTATGCATGAAAAGGTTAAATAAATGAAAACAATAACCTCAATAAGATATTAGACGTGTGACAAGGGTATGAATGTGGGTATGGGTGTGGATGTGTGGATGTGTGGGTGCGGGCGTAAGTGTGCGGGTCTGGGTCTGGGTGTGGTTTGCTTATTAATTCATCAAATATCGACACCCACATTCCTAATTGTTGAAATTAATACGAATGTATCTATTATTCCCTTTTATTTATATTTTGACTTAGATCGACTTGCGTAATATATTATGAATCATGAGCTTGTATAGAATATTACTTGATAGATTGCAATATCATTTTAAATACGAATATAGATGAATTGTTGGTTTCGCCTACATATACAACGCTATTCAACATTGTAAAAATATTGTTTATTCTATAGGGAATTATTTTTTTCATTCATTAAAGAAGAATCTCGTTCAACTAACTAATTAATGAAAGTATTTCACTTTATAGTAAAATATCTTGATGAGAGATGCCTTTTTCTGAATGTTACATTATTTTGTTTATTTATTCTTTCATTTCTAATAACGTAGTCTTTTGCTTTTTACTTCATTTACAGAAATTATTGATATTAATTTATTCAGATATAATCCGCTGCATTGATCGGCAACTGAGATCTTTCGAGGGATTTTGAAATTAAGAAGAGATTGGAAGATGCGTAGAATTTTTTTCAAATCAAAATATCTATTATTGTGTCGCGACTGAAATCTTTAGTAACTATTCAAGTTTGAAAAGAAAATGTTTTGTAACTAACGAAAACAATAAGTTTTATTCAAAAGAAAAAACTTCCAATATGATTTAAAGAATTTCAAGTTCAATAACAATAGCTAAATGATCACTTGGAATTTTGCATGATGGTAAAGCAGTAAATTCCGTAACTTGTTCATGAGTTGGCATTGGCATAGAACGTTGAAATTGGAATTTTTCTGAATCATAAAATATATGATCAATAACATCATGAAAATGCAATGAATAAATTGTATATGCATAATTCGAATAAGTACTTAATTCAATTGGAGTTTTGTAATCAAAATCTTTTATGATTTTAGCATAATCTTAAATAAAACAAAAGAATTATTTATAGTTAAGATTTTTTTTTAAATACCTTCATTGTACTGTTGATGATTCGTATCAGTCAATAAAACACCAGTAAAAAGAAGATGAAATGCTAAAGATGTTACATTAGCATTGAAATCTCCACTCCATAGTATTGAAACATTCTTATTCTACTTTCGTACATTAAATAATTTAAAATTATAAAAAATAAGTAAAATAATTACTTGTTGTTCATACAGTTGTTTTATCTCTTTAATACGTTCAAATGCAATCATAGCTTGTAAACATCGAATAGCATCAGCATAAGGACGAAAATATAAATGTGTATTGCATATTAAAAAAACTTCATTTGATTCTCCTCGTCGTTCTAACGCTAAAATCTAAAAAAAATTATTTATAGATAACGCTGTATATTAGAATCTACATTATATCAAGAACATCCGTTACAAACTCTGTTTCTCAATAAAATGCTACGAAGATCGATTCTAATCTTGAATTAATTAGTTTATTTAATAAGAAATCAGTAAAAATACGTAAAATCATTTTTTCTGATAAAACCTTCAGCTCGATGATTGATGTGTAAAAGCTTAAGTCGAACTTTTCATTAAAGTAAAAATGTAATGTGCAGTTTTTTTGTACTTGTACTAAAGTGCTGTTGATTTCGTAAGCAACATCGTATATTCTCATAGCAGTCGTCAAAGCACCTCAACTCACATTCATCTCTATGTACCAATGTTTTATTTTCGATCTGGATAACCGTGATGATAACACAGTCCTCATTTGAGCCATGAATCAGATAAAATTTTTATTGGATCTTTGTGGCTAGGCGTGCTTAGAATGAGAATACCGATGAAATTCGAAAAATTTTGCTTATTTTTGAAATCGAATCAGTCGTTTACTCATCACACGATTAAAGATATTTTTTTCTTTTAAAAAAACTTAGTTTTTCCATAAAAAAAAATCACAGTTGACTTTTGATCATAGAGAGAGACAGACGAAATAGTTGAGAAACTTCCAAGTTTTATATAATTTCAGTAGAAAAGATGTTTTTATCTTATAGCATCTGTTACGTAATTCGAAAAATTCAATGTAAATACATGAATATACCATTTGAATATGTTCTTTTTACTATGAATTTGTAGGAAAAACAACTTGTATAGACCTATTTAGTATTTCTCTCAAAACTTAGCTTTTAATGACAAAAATTAAAACTGGTGCTATTCCATTCAAAATGAAAACAATATTTTTTGAAACTTCTAACAAAGGTGCTTGCTAGTTTTAATAGTATTTCTATTGATATAATCATAAAAAGTGAGCGAAAGCTGATTTCAACATTTTGTCTGTATAAAAACAACTTATAGATATTGGCATTAGCTTGAAAATACTTCCAATCCTTGATCGTTTGCAATGTCAAAGTTAGGGACGCAACGAGGACGATCATTCAGCGATTTCTAATTAAGTAAAGCATTTTTTTGAGAAAATAATGACATACTATAAAGTTTGATGAAAATAAATTGGGGTCCAGGAACGAGCTAATAGGATTCCAGTATTCTGGCTCAGAATGTTCAAATCCTATTGACTGATTCTCCAACTTCTGTTTACTTCAATCAACCTTTATAAGATATGTTTATTTTCTCAAAAAACAATTTCCTTCTTGATAAACCGGGCGAAAATCGTTAACCGTAGATACAACTATCCTCACCGTTGCACCTCTACTCGAAGTAACTGATGTTCCGACAAAAGACTCTCAATAAGTTCAAAGTTAGTTTTAGTTTGATATACCGCACTGAAATTTTTATTAGAGATGTTTATCACTGAATCTGCTCATTTATAAAAGTTTCAACTAAATTGAACTAGTCCAAGTGTATGGTTAATTTATTATCATGAAGAAGAAGAAGTTTAATATCGAATTAAAATGGACAAAACTTTGATGATATTTGCATTTCTATGCTTGAGATATTTGATAAAAAAATAAGAATTGTATTTGAGCAAGAAGACACTGAAGATTGTACAATCGCGAGTAGGGTAAAAAATGCAAGTTTCTTCTTTAGATCCTTTATGAATAGTCTATTAAAATATTTGATACATACTATTGAAAGATGATTTAATCAAATATCAATATTATTTATGATTAAGTTTCAACTAATCAAAATCATTTGTATGATATTAGATATCAAAAGATAGAAAATATACATTCTTTGGTAGATATTTCTTAAAGCCAAAAATAATCGAATAATCTTACTTGTAATGCAGTATTTCTTTCCAATAAATGAGTATTGATTTCTGATACCAATGAACAACGACGACGAATATATTCCAAATGTTCTGAATCTCGTAAATATTCACCTATTTTAATATTATGACTACCAATAGCACTAAAAATATAAATGGATTTCAATATACATTAGTAAAAAACAAAATTAATCTTACGTAAATCGTTCTGTTCTATAAAAAATCGCTGTACCTTCTCTGAGTGAATCACTTTTTATTTTCATATCACCTAAATAACCATGCTGTTTTAATACTAATGAAAGTTCTCGTTGATAAAATGATGCATCACATTCTTGTAATGAAATAATATCAGCATGATATCCTAGTATTTCTTTTAAAAGAAGTGCTTTTCTATAATCATGTTCAAGATAATCTTGCGGACAATATGAATAGATTGTTTCAGCAGCATCAGCTGATGATGCATATCCATTTGCTAATATGTTATATGATACTAAACGAAGACTAAAAGAAAGAAAAACAACAAAAATAAATTCTTTTTATGAGATAAAATAGTTAAAATTTACCTATTTGAATCAACAGGTAAATATTCTTTTGTTAATTCATGTCTTAAATTCATTGGTAAATCAATTGGACATGGAATAATTCGTGTTTTTGATATATTTTCAGCTTGCGTACCTTCTCGTAATGCATTGTTTCGGGGTAAACAGACAAGACGTACAAATTTATTAACATGTTCATCATGAAATGTACAAAATGATCCACGATGTACATGTGTCCATTGAGTATGCTCATTTTCTGTTTTTATATCATCTGTAACATACCAATCAAATAATGAATATTCATATTGACCATAATCAATTTCTACAAATGCTGTTGTTATTGTATTTGTTAGAATTTTTTCAGGAAAACGAAATTTAATCACAGCTAAACAAAAATAATATTATTTTTACTTATGATTATAAAAAAAAGAATAACCTGGTGCATTGTATTCAACATTATAAGATTGTCCATTAATTGATAATCTTCGACAATTAATCCATGCTTGTTTATTTGTTTGATTTTCATCAATCAGTTGATTATTATTATCAAATAATTCTACAGCAATAATTTTTTTTTCAGTATTTGATGTTACTTCAGTCGGTTCTTGTCGACGACATTTATTTAATTTATTTTCTTTGATCATAGCACGTTCAATATTAGCTGTTAAACGATGAATTGTTTGAGAAACAGATTCATCCACAGAACGTAATAAATTGAATTGACGAGAAATATTTGTTGAAGGAATTTCATAAACAATTTGAATGAGAATTTTAGTTGAATCATCTTTATCAAATACAAAACATATTCGATTATTTGATGCCATCGACGAATTTGATTTTGTAAAAAGATAAAATTTTGTTAGATTGACAAAATATTCACGGGTACGACTAGAATAATGAATCGGATGAATGTCGCATAAACGAACAAGAAGAAGCATCAGTTGTTTTATTTATATACAAAGGAGAGGAATATATGTATGTAAAATCGTTGATAATGTTAGCATTGGATCCATATTTCTCCTGTCCGAATTCAGTCTCTGGCTTGTTTTGCAAAAGAAATTCCTTCAGGTGTATCTCTGGGTGTGAATGTAACTGTGAGTAAGTGTTTCACTAGATTTGAGCGCCTCACTGAAATTCTGCATGTCACACAGTCCTTCGTAGACTCAACGCAAGTCACTGATCGAATTCAGACAGGAAAAACGCGAATTCAGTATTAGAATTAGTTATGTTATTTCAAATGATTTTCATATCTAATATTTTCTTATAAACGAGTTAAGATCAAGGTAAAGTATTCTATACCTGGCAGATCGACCTTTCTTTTTGACAGAAAACACATATCGAAATCCGTTCAATGCTCTGTATTTATAATCTTTGAATTGCGAAATACTTGAGTCATTTATCCATCTTGACAAATTACTGATTCATTCTTCCTTCATTTAATAAAAGATAAATTTTCAAGATATCAATAAAAAAACAAAAACAACTAAATATATGACAGCGCGAATTAACAAGGTTGCTTGGCTGAAAGATTCAACCAATAGTAATAATTGTCAGATAACAGTTCTTGCTAAGTCATAAAAATGAAGAACGAATAAACGAAAGTAAATTTGCTTTGAATACATTTATTTCTCAACAATATCTCAATCCATACTAATAAAATTCACTATAACAAAAAGAAAAAAGAAAAGAGAAAAATAAATGCGTTCATTTCAATGTTAGAAAATATTTATTGTTTGAACTTTTCTCAATAATCACTTATAAATTAAAAGCTGAAACGAAAATCTAATGAAAACCTTTTTTTGAGTTCAATGATTGTCGCTGCAAAAATAACTCAATGAAAAGTATGAGGAGATCCTTAGGATTTACTAAAATATTTTTTATTTAGGGTCAAGTTGATTCTGAAGAAATTTTTCGACGACTTGAACATACCAGTCGGGAATCATTTAGAGTAAGTTTTTCAACATTTTGTTTTATTATTATTTTATTTCTTTTTGTTATAATATAGAAAGTCTGTCGACGTATTGATGAAAAATTATCAAATATTATCACAATCAAAAACAATAGACTCGGAATAAAAATCTGAAGATGAATTTGAAGATATTCAACTACTTGCTCCACGTAATTGACGTTGTGTAACTAAATAATTTGATTCTCATTTAAAAGTAATTTTAAATTTTTCGAAAACTTCAATTAATTTACTTTTATTATTTCTTTATAACAAGAGAATTAAATAATAGGTTATTATGGAATGACTCAGTAGTAGTTAAATATTAGATCTTATGAAAGCTGGTGCCTTTAATGAAAAATATATAGAAATTATTTCACGTCAAGTTTTCAAAGCTTTTGAGTGTTTAAATTGAGAAAAGAAAATTCATCGTGATATTAAAGTAGCCAATGTTCTTCTTTTTGAAGATAAAGATATTGCATTGGATGATTTTGGTGTTGGTAAACAATTAACTGATTCTATTAATAAACTTTTGGTATCACCTGAAGTTATTATGCAACATAAATCAGATTATTTCATAGGATTTCTTTTTTAAATGTCGTAATAATATTCTACTTTTGAGATATATTTTGTATCCATCAGTTTATCCTTTTTTTAAATCTATATCACTTATTCTATCAATAAACAATTTTAAGAAAATATATTCTATAAATTTTTTATTTCAATAGTTTGTTATATTTGATAAAACTCGATTGTTAATTATTTGTCTTATGAAAGCCAAAAGAAGGACTATTCAAACTTATCGAATACTAAATCTGTTCCATTGATTCAATGGAATCATATTATATATCTAATAAATACATTTATTAGTGAAATTATGAACATAAAATTATTTTACTCATCCATTAAAATTTTGACAATACTTTTTTACAAATCGATGCTATATTTAAACTAACGTAAGAGCATTGTTTCAAATGTTGTATACAGACCTGCGTTTCTTTTATATGTCACACAACATGAAATATCAAAAGATGAAGTAGAAAAGAATTTATTCCAGTTTTAATTGAAAGTCTAATTTCAATTATTCTACTATTTTAATTAAAAAATTGATAATATTCAAATAATTGTTTACAGATAATTTTTAGATAGTTTTGTAATTTACGTAGGGCATTCAACAAGTTCCTGAAATGATTTTATTTAAAAACAACAAAAAGAATTAATGTATTGCTATTCTCAACAATTCTCAGTGTATAGAGAGTGCTCTAAAATGTATTTCCACTTCTTCATATATATATTTCATCCACTAGAGTTTATGATGTCTATAGATAAATAAATGCACAAATTCTACATTAGTAAGCATCATAGGCAGAAATCGAGTCTAGGACTCGACCGATTGACTCGACTGGACTCGACTCTTCATACATCTCAAATAATACTTTTCTCTAGTGATATTAGCAAGGAATTGAAATAATGTTTTGATGAATACGTATAGTTAAAAGTCGAAGAATAGCAGTTTGTACTTATTTGGTGCTTCATGGTAGGTTTTTTCTCGAATCAAACCGCAAACTTCATATCAAGTGCACTCTGTGAGACAATCTATAATTGATACACATAATAGGAGTGAGTGAGCGGCTGACTATTTAATGATCCTCAAATCTTCGTCGACTATTTTTTTGAGAAAATTAAGTAACCTGTGTGGCTCGTAAGAGGAACAGGCTCTCGAAATCTTACAACTATAGTTGTGAAGACAGCTAAGACAAAAAGCAAAATTGTGGATATCTGCATGAAAACAAAATTATGATCAATACTTTCTAATGCATAGTAAAATCAATCCAGAAGCTTTTGAACGCTCTATGTAATGATACAATGTGAGTGTGTGTTTGAGTGAGGACAATACCTGCAACATGAAACCATATCGATATGTAAAAAATATACCGATTGATATGTTCAATTTTGAGCGCTACAGTACGTGAAGTTTTGTTTTGGATATTTTTGAACTTTTCGATCACATCAATGTTTGAAAAATATATTAAAACCTCTTAATTGAGTTTCCAATGCATTTTGCTTTTCGCCAATTTTGTTCTTAATCAATATTATTTTCATGCAGTTTAAATTGAAATAAAGAAAATATTTAATAACGAAATTAAAGTATGAAAAGTCATTAAAAACGTTATTGAACTCAGAAGTGTAACAGTTTGATTTTCAATAAATATATAATAAAATTAATCTTCTAATGGATTGAAATCTGATAAAGATGATTTCAACAACAAAATGCATATTTAACTATAACGAACTAAAAAAAACGATTTTGATCAGTCGTGAGCGTGGGTGTGGGTTTGGGTGTTTCTGTACTGAATATGTTTCTCTCACACTCAAACCCACCCACATCCACACGCTACTGAGACTAGAGTCTAGGGAAAGTATCGCTCCAAAATGATATTATCTAAGAAAAGACATGTACTTTTGTGGAGAATTGTATGGCTCCAGGTGGGATTTTGAGAAAGCATCTCCCTCAAAAAATATGATAAATAAGTTCTGTCGATTTATGCAAATTCGAATTTTTTTTTTGAGACTTCACTCTCTGTTAACAAATCCACAACAGAATATCAAAGGTGTAACGTGTGTGTCGCGTAATTATGCATGTGGATGGTAAACGATATTGTAACCAGTCGATGAATTCATCCTTTGATGTCGACAATGTTTCATTCCATTTATCATCTTCACATCGAACATTTAATGATCGAATATTAGTCATTTTAGTACCGAAATCTAGTATACTCATTCGATTTTCGACATTAATTCGAAGTACTTCACACTGAATACCTACTGGTAAATTGATCAATGACAAACATTCAAGATCATTATAATATCGATCACATCCTCGAAAATCGAGTTGACGCACAGATGCACTATTAAGTTTAACTAGAAGTGCGTCAAGACTTGCCCACGAGAGAAATTTCAACAAATTAAGATGTGATGCTCTGTCGAGTATAGTTTGCAGTTGAGATTTAATATTGTCACTATAATCATGCAATGCTATCTCGAGTGAAATTGAACAATCAAATCGTGGGACAATGAACCAAAATTGATTATCGACGTTGAATGAAAGAGAAAGATGTTGATTATTGACAAAACGAGATTGATACAGAGT
Organism: Rotaria sp. Silwood1; assembly: GCA_905250075.1. NCBI lineage: Eukaryota > Metazoa > Rotifera > Eurotatoria > Philodinida > Philodinidae > Rotaria > Rotaria sp. Silwood1. The sequence goes on along the minus strand of CAJNOP010000053.1, from coordinate 217,012 downwards.
CAAATCTCTTGTTGATGAAGATCGATAATTAAGAATATGTACATGATCATATGACCAACTCGTATTGTAGTCATCAGAACAAGTCGATCGACATCCACTAACTTCTATACGAGGTAAGCTAATAAAACTATAAGGAAGGGTGTAGAGACAAACATAATTTGAACCATTTTTCGGATGATAATGACATCAAATAAACCATTGACGTTCCTCGAGCCAAAAATACGTTTGAAATGAATTTAACAATTGATCGACATATTGTTTCGTGTTAATACGATCATGAAAATAGAATTCCATTTTGAGTTGAAATATTTTAAGTTTCGGTAAATAATTGGCAATAATTTGTTTCCATTGATATCCATCGATATATAGATCTAATGTTTCAATTGTTAATTTACGTAAATTGCACATATTTTGAAATAGCTTAATAATTTCATGAACTGAGTTTGACGAAGAAAAGAATTTTAATTTTAATGAAATCATTGATGAACTAGGTGATACCAACAAAGAATTGTAAATATTGATCCTAATATTTGCGCAAAGATATCGAAGTCGAATCGTATGTTGAAATAAACGTGTTAGATCATTCAACTGACAATTGACACCTTGAATGATCAAAGATTCAAGAGATGATGAAATTACTGTTGGCACAATAAAAGATGATGTCCTTCGAAAAGTAATATCCAGATAGCAATGAGTAAGTTCAGATAAACTCCAAATGCTATTAATCATACCGAGAATATCTTTCTCTTCATATTGAAAATAACATTCGCTGAATTTAAGATGAGTCAGATGATGAAGATGATACCATGCAATCATAACATTTTGCATCATTTGTTCAGATTGTAAATGATAAAATGAAAGTGAGCGTAAATGTATGAATTGGTCAAGTTTTAAACCATGAGAAAAAAAACCGTTCGATCTGTTGAGGAGTTTCATCGTCATTGGATAGACAAAGAGAAAATATTCGATGGGTAATCGAAGAAAGATGCTGTTGACAAATAAAGTCAAGTTGACTTTGAGACATCCATCGACAGTCAACACGATTAGAAGTTCGAAAAACAACCCAGATAAGCGTATTAAAACGAGAATTGAGACTGTCGAAAGCACGAATTAGATGAGCAGTGGAAAGATATTCGAATAGATTGAGTAGTAATTCATTGGCCAATGATTCCAAATGCATGGTTCTTTTTTTTATTTTTTTGTTTTACTTGCAGTAATGTGAATGAAACAGGGTGAAAAAGCAAAATAAAATTCATGAGGTATATTACAAAGCAAACGAAAAAGAATGAATCACATTCTAATCATTGGTTTTTTCCTTTCTCTTGTTAAATACGTATTTCTTTTTTTCCTCACGACATCAACAAACAAGAAAGAATAAAAAACAGTTACAAAGATAAAAAAACTAATGACGTCACACGATTAAACTGAGAATTTTTTTGCATTTAATACCATATTCTTTTCCATATCGTCTAATAGCACGTGTTGATACTTTTCGCTCTAGTACAGATTCAACATGTGCTATTACTATCTTAGAATTGATTTATACAAGGTTGTGGGTGGGTGTGAGTGTAAGTGGTACTTTCATCTTTACACATACACGTACCCACACCCTCTAGTGTAGCCCTAGTCTCGATCCTATTCGTTTCGTGGTAAAGCCTAAAAGAATCTTTCAGAATTCTGAATCTTAAGGATCTTGTCTCGAATCCTAGCTAGTAATTCCTGTTTGGAGGATTTCTTAGAGCTATAGAAAAATGTCAATATCTCGAGAACGGAACATTATTTTTTCAAACATTTTGCATCGCAATCCTTAAAACTATTCTCTCTAGAGCAATATCCTAAATTGAACAGAATCTGAAGACCTTGATTCAGCAGCTTCATCAGGAATCCATCGTAGCTGACGTGGGTTGGCTCTTAACGCTCTCTGTTCCTTGAGAGGAATGACCTAAAAGTATAAGCTCTACAATCGTTGACATTTTCAGATAAAACAGCATTCGTTTCCTTGTTGAGCTGAATTCAATAAAAAACATTCCTCGTCCTTTTTAATGTTCAGATCTCTTGAACAGAAAATCAAGAGAGTTCAATTTTGCGAAACACGATTGTTAATGAGTGCTGAATCATATATAGAGAAAAAATGATCCCAACTCCACCTACTTCACCACATAGACATCTATGTCATTACAGACCTCGACTAACAGTTTCAAAGACTACCTCTTTGATACTCTGTCAGAGATCATGATGTATGGGACAACGAATCTGGTTGATGATTAAAGCGGATGGATCATGCATTATATTTCATTCTAGTAGAGACTGCGTTGAAAGAGCTTTTCCTGAATACGTAACTCGTGGCGTTCTCTAAAATGAGAAATATTAGGCTAATTTGTAAAACTGATGCTTAATGGTGTTTGCCACCTCATAAATTTACTGAATCTTTATTGCATAAAAATATTATGAAACGAAGCATCTAAGTTTTAAGCTACACACTGAACTAGAAATGTACGATGTTAATATCATCCAAGTTTTCCGTTCTTTCGATCGGATCTACATTAGTCACCGGTCCATGAAACCAGTGTCTTGCCGAGAGCACATAACCAAGTCCAGAAAAAATGAATACAGCTCCAACACCAACAGACGCGTAGTTCATTGTTAGTACCGTTACTGGATGGACAGTGGGAAGAACGAAGAGTATAGTAATGAGAGAAACCCAGATTAAAGCAATCACATTGAGTGGTTTCGAGAATCGACCGAGGGAGAATGGACCAGGAGCAAAATTATGCGGAAAGATGAGTTTGCATACAATCGGCAACACGTAGGATATGTATAAACAAATCGTGCAAAGGCTCGTAATCGCCACGAACGCTGTTGAATTTCCCAAGTAGGGAAGTGACAGAAGAAAAGCGATGAGACATGACAACCATACCCCATTGAGAGGACATGCCAAACGAGGATGAATTGTATGCCACCATCGTGAGCCAGGCTAGAGAAACACGAGAGAAAAATTGGTATAAATTTCGATTCACTGTGCTTTTCAATACAATATTTACGCATCAGAATGAGTAGCAATTATTTCTTTGGCTTTTCATGTATTTTTTTTAATCTCCTCTCAGAGTAGGGCAAAGTAGTCTAGTACGATTTTGGCCGCACTCGTTCTCAAGCACCATGTACTCTGGTTTGAGATAAAATGTCTTTCATAGTAAAGTGGTATCAGTCAGGTATTTCTTGCTTACAAAGCTGGAAGGAATACTAAATTCCTTCTGCCTATTCGATTTTTATGAGATACATCCATATATACTTGATTATTGCACTGTGACAACTTCGACTTCATGTTTCAAAGTACTCGTCTTCGAAATTATCGTATGTGACTATATTTTTTGTGGTGCTCGTACTTGAAAAAGCTCACACTTGCCCAGATCTATCTCAGTTTAATGAAATCAAATGATTACAATAGCAGTACCTGTATTTGATATTTTTCATTTTCGATCTCTGATGTTGTATCATTTTCTGAGAAGACTCGCACTCACCATAGCATGATCTCGACTGAAGGCATAAATCATTCGTGAATTGGTTGTTACTGATGCAAGACCGCCGAACCAACATGCTACGAGTAGAAGAGACATGAAAAAAATCGTCAATTCTCGACCGAAGTTATCGAGCAAAATTTGTGTTACGGGAAATCCAGTTGGTGTTGCCACTGTTGCTTGGTAATCATGTATGCCCAACAAGAAAGCAATTAAAACTAACCAACCGACAGTCGTGGCAACAAGGATAGCAGCGACCATTCCCCAAGCACCAGCGACATCAGCTTTCTTTGTCTCTTCTGTCATATGTGCAGATGCATCATAACCACACAGACATACCTGAGCTTGTAGAAGACCGATCAAAATCACGTAGCCCTACACAGAGTATGAGAAATTCTACACAAACGAATACACTTCATATTAGATTTACTTTGCTCGACCATCCGGTTTCATTATTGAAAAGAGTAAAGATGGATGAGGCTGATAGATGACCTTCTTTATTGCCGATTAGAAGAGCTAGAGCAACAATAATCGGTGCTAATAATTGCCACCAAGTTGATATTTGTGCTATCCGAATGAAAAATCGTGCTCCAACCGAATTAGCTAGTCCGTGACTGATGACTAATCCAAGATGGATCAGGACAAGATGGAATGGTTTAGGTGACCATTGAGAGTAGACACCGACTGAAACGACACTGGCCAGAAGCATGGCCAAACCAAAATCGAAAGCGGCAGTGACGGCAAATTGTCCTGCGAGATTGAACCATCCGGTAAACCAGCTAGCTATGGGTTTGTACCTTTCTGGAACGAGAATACCTGCCCAAAAATAGAGACCACCTGATGTTGGATAAGCTGAACAAATCTCTGCCATGCTAAGTCCGACACAAAGTGTGAAAATACCGACAACGAGCCATCCCCATATCATTACAATAGGTCCACCAGTAATCATTCCGTAGCCGAAGAGATATGATACACCTGCTGGCACACTGATAACAGAGAGAGCCATGCCATAATTAGTCAAGCGAGTCAATCCCCGTGCAAGTTCTTGTTTGTAACCAAGTGATTGAAGACGAAGAGCATCTGCGTCCATGGGTTTGACCGCCATTATGAGATGTGATTCTCTATTCAGTCGTTGTGTATATGCACTTTTAATGTAAATGCAATCATGTAGAACAGTAACGAAGAATAATTCAGCGTTTCGTTGACATAAGAGAGAACGAAAAAATATACATGTGTCGATCGTTAACACGATAAAATCTTTTTTGCGTTTACAGCGTATTCACTATGCAATTGCATCTGCCACTTTATAATTATAACGAAATTTGCTTTCTTTATATGCTATTCTACATACTTTACATCAAGCATATCGTTTCTGTTAGATGGCTCGCTACTTATGCACAGGTGTGAGTAACGAGTAGGCCATAAATGATTTTACTACATAATTATTCGTATTTTATTAATATTTCATGGGGGTCTTGTCACATAGCCTTGCAATTTTTTCGAAAGAATGTGTCGTGAAAATCTCTAGAAAATGGTATGTATTGATTTTGTGGAACTCATATATATTTTTGAAGAAAATCATGAGTGTAAGTTTTAAGTTCAAGCTATTGCAGCTCCCCTCCATCCTTTCCATTACAGATCATAGCAACTTCGACATAAAAAGAAAAAATTCTGTTCGAAGTATAAAGATAAAAAAGATAGCTTTTGCTGACGATCGATTATCATTAGAAAAGAGCGATCATCTTTTAGAGAATGTAAACATTAGGTATTTTGTGATTAGTATAATGACAATCAAGAAAATATGTGAATTCCACATTTCAGTTCCAAAGAGGCTGTGCTAACAAGCTTTTTTCTTTTTTATACGGTGGAAAGATTTCAATAAGAATAAGAAAACGATTGGCACAGTTTTTATCATTTTAGTTGCTTTTACTCTCGAGTTCCTTCTTCATTGTTTACTTGACCTTCTGGTCACTTCACTGGGTGGAGTGGATGTTAGGGTGTGAGTGTGGGTCTAGATGTGTGTGGATCCATTTCTTTGCTCCTGTGTCACAACCATATTCACGCCCACACCCACACCCAACAAGACCATGGTGTGTCGTGAAATTAGATAAAGAAAAAAAATGCAATTTAATTACGTTAAAAGCATTGGTGGCAACTTTGAAAAATATTTGTAAACTTTTCTTTTATGCATTAAAACTATGAACTGTTCGATTCACATGACAATTTATTTCCACACTTACTAAGCACTGTTCTCATTGAGTATTTGTTTTAATATAATTTCATCGTGTTTCACTCTGATCAAACGACAAATGTACGACAGCATTCTTAAAATGTTATTTGCTTTTTTGACTACGTCATGTCTTTTACATCGACTGTTCCTGGAGACAAAAAGACACTCAACATAGCAGATTTTAAAATTTGCGAAGTCAATGTAGAATCTACTTGAGCTAATTTGTTTGGTTCAAATTAAAAGTTCTTTGAAAAAAAATTTCTGTTCTAATAGAAAGACGATCTGTACTGTTTTGATGTTTTTTTTGATTTAGAATAGTTTTATATTTCGTATCTTAGTTTCCTATAAGATTACAATTTTTATTCTTGACTAATTCAAAAACGGAGTATTGATTTAGAAATGTGAGAGAACTTATTCTGGTAATCGATAGAGAATGCTCCTTTCACCAAATTAAACATCTTTCAACAATTGTTAATCTATCGAATCTTCAAAAATTGGGTTTGGATTTCCAGTGTGAGTGTAAGCTTGCTGCTAGTTTGGATGCAGAAATGAAAACTCTATTCAAACGAGCACGGAATCTTCGTTCAATTCAAATAAGCTGCAATGGTTCTGCAAGAATCAAGCTGATAACTTTCAAAGCAATCTGTTTGAAATTACCTCGTCATATTAAACGTCTTCATACTGATATTACATATGTGGATGATGCAATAATGATTTTGGAGCGTACCAAACATTTATCAAGTGTCACATTTCGAAGACATGACCCACAGGCTTTTGCGAACGGGGTCACTGAATGGTTATCGCAAATGAAAATGGAGTTTGCATATAAGATAGAGTGGAGCTTAGGAATATACTACGGCTCTTATCTTGAGCTCGTTTGTAGCTCTTCTGTACACTTTTGGCTTGGTAAGAGCATAAATAAGCAATCGAATATATCAAATAGTCACAAACGTGTCAAGCACACGCATCACTCTGATTACTCATGATTTATTGATTTTATTCTTCTTCACGAGCTTGATCTCAAATGCTCATTAACATAATAATCAACTTATTGAAACATTGATCTTCAAAATAAACAAATTAAGATATTTGTAATTATATTCATTTTGCATTAATAAAAGTGTAACTTGAAAAAAGGAATCGGTATTGATGTTAGTGTATGCAGGTCGGGTGTGGATGTGGGTGTAGATAGATGTAGCCGTGGATGAAGCTCATTGCTTTACCTATACAGACACTCCATACTCACACCCTAAAAAGTTATATTAATAATAGGAGACAGATAATTTGCTTTTGCCTCGTGAACAAGGGAAATGTATAGAATTTATATAAAAATGATACTATGCATCATTTTCATGTGTGCATGTTGCACGTGGTGGCGGCAATTGAATAAATAGTGTGGACTGTTCTTTTTTCATCCTTTCTGCTACATAGAAATGATCGCCATATTGGTGTTGCTGTGCTGCCCTCACCTAGTCAATTATAACACGGCATAATTAGTATCTCCACCATGGTTATCTAGTGACCCATGTCGAGCGATACAGCTACAGTACACTTTCGACACGGCAGATAGATACGTGTACCATCGTCACGCAAAGTTATGTGCGGGTGTTGTTCTGTTTCTAACACTCCACACCCACACTCACACCCCAAATTGTCTTTTGCAGTTTACTTGATAATAGAGATATGTTTAAATTATTATTCTATATAAAAACAATAAAAAATTGACTATATTTATATTTTGTTCAATAGAATATGTAGTTCAACAATATTTTTCTGTCATGTCTTGAACAGAATATGAGTGTGGATGCAAGTTTTCTATTCTACTACACCGATCACATGCTACACACCCACATCCATGTCCTACTGTACACAAAAAAGAGAAACAATACTCATTTTCCGAATCGTCATATAGTTTCTTAATTATTTGGCTATGTCAATATTTCTTAAGGCAATTAATTTAAAAAAAGAAAAACAAATAAAGTACAACATATGATTTCGTAATTTAGAAAAAAAAAGTTACAAAAAAGGATATGCCGTGACCCGGGATCGAACCAGGGACCTTCAGATCTTCAGTCTGACGCTCTCCCAACTGAGCTATCCCGGCGAGTTAATCACCTTGAATATAAATAAGGAAAGAATATTAGTCGATATCATCTATACTGTAACATATGATGTTTTGGATTGTTTTTCGTAAAATTGAAACTCATGCATTTAATGATTATTTTTTTCCTTAAAATCGCTTTTGAAATAAGAGTTTCAAAGTATATATCACTGAATAATTTTATTATTATAAAATAAATATAAAAAGAGAATAATTGTTTGATATAGAGAAAGAAATGTTTCTTTTAAATTAATATAGGTTGTCCAAGGACTGAGAAATAGGACACCCACCCCAATTCTCCTACTGCTTCATGATCATTAGAATAAAAACAAAACTTGATATCCACGAAACTTTTCCCTCTCATATTAATATCTGTAAAGAAATGTGTAAAGTTGAATGCATGATGGCAATGATTATTGCAAATAATGCCTTACATTGCCGATTCCTAGAGAAAAAATTATGATCACTCTGCTCATAGTTCTTTGATAGCTTAAGAATTTCTATTTCTCAGTTCTTAGACACTTTTGGATCTTGTTTATTGAGGAATAATATAACAAATATTGTCCGTAGCCATTTAATGTAATACAAAAACATTTTGTTTTAAAAGGCTTTCTTTTTTCGTTTTATTGATTACGTCATACATTTCTGAAACGTTTAAGTAACTCTCTGAGCCAATTTGCTTTGCCATCTTAAAAATATCATATCCGGATGTGAAAGTAGGTTTTGGTTTTCACTTGAGCCAGAGTCGTACTTATATTCATATCTTCAAGATAATGAATCGCTAATTCAGCTTCAAAGATCCATCTATTATAAATGAAGTAGACTCGTAGTATCTGGTTGCAAAATATATAAAGTCGATAGTCCCAAATAAAGTATCGGTATACTGAAGAGACTGTCTTGAACATGTAGTCTTCGGGGTCAGGGCTCAAATAAAGTTTTATTTTTAGAGATGATATCCTAAAAAAATGTATCACAATGTTTTCATATAATTGTCCATGTCATTCTTGAACGACGAACATGGAATCGGGTATACTTTCCACACTGTTTTATCCTTTCCAGTTTTTGCATACCATATTGGACCTTTTCAAATGAATCTTTCATCGTTGCCTCCAGCATCTTCATGTCATGCTGAAGTTCTTCTAGCTGTTGAATTTCTTCATATGACCAATACAAGCCGATGGAATGACCAATGATATTTACAGCATGAAGGCGTCCAATGTATAGCAAACAATGCTTTTGCTCTATTTGATAACAGAAAGGTTGGTGTAGAAGCAAATTGAACAGCAGCAGCATCTGTATTCAACAGTGATAATTCAATATGAGCATCGTGATTTGTTCGGTTTGATGACAACAACTGTAATTTTTGATTGATATCTGTCGGGTACTGCTTCTAATTCTCTTTGTGCACAAGCATTTACAACATTCGTTTCCATTATTTGATCATAGTTGCAATTAACTTTGATAACAAAATTTCCAGCTTTTCTTTACTAATGGCGCTCGTACCATTTCCGGCGGCTTCTGTTATATTACTTTGCAAATCAAACTTAAAATAATGTGTGATATATTTTGCTGCTTGATTGCAACACTTATTGAGATCGAAACATGTCTTCGATGTGAATTTTGGATATTTAGCGGCGCTCAAAATTCTGCTTAGACTCATTTTTAACTCTTCATATGAATCAAAGCAATCTTTCCACAATGTTAAGCATTCGTAAGCCGTATGAAAAGTTGCGCCAACATTTAACAATTCCGCTTCCAACTTTGAAATAGGAAGCTTCAATCCCTTCAGTGGAATTGGTTGTACTTTTAGTCATTGAATGCGTTTATATTTGATGTAAAAAAGATAACGAAACCCAAACGCATCTTTATTAATCATCAATTTTTCATTGCAAAAAATATTCTGATTAAAGAGTCCTAATCTAGTTAACTAGATTTGTGGCTCTCCAGTGATGGACTATGCTGGAATCATATAGTCTCAGCAAGGATAGCATGGAGAAAGGTTTCAAGATAAGCACAAAAGGAAGTGAATAGGATCATTTGACTAAATGATCATGTGCACTTCTGAAGTGACCATAAGTTTTCGTCGAGTACTCTTTCATGAGCATAGTTTTGGATTGACAATATTCTAAGACACAAAAGCTACCTTATAGTCAACAATATATGCATGATGATACAGAGATCACTTCAATAATGAAAAAGAATGAAATGTGTCCGTAGCGGCGTAACCAGAGTTTTGGCGATGATAGGGCTCAGCAACGCTTAAATATCCGGTGGTAGGGCTCAGGTTACCGTGGCCTGTGGGGTGGTAGGGCTTGTGAAAGGATTCAGTTGACGATGTGCTAACACCGGTGGTAGGGCTGAAAGGTCGGGTGGTAGGGCTGAGCCCCCCCTGGCCCTACCTTGGTTACGCCACTATGTGTCCGATGTATCTAGACAAAATGAGCTCATTTACTTACGACTGATAAACACTTTTTCATAGTTCATATTCAAAACTAAAATCTTGGCAAACGCGAATGTGGATATGTGTTTCTGAGTGGAGGATCATCTTATCGTAATCAGTACCTAAATAGAATCCCATTCCACAGTCACACCCACACCCTTCAAAAGCATTTTTTTCGACATTGAAACAAAATTAGCAGGCGTTGTCATATTTCAATGAAAAATAAATCAATACTAAGTGCAGCATTTTAAATTCTTATGGTTGCCAAAAGCAATTTATATACTAGAGAGGGTATGGAAATGATTGTGAGTGAAATGAATCACAACAGCATGACTCTCATACATGGACATTCTCACCTTTAGAGATAATTTTATGTTGTTAATTTAAAAAAATTAAAATATTAAAATGATATTCGAATTTGAAAAAAATAAAATTATTTATATTTCGATCTTAATAAAATTTAAATCGTTTTTCAGACAAAAATATTAGTAAATTGGAAATATTAACGAATGAAACTCTAATTTGTGCTTTTTCTGATTTATCATGCAATGAAATGCTAAAATCTTTTGGTCCATTAAATAAATAATTTCCTTTTCGTATCTGTTCAGTTTTTTTTCAATAAAACAAAGCAGATTTGTTATTAATTAGTCCGGTTTACCTTATAAAAGATTTTCAACAAAATTAGTTCGGTTAGTTTCTAATGCGTCATCTTTCATTCCCTCTATTCGATGTATTCATTTAGATAGAATAAATTCAAATTCTTGTGAGTGTTTTAATCATAATATAAGTTTCTTTTATTATTCTAATTTTAAATAACTTAATCTTACTCAATGTTACTTGTCTAAATTCATAATTCAAAATTAGTCTTTATTAATTGAATATCGATAGGAAGAACTTGAGTTAAGCGTATGTGAAGATATTTCCTGTATTTCGATACTTAGAAAAGCGTTGGATGAATATTTCATGTCAAAGTAATTAATTATTTTTCTAACAGATTGTTTTAAACAACGAAATAGAAATGATTTATGCTTGAATATCTATTTATTTTTACAAATTATCATATGCTACCATTCGATATTAAATGATACTCTTTCGTTCTTTTTTATAGAACGCATCTCTGGTTTTCTGAGAAAAATACCTAGTGAGACAGTGAATTGAGGTTTATCGATGCTTTTCAATGGCTAAGTTCAGCCAAAAGCATTTAAGTCAGAAAGAGAATACTGTAGAAACAGTGAAAAGCGCCTTGCGAGTTTTCTAGATGTATAAATTTTAGGCTAAGATGAATGTAAGTGTTACAAGCTTTTGTTCAAATATGTAATAAGGCATATTGTCCTAACCTGTGCAATCAAATAAATAAATTTTTATGAGTTCCAGAGAAGACTGCGATAGCCACATTTACAGTTCATAAATTTACAAGAAAGAATTTTTTATGATTCAAGAATGGAAACTAACTGCTGCATCACTTCAATTATTTGCATTTTCTCAATCATATGAACTACTATTGATGGAAATGATTTATGCGCAATAATTGTTGTTTAACGATTAGAACTATGTAATGCTAAACTAACTATCAGAAATAGAAAATATCTAAATTAAACCAATATAATAAACAAAAAAGATTAACGAAGAGGAAGGGTTTTTATTACCAAGATCAATTGTAGACTTTAAGTTATCAAATGATAGATCTGAATACTATAGGATTTTCATTATTCAATGCTACAACTTCTTTTAGTAAATAATAACAACATTGACTTGGTGTATACGCACTTAGGAGGGTACATGAAGGCACTTTCACCGTTTGGAAAAGCGCTTAAAATTCAACAAAAATCTCTCTCACCTAGTCATTTTGATTTTGCTACGAATTATAACAAGATCGGTTCGCTATATGACAAACTGGAACAATATACTACAGCGCTTTCATTCCTTGTAAAAGCACTTGAAAATCAGCAAAAATCTCTCTTGCTTAATCATCCAGATCTGGCTACGACTTATAACAGCACAGACTCCGTGTCTGATCCTGCTGAAGACTACTTAAAAGCACTTGAAATCTACCAAAAATGTATTCCTCCTAACAAATTCATTTTGTCTTGCGTTTTGAACAATATCGATTTAGTTCTTATCATTATGAGACAATAATCAAAGACATTTTCAACCTTGGGTAAGTCGCTTGTAATCTCACAACAAATTTTCTCTAAAAATCATCCAAGTTTGAGTATAACTTACCAGTATATTGCCATGGCATATGTGGAAATGGGAGATTACCGAGAAGCATTGTCATTTTTCGAACGAGCGGAATATATATTTCAACTTTCATAGCCTTTAAACCATCCAAGTTGTAAGAGGCTCCAAGAGAACATCAGCGAATTACAAAAGAAGTTGTGAACTTCATCAAGATTTGTTGCTGTTTTTATAAAAATAAATTCCCTCGCTCATGTTTCTCCTCTCAAGAGCAATCGTTAAGTAGCCGGAATTAGAAGGTTAAATGAGTAAGACTGGGAGCATACAGATATGGTGTGGGTTTGCAGATGTAAGTCTTGTTAACATGAATGTGTCGATGTGAACGAGATTACACGTCGCTCCTATAAAATCAGCCAAACCCGAACCCACATTCACACTCTTCAACTAAATATTAATACTGCTGTGAATCAACGCATATATTATTTCGTCGGAGCAATTTTAACCGTATCAACAATCAAACTATGCACCACTACAACGACATTGGCAATACAAGTGAGAATTACTCGCGATCAGAAAAAAAGTTGAATGTGTCGACTTCTACGACATTCGGTGTCGTATTTTGTGAAACTTGTCATCAGTACCATTCTGCACCATATTTGTTGTTAGTCATTTGCTACTCAACAGCTAACTACCGAATGCTTGGTACATTTCATTTTTAATCGCATTAAAGCCTGAGGAATCCGGCAAAAAGTGTAGTTTATGTTCTGTTATCTAAAGACATTTCACAGCTGTACTTTTTTCTCATGTTTCTCTTATGCGAAGTAGAAAAGACACAATCGATGAAAGTAATGGTTATCTAAGTTTAATAGTTCGATGTTAACCAAAACTACCATGATGCTTTTACTAGTATGTTTAACAAACTTCTTTATTTTGACGACAGCAGTCGTAGAGAATTCATATGCAAAAGAACGCTTTCCTTCGCTATGGAATGATGCACCTTCGTCAGTTGCTGACTATCCCTTAGCGTCTAACGCATCCATCGATCACAACATTGATTCTAACACTCGAATAATTGATCCATGGCTATATTTGCATAGACTCGGCATGTACAAAATTCTGATTGATACAACAACACATCTAATGCCATTCTGTTCATCAAATGCTACGAATATTCTATTCGGTCTAGCATCTCAATTCGGATGGCAACTCGATTCAAATCGATTGTTTTCAAATGGTACTAGGAATATCTCAACTGACAGTTGGTGGGGATCGGCTAACTATTATTTATCTGTGATACCCTTTATTGCTGCTGCTGATGCTGGTGTCATTCGACAAGGTCCATTTCGAATCGTTCAACAAGAAAATTTTTGCACAAACTTCGATGAATGCTTTCGACAAATACCCGATGCTATAAGTAAATGGCGAATTTTCTTTACAAATCTATTGAATCCTTCGTTTTGCCCACATAATAAATTCGACGATCGGACAATTGATAAGTGCTATTTAGCCCCATTGTGGTCGGCACATATTGCTTCACTCGACAATGGTCTTCCACTTGTTGAATCTAAAGTATCTTTATTACCATCATATATGGAACAGCGTTTTGGCCTTGGCTGGGCTAATCTAGTTCAGTTCATCGCATTGGCCCGTTTGGACACGAATTTATCCGTAACAAACAAGTATCAAGCTGACTATTTACCATTTAGGATGCTGCGCGAAGACGATAAACCACCTCATTGTAGTGATTTACCCGATACTGTTAATCAAGCATTGAAGCTTCTGTTATCTGTTCAAGCAGATTGGTGGTCACCATTGGTCAAAATATGGAAAAATGCAACATGCAACTATGAAGCAAGAACAGCAGCACAACATGTTCTCGAAACCATTGTGCTATCCATTCCGAAGGCGGCGACTTTTTTTGTTCAGGCAAATATTGATGCAGTTATATTTAAATGTGATGAATAATCTCTTTAAATATTATCAATTTTGTGTCACACATTTCACTATGAAATCATATTTTTCTATCGCAAAACTAACGAATGATCAATACAGAAAGACTCAATAATTTAACAAGTGTTTTTATACTCACAGAGGCAATTCATTCACTATTCTTCTTTGTTCTCTCTTCTATAGCATTCGCTTCGCTCAAATATGGAATAAAATAGACTTCGTCTCAAACAATACAGTTGCATTATTCTTTTACAGAACAAAGAAAACGGCGTTCAATTTTACAAAAATATTTTTGCTACGACAATTCCTATAAAACATTCATTCTTTCAGTAGTTCTCTCTTGGTAGCTGAACCAATACCGATGAAACCCTCCATTCATCGTGCATGTGTCAAGTAGATACTACTAAAACAATGACTCCTTCGTAGTTCGCTTCTAAATTGATTTAGTTTTGTAGAAGTATAATGGTAAGCTAAGATTTGTTTTTTTTTTCATCCAAGAAAACTGGCAATAACTCAACTAGATAAAAGTTTCTAAGTTTAAGTTTTCGAGAATAACATTAGCTAGAGACGTATAGTCTTTACTAATAGAAAGATGTACAGTTGGAACTTAGTTTAATATGATATTATGCAAGGTAAAATCATTGTTTAATCAATGACTAAACTACTGCTCGATGTATGAATGTAGACATCGAGATAGTGAAAGCTATAACTACTCAACTTATGGTAGATTGCAGTAATCTATATAGATATATATCATATATATCATATGGTTTTATCAGAGTAATCAAATAAATATAGATCATCTTTGAAAATCGTTTTGTATCGAAAATGAACTAATCTGATATACAGGGCATGCTGAACCAGTCAAATTAGAAGGTATATCTGTTTTGACATCGGAAATTTCGATTTCTTGCGAGTTTATTCATTTGTCGTTTGCAGCATCGGATATAATAAAAGTCATTGTGTCACGAATTCATGCAAATGATATCCACTTTACAATAGTATCAATCATTCACTATAAATATTTGTCCTTTACACATAAATATCGTGCCACCATATGTTCACTTTTCAATTGAAATGAAGAAGCGAATATTTCATGTTATTAAATTTTGTAAAACTAAGACAACATACTAATCTACTCTGGATAACTAAATGAACAAGAAGAAAGAATATTGACTACTATGTCTTCACTTTAAATTGAAAGTGAAAATGTTATCCAAGAGCGAGCGATGACCATCGTCTTAACGATTGCCTTCGATCCCCATTAATATTACTCAGTCTCAACGAAGCAAGCAGACCTCAGGACCATTGCCTTTCAAATTAGTTGAAGTAAGCTGATAGCGAAATTGAATTTCAGTTCCCTCATTATGGGTTAAAAAGATCTATCCTGATACAGCTAATATTTTAGAAAGGCTTTATCAATTATACAATGATTTTCTAATTGAATATGAAACAATTCTCCGTCGTCATCTTTTTTTTATAGGTATTTCATATATACCTACCACTGTGGTAAACATCCTAATGGTTAATGATCGTTTTATTTCTTGGAGAGCGAATTTTTTCGAAAAAAGAATGAAGTACGGCATACCAGTGTACTTGTTTTTTTTAATCACAATAAAAGATCGGTTAATTTCAGTATTCAGAAACGGCAATTTATGTAGACAGTCAAGAGAATAAGAAATAATGAAGAAAAATATAACTTTTTTTAATATCATAGTAGAATCAAAAAGAAAGTGTGACGCTTCAGGCAATAGAATTGCAAAAAGCTATTCAGTAAATTCCGAATACTTTCTAGAACGCATTAGAAAGGAAATAGTTTGTTTTTACGATTACACTGGTTCGATCTAATTTTTTTTGCCATATTTGTTAGTGTAATATCCTAATGTAATATAAAATAATTCCATAAATAAGCATTTGCATTGTGAAGCGGTAGATTTACTTCTGTGCATGAATGTTGCTTGGGATTTTATTGTCATATTTTATGAATTTTTCAATGGGAAAAATTGTTCATTCTTGCAATTATTGTCACAATTGTTTAAGTTTTCAACTCTGCTGGCAAGATGCTTAGTGAGAATTTCTTCTAAACATTTATTGGTCTTTGTGTTGGATTTGTGCACACAATCAATGATATAAGAATGAGATGAAGTTGAAATCATGTGTCTCAACAATAGACAAATGTATTTAAATAGTTGTCAAGTACAAATCCAATGCTTGCTGTTCTTCTTATAGTAATTGTTCAGCATCAGTCGGATCAATGAAGCATTCTACATATGTGTTTTCACTATGTTTATTCGTCGAAATAAAGCATATTATCATAAATGAGGTGTGTAGTGTCTACAGAGAGAAGAAAACGCTGTATTACATGAAGATTCAAATAAGTTTTTGAAAGAATGAACCAAATCTCGCTGTTGGTTTTCGTCTCATTTCAACATTTGAATTTCGGTATGCAAAAGAAATTCTAAAAACGATCTCCATTTGGTCCATCAAATAGAGCACAGAGCTATTGATGAAATTTCTATTTTTTTAATAGTACTTTATGAATGGAATGTTTGCTTATTTGACCTCAATCAAGCTAATGAATCTTGTTCAATTCATCTTCAATAGTTATTCTGGAAGAATTACTTTTGAATTCAGTTGATTTCAGTTGAATGATAATCAAAGTGTTTTATCGATGTTTCTTAAACATATAAATGCAGTTAGGGAAGTGAAATTATGATGTTCATTGTCACGCTGATGGATAACAAGCGAGCACAAGTTGATCCCGCTCTCAAGTTTATCTAGTTCAGCAATCAACCGATTACTAACATATCAGTTTTAAATCATTTCTTTGCATCCTATAAGTGTAGTCAACACAGAAATGAAATGAATTTAAAATCGTTCGTCGACGAACTCTTACTGAAACTGTTTGATTCTTAACAGTCTTCATGTTTTTCTCATTCTATCTGAATCCTTGTTAATGTGGTGCAGGAGAGTAGTGGTTTATCAGAATGTCTTCGATCATTATTTATTGAGACGTTTTTCTCTGCATCTAGATCCAATAATAAAAATAATTAACAGCAACGTATTAAAGAGGGAGCACTTTTCTACTTGAATGAAGTATATTTTGTATTAAATCAAATGTTTTTGTTATAGACAATTTGAATCATTAATGGAAATAGGCTACTATTTAAGCGGTCAGTAAAATAAATTAAATGATCAGTAAAATAGATGAAAATGTCAGTAAGATAAATGGTCAGTGAAAAGTATATAAATGATCAGTAAAAAGATTGAATGGTCAGTACTTAGACTATCACTCATATAAAAAAAAGATTGGAAAAAATCTAATTTTAATCGATTTTTTAAATCAAACCAGTGATTAAAATAAATTAAATTTATAAATATTAATTTTAATGGCGGCGACGGTAAAATGCGTTTTCTCAAACTTTATGTTGAAAACTCAGATGTTCGATCGCTTTTTCGGACTCCTTGCCTCGGAAAATTAGTAGATATGATGCTAGATCGACCTTTGACATAAATTCCATGCTTCAAGACTCGATATCAATTGGTACTTATTCATTTAAAAAGAAAAACTATTAGAATTGATTAAAATCGATTTAAAAATTTTAATCGATTTTAATAGATTAAAAATCGAATAATCTGACTAAAATTGAGTAAAATAGTCAATGAAAAAATTTTAATCGGTTAAAATGGATATTTATAAATTTAATTTATTTTAATCACTAGTTTGATTAAAAACCTGGTTAAAACTGTCCCATTTTAATCGATTTTTAATCACAAAAAAATCGATTAAAATCAGATTTTTTCCAATCTTTTTTTTTGTATGAGTGATAATCTAAGTACTGACCATTTAATCTTTTAACTGATCATTTATACATTTTTTACTGACCATTTATCTTACTGATCATTTCATATATTTTACTGACCATTTCATTTATTTTACTGACCGCTTAATAATATCCCATGGAAATATAATCCATAAGAATAATAGAATCATGCTCTCTTAATTTTTAGTATCGAAGTTTTTCAACGATAAATAGAAAAATTGTTTCATTCTTTATAACTTTCATTAAAATCTCTCGAACGTAGTAGAATATAAGTTCTTTATATGCAAAATATTTTAACATTTGCGTCTGACGCACTGATATCATTTTCTAATCTAAACAAGATCTAGTCATATAAACTAGAGAGAAAAAAACCTGTGCATTTGTCGTTCTTATCTCCCGTTTTTGAAATTGGGTCATTGCACAACTCATCTGCAATATTATCTTCTACACCCACTAGCACCTATAAAAATTACCATAGAGCTAAGAATCTCAACCATTAACATGTTTTTTCTACTTCTTTTATATCTCATTGCCTACCCATGCACTCAATCCTATCTTTTGCAATGCGATTTTGAAACACCTTGTACGAATTTTATAACGGACCGAAATTGGGGCGTTACCGATGGTCTTCATCCTCGTCCCATCGAACATGATCATACTTTCAATAACAATTCAGGTCATTATCTATTCTATAGTCCAATAAATGGATCAAGATTTCAGGTGGCTGAAATCAAAACAACTGACTGGTTATCGCCACCAACTGATAGAGCGATTTGCTTTCAAATGTGGTATTACACACCTCGACTTAGTCTACCTTTTAGCATTCAAATAGTGCAAGGTGATGATGAATTTCTGACACGTGTGATCGCTTCTATTCCTGGCAAAGATCCATCCATCAACGATTGGACACAAATCAATGTTTTGTTGCCTGCTGAAAAAATCAAAATTTATGTACGATTGAATGTTTCAGTTGGACCTTTGGCATTCGATGATTTCATTGTGGATTATTGTGATCAACCTCGTCCTTCGCCACCTAATATTTTGCTTGCCTGTGATTTCGAATCATCTTGTACAGACAAGTTCATATCTTTACCTGAATACACGTATCAATGGTCACTCATTGAAGCCGATGATGCAGTCAAACAACAAAGTCAAGCACCACCGATTGATTACACATTTGGTAATGGATCCGGACACTATGTATGGTTGAAAAATTCGAGTTATATCCAACCGGGCAATGTAGCCTATTTAGCAACACGGTACCCTCTGCATTTCACGAGCAATCAAACGTACTGCCTTAATTTTCAATACTATGGATATGCAAGAAATTGGTACAAAACCAGTTTGAAAATCTATTCAATGATACGTAATGTGACTCCAGTCGTACAAATGTTATGGCCCGCATATAGATCGGGACAATATGAGTAAGTCATAGAGAATTAGAATAAAATCTCAACTATTATCATCCTTGTTTTAATTTAGATACACAACAAACACATGGTAAGTAAATATTCAAACAAGAAAAATAAAAGATAGATTTTTGACTGAAAACCACACGAGTTATCATACACTGAGCTTGATATATCTCTTTTTTCTATAGGACTTGGGGCATCGTTAATCTTCCCGTAGGCTACTATTCACTTTTATTTCGGGTGGACTATTCAGATATCGACGACGGTTCCTATGCTCTTGACAATATTGAAATTACTTCATGTGATTATCCAACATCTTCATTAACGCCTTATGATTCACTTCTTTCATTCTCTTGTGATTTTGACAATCAAACAATGTGCGATATGGAAAATGGTGATCGATTTACTAAATCTACATTTAATTTTACTGTGATGACTGGTGATACAATTCCGAGTCGAAATTTAGGTCCAATACGTGATCATACGAGTAATTCATCATCAGGTGGTTTTCTCTACTGGAATCGTCAGCTACCTTTCGTTCCGGGAGATAATGGCGTGGTAGAGCCATCAAAACCTGTCGAACAAAATACAGGCATGTGTATTCGATTTGCCTACTATGTAAAATCATTAGCAGTGAATAAAAATGCAACATGGTTGATGTTATCAACTGGAGGTTGCTATGGTGCCTCACCTTGGTATCAATCAATGGATGACAGTCAAGGATGGCAAGTAGCAAAAGTACCTGTATTGCAATATGCTTGTGCAGAAACATTCTATTTCTCTGTTTCTCAACAAGAACCAATTGCAGTCTCGGTCGCATTTGATGATATCGAAATAGCCCAATGCAGTTCGTTTGATCCACCAACAACAACGACTGTTACAACTAGTACAACAACACATACAACTCAGTCGACATCGACAACAACTGTTCAAACCACTAAAACTAGTTTTAGTACAAGTAGCAGTTCGACAAGCAAAATGACATCAACATCGACAACAACGTCACCAGAGTTATCTTCGACAACATCTCAAAGAAGCAATGGTCAACGGCTAGAATTGGCTTATCGCTTCATGCTACCTATTTTATTGTTTCAATTAAGATGCGTTTGAATAGATTCTCAAGAATAAATATAGAAGAATTCTATGCCTAGTGTGGATTATCCACCCAGACACACTGAAGTAGATAGAATAATATTAGTATAGTTGAACAAATGTAATCGATTGGAATTTTATTGCCATATTTTTTTCTTCTAATCTTCAACAAAAACTTCCAACAGGTAAGAGCAAAAGTCTAGCACTTCTTTCCATTTAACTCAATTGCAATGCATATAGTTTTTGTCAATGTTCAATATTAATAGTAAATCTGAATTCGAAAGCATCATTGCTGATGAATTTCATTCTATTGCGACGAAATCTACAGTTTTCAATCAGTATAAAAATTCAAATGAATAGTTCGGTTTTGTTGAAGACAATAATTGAAAATGAATTTATCAGTCGATTGATTGCCACATGTTCACAAAGACATAAATCCATTCAATCCGTAATAACAATACTAAGCGACATTCATTGATTTTTTTCTATCAATGTTCCTATTCAAATGATCTTTCCAGTCATTACTATTTATCTGTTTTTGTCCAGTACTCGAAAGGATTCTTTTGTCCAATCTATGAACAAGGTGGTTTCTCAAGGAAATAACGACACATTTCAAACAGTGCCCAATGCCACCATTTATTGTGATTCCTGTGTTTGATTTTAACCTATTCATCTTTTAAACAATGAAATATTTTTCCAATACAATGTAAATGACTAAAAACTATCAGTGATCACCGTTCACTGATCAGATAATGAATAATCATACAACTCAGTTTAGAATCTATGTAACCCATAATTACAATAACAGTTGTCAAATTAATGATTATTTGTTCGCATATATCAGAAGTTATTAGCTACGGATGATTGTCGTTGCATCAAAGATCTTTCATCGAAAAAAGCCTCTACCCCCTAACTGTAATCCATCTTATTTTCATTAGTGTCATATCGGCTGTATACGTTTTAAATAACGAGTTTCAACGGATTAATCCGCAAACTTGAGTCATTCTTTGTTTCTTAGTATCAACTGATGCACAGCACTAATGGAACTCTTTACTTAGAATTTTTATTTCAGATTGATAAACTCATCATTCAATATGATGGCATAGACGCGATTTAAGACGATGTTTACAATATAGCTCATCGACGAGTTTTCAATTAATAAATAATCTTTCATTTTCTATCCTAACTTTGCATACGACAAATGTCATTATTAGCAACAACATATTACCTTAACATTCTAACATCCTATTTTAGTGTTTTGATATTGTGTACACATTTCTTATGAAAAAAAGTATCCATGGTATTCGACGAAGATAATATCTACTTGGAAATTATGAGTTCACTTTTTATTTTCTTTCTATCAAATTTTCCAAGACTGAATTATTAACATGTTGTCTAGTTGATTGAAATCAAATAGTTTCTCTTCTGGAATAGAATGTCATATGTACTCATCGATGAATATTTCCTACGACAGCATATGTCATCATTATAGCATTTGAATAAATCATTCTAATTAACATTGCTGAGAAGATGCCTCTCGTTGATACTAAGCTTGAAAAATTCAATGTTTGAACAAAACACTTTAGCTAAAATCTTAACATAAAATTGTTGTTACTTCACGATAGTCTTGATGGTATATGTGACCTCATTCAAAATGACAGGCGTTGCGTAACGATAATGGAACAGTTTTCAGACGAAGTTAAACAAGTTAGAAAAACATTCAGATCAAACACAAATAATTTTTGTTTATTTGATCACAATTCGGATATTGCTTTACGAAAATAACTTAAAAAATCTGATCATTGGTAATATGATGAGCACTTTTCTAGACTACGGGAAAAATTACTTGTACCGAATTTTTATAACAAATATTTTTGTCGGGGCAAACTTGGCCTGAAGTGTTTGATTATGCATTTCAATAGTTAAAATTCTGCAACAAGAAAATATTTTGTATGTTGTCGGAGTCCAATGAGCACACTACTAATAGACTCTTAGTGATTCGTTATAAAGTGTGGTTCAGCAATAAAATGATTCATATTATTATTTATTACTATTGTTTGTTTGTTCATTACTGAAAATCTACGACAAACATACTGTGACTGCCAGAAGCAGCGAACTTGTTGCTCGAATAGAAACGATCAGCGAGGAACACCGAAGTTTTACTTCAAGAAATTTTAGAGCCAGGCACGAATTCCTCTCATTAATCATCATATACGTAGTCTTATTTCTATGAATATTCGATAAATTTCATAGTGCTTAGCGATATGCTTTTTCATTAAAAATTACTTGTCAGTAGCACCAGTATTGGTGTAGACGTGGCTGTCAGTGTAGTATGAAGTGAATATAGGCACAGATCTTTTCTTCACTCACACCAATATTATTTTTGTTTTTCATGTTTTACTGTTAAAATTACTACTAAGTTGTAGTGTTTTGTCTTTTTTTTTCATGGAAAAACAAAGAAAATTGTAACAATCGAGGAAATTTACATGCCATAAAAAAGTCGAACAATTGACAACATTTATGAAGAAACATTGATTAGTTAAGAGTGAATCAAATAAGCATCAATTGGTAGTTCTATTGAGCACTCCATCATTTACGTCGGCAGTTATTGCATACAAGTAATAATTACTTCAAAAGACCATATTCACTTCTAATAGAAACAAAGCAAAGTACTAAGCACTACGGCGTGAGCTCAGAAGTCACCGAAATGTTGTATTCAGCAGAAATTCATGTAATAGATTAAGGAGAACATCCATCATGAGTGACATGTGGATTCTTTTCAATATAAAAGTATAGAAAATTATGGTTAGTTGTAAGCAAAATATTATTGATATTGAATGTATATATAATTTGATAAAGAAGTGCTTCTACAAAAAATCATCTTAGTACATCGAAACCTGCTTTTGTTTCTTTTTGTGTTCAGATTTTCTAATGTTTTTATCTATCCGTGATATGAATTCGGTTGGTGACTATCTTGATAAACTCACATAGCAAGTAAATGCTAATATATCATTCTGATAAAAGGCCAAACAAATATCTTTCTTTTCAGTCTATTTTAGTCTTTGATCGTTTCGCATAAAACGCAAAAGACATTTCATTCGAATTAATGGAAGATTCTTTGTTCGAGTAGCAAGGCAACGATGCATTAGTGTGAGTTCATTTTTTTGTTTTTTTCCGGAATAATTATTTTTCTAATTTTGACCAAAAAACGATACATCGAGAATATCCATTCAAAGAAAAGAAACATGTTAGATTATTATACATGTAAGAAAACATTTTCAATCATATTCAATTATCAACTTGATGAAATCCATCGGCTATCGATAGCTGATTCAACTTGTAATAAATTGATATGTTGTGATAAACAATAGTTTTTCGTTGGAAGTGATAAAATACGAAGTGATTTGACATTATTAAAATATAGTAAGGAAGTTAGATTATGTTGGAGTTCAGTAGTATTTACTATGAGGCGAGTTACAGAATCAAATGTCGATGAATTAAATGAAGGAAGTGTGGTATCCCAATTTGAAGAGGTTATATTGAGAGTGATAGTAACATTTTTTGGGCAAGGTATTGTATAGAGTTGAATAAATTCATTAGTGAATTTATCACAGATAACATACCATTTCTTTTCTTTTATCCAGAATGGACTACGAAATCTATTAACAATAAAAGTTGAACTTATCTCTAAAGAAATTTTTTCGGATTTCAAATATAAACGAAATGAACTTAAACAAGGAAGTGCTGTCTGAATTAATTCTTCCCATTTTTCACCATTATAAAATTCAACGTCATGTGTGATATCATGTGTAACAAGTGACAAGCTTTTCAATTGTGGAAAATGAATTAACAATGATGCAATTTCTATAAATAATAAATACGATTCAATTTGTATTACGAGTGATCGCAGATGTTGTCCACCATTTCGAATTAATTCAGAATCCAATATCCAAGGATCCCAACAACCAATATCGTCATCGATATCGAGTTTTATTTCGAGATGTTCAATTTTATATAGATGTTGAAACAAGTCTGGTAATCGAGTGATAGCATACGAAAAATCGTGCAACGATAAATATTGAATAGTCGAAAAAGTAGAATAAAGTTGTGTCAAAACCCAAGATATATATGATGGTTGTTGTCTGAATGATAAAGAAATATGTGTGAGTGAAGGCAATTGGTCATTAACATATTTAATGGATCGACATCGATAGGGATAATATGTGGCATCCATAAGACTCAATGAGACAAGATGAATTAATTCCGGAAGTACCACTGTTAAGAACGAAATCAATGCTTCTGTGTGTATACCGATCAGTTTAAGATAACGAATTGGATTGTGTGGAATCACATTTTGAAATCGTACAATAAACATTTCAATTGGACCGAGAGTATTATGATTTGACAATGTTAAAGAGGAGACATTGCTGCTGAATGGAAATATACTATCGAATACGTAATCAAACTCGTTTTTTTTACGATTTGTTAAAGTTAAATGGAGACAAACATTGTTAATCAGTAAAGTGAGACGAGAATTAAGTTTGTTAAATGCAAATATCAGATGAAAACCATCGAGAAACTCAAAAATAGATAGTAGAATTTCGTTGGGTAAATCTTCGAATTTTGTAAGCGACATTTTTTAATATTCTAGAAAAATAGAAATATCAATGAATGCCAATGCTACTCAAGAATATGAAAGCAGAGAAAAACAAAACAATACTTACTTAAAAATGCACTCATGTAACAACTTATATCGTAAAACGCTACGAACTTTTTCAACCGGTGATTTTGTAATTTGCTTTTATACCATGCACAGAACGCAAGAAAGAAAAATGGATACGTCTCAATATGTGCGATTACCTGACGTTCTTTTTTTATTCTACTATGACGGATTTTTTTATCATCACATACAAAGAGAAAAACAACTAGCGTCAATAAACTCAAATATTCTTTCTACTAGGATTTTTGAGCTTTCGAAAATTCTTTCACATCGAACATCTATTTTTCCCTCATCGTACACAATTGGATGGATTAAAATTTCGAGTATCAGAGAGCGGAGAAAGAAGCTTATCGCAAAGAAAATACAAAGCATGGTGTTAGCCTATTGTATGTAACAGATTATTCGTCTGATTGTGAAGAATTTGGATCAGAGATTAAAAATTTTCTAAGGAAGAGAATTTTTCAATCTCTCATCGAACATAGGAAAGAGCAAGCATGATGTTATTAACACGAAAATAAAATGATTTCTGATGCTAGAAATCATGTTGATATCATAAAAATCAATACTCTTCAGAGCTTTTCCATATGACTTTTGTGGCTTAAGGTGTACTTCTAAAATATATTTTATATTCCAGTTCGAGTACCAAGACAATATCTAAAGACGAACTAAAAATAAAAATGTATAGCTTTGTAAAAAAAAAAACGACTCTGATTTGAAAATATTGAGTTGCACCCACAAAAAATGTCATGATTACCATATGTAACAGATGGTTCATCAAAAGTAAGAAACTTTTATTTTGCTTTTTCTTTGTAACTTACAAACACGCTCCAAAGTTTTTATTTCACAGCTCAATATACAGAGCATAATTTCTCTTTACAAAACCTCTGAACTTCTTTTTGAAGTAAGTTTTCTCCAGCCGGCAAACGATTGAACATACTAACAAACACTTAGTTGATCACCTACTATTATATTTAATATTTTCGGTGAACATCGATTGATTTGTGTGAACTTGCTGTTGTGCAATCAAATCCTACTCTTAACTGGAAGAATTTTGCATCAATAATGGAGTATGTTATTCTTTAAACTGCTAACAGCTTAACAATTCTCATCGCATTGTGGCTTCAAATTAGTAGATTTGAAACTAATATTAGACATTATTTTTTAAATTGTAATCACGAAAGTATGCTTTTCAATGTTAGACGTACACCATGAGAAATTTATTAACATTTTGGTCGCATGGACGATTTAAATATGTAGAAAATAATATATATGTTAAAATGAAGAAAGAAAATATTCAAGTTGATCGATAGTAAGAACAAACATTGTTAGAGATCTACCAAAAGAAGAATTTACCAGTTGTATTCTTGCAAAATCTTATATATCCATGACCAGAATAACAGCGTAATCTATCGATGTTGTACAATGAGTGAGAGGAGTGCACTGTATTGCCTATAAATATACGTCATGAAATAAATTTAGCTTTTGGACGTACATGCCTATACGTCAATTCATTATGCATATGGTATTAGTCATATAATAGTTTTGTTCTGTAGGAATATTTCTGTCTATCTGTTTATTCTCTCCCTTATCATTCGAATAGATTGATCATCACGGATGAATAGTCAGTAGAATGTGTGATAGAATATGCGGTATATTACTCATTCACCTTCTCTTCTGTACTCGTCGGACAAGGCCGACAAATATACATGAGTGAAGCAGTTGTTTTTCACAGCGGCGCCGAGACCGGTTCGTGACTCAGTTTCAAACCCAGTCTGACAGTCGATGAGTTTGTGTTGCTCGTCGATAACAAGAGATCGTGTCTTTTCATTTACGAACATAAAATCGAAGTTCGAACACTATTAAATTGAATTTTCATTAAAATTATAAAACAATCTTATGTCGCAAATTTTCGTTGTTTAAATTGTTAAAAATTTACTTCTATCAGTTTTAAGCAAACTTATTTTATGTTGTAAATTATTTCTGCAAAATTAACAAGAAATTTCAAACTTCCGTTTTCTAAAGTTTTTTACGAAATTTACTAATAAAAATTTTAATGAAATCTGCTTTCAGCTTTACTGTTAGCTAGTTGCAATTTATAGAGTTCGCTAAATATAATTGTTACTATGAATGCCATGAGCGTTTTTTGGAACTTGAATACACTATATAATGATCATTCTAGCATGAAATTAAACATCGAATGAACATAAACTAGTCGAGGTGTAAGAGCATTTATATACAAAAATCTGTATTGAACAAAAACTTAGGTCATCAACAAATTGCAGTAACTTTTCATTAATTTTTTACAATAATTTATTTTTTATATATGCTCTTATTGATCAAGTCTTTAAAAATTAAATATCAAATACAATCATTTAATTCAAAACTAATAAAGTTGTCAGCTTTAAATCAACTAAAATATGTATGATGAATACTTAGTCGATATTTCACTTAACATCTTAGTTTACAAAAAGAAAGCAGAAAACATTAGTTTGACATTTCAAAAATCAGTAATATCATAGCTACACAATGAGCCAAAAATGTAAAGTATTACTATTTAGCGTTATTAAATTATAAGATTATTAATGAAATAACTCGACATTTTAATATTGTCAAAGTTCTTATTTTCTCATTTTAAGACTATCCATAAAGGATGTTCAGGCACACATCGAATTTGTGACCCTCTTCTTTCTTCTATCTATCCAGATTTGTCCAGTTTCATCAAAACTCTTGCCTCCTTCTAAACGTCAAATATTAGAAAACAAAACTTTCTAAAAAGAGCTTGCTTGCTCCAATATACCGCTTCCTATTGCAAAATTTTTGTTTCTTAAATACATTCGGTTTTAATTAGCAGAAAATAGCGAAACCAAAAACAAACGAATTCCACCACGAGTAACACTCAAAAATCTACCAAAAAAATAATTTCAATCAGAAAGGAGCAGCTGAAGAGGTTCCCTCATATCAGTTATCTAACAAAATGGCTGGATTCTTAGTCAAATTGGCTTGTTTTTTTTTCTCATGGTACATGAAAAGATAGAATAAAGCAAGACGAGTAACTTTTCCTTCAATACCAATATTTGAAAGTTTACTGGCAAAAGTCGGTGAGGTTTCCAAATTCATTCTGAACAAGACTTGCTCGATTGATTCAAGGTATCCTAGACTGGTTTTTAAAAGAATAAAAAAAGTGCAGTAAGTGTCAGTATTTCAAGAGTTAAACTACCTTAGCTTCACCGGTTAATGAGAACTTTTCAGGTACTATAGAAGAAATGTTAGGCTATTGAATGCTGTATTTTTTATTTGGTTGAAGTTACCAATAATGAGTAAGAAGTTGACAAAATGAGATTCTATTCCTTTTTCGTTAGAGTAATCCGAATCAACCCAACTGAATATATAAAGCAAGTCTTTAACACATGGGCAGATAAAGTTCTTTTAGGACACAATTGCGACTTTAAACTTCTTAACCCAACATTGAAACAGTTATTTAGTTATCGTGATGTTTAAGATATAACACCATAGTTGAAGTGAATCCATTATCAGTTTATAAAAAAATGATCTAATCATTAATTGACAGTATGATGTAAGATTTGTGATTTATTCATGAACAATAAAAATTGACTTTTTTTCACAGAAGTTTAAATCGATTGAAAAAAGAAAATATCGGACGTCGAATAAATTTTTCAAAAATTTCCAGTTTTACTGCTACGTTTTATTATTGATTGATTCTAGAACGAGTTTTCAAATTTTTAATAGTAAACAAAAAAAGTAATTACGCAAAAATACAGAAAATTTTTTATTACTATTTGGTTTCTGATAATTTAGATCAAATATCATCATATATAATATTTATAAACAATTTTATTTAAAATCTGAAAATTTTTGTGCAATAATCTCACTAATGAAAATACTTTTTTTACTCAACAAACGATAGATTATTTTTTAACTAGAATATTGTTACGGAAGAAATATTAAATTATGCAACAATAACTATTTTTATTAAATATCAACAAATGTTATTCAAATTTTTCCTTATGTCGTTAGAAATATAAAGATTCCGGACATAAGTTCTTTTCAATAATTTAACAATGTATCGGCACATGCCAAAAGATCTCTTTTTGGATGAAATTCTTGCGAAAAATTCAAGATTATTATTTATCGGAAGAAATGTGTGCAAAAAAACTCTATATTGCAAACACATTGAGATACTCACTGCTTGTTTTTTTTTTTCTTTCTTTTTCTTCCAACGTGAAAGGTATAGCATTGAAAATTCAACGCATGCAGAACATTTGATATTTTTAACGCATGATTGCGTGCAGTTACGTATTTCGATACTTTAACATCAAGCGAACTAAGTCATGTTCTATTTTACTTCGACTTTTTTAAAGCTCATCATTTTATATAGGTAAAGTTACTACGTAGTATCTTCATTTACTTCTTGTTCAATTTCACTCTCTAACTTGTTTTAACGTTCTAATAAGTTACTTGTGATCCTCGAATTGATACAGCTGTTTGCAAAAAGACCACAAAATGTACTATATTGTAATATAATTTAAAATTTTATTCATTCATCGTCGAAAGAAATAAAAACAACCCTTACTCTTTCATAGACAACGTTCAATTTCCTATGACATTAATATCAATATTTTTATACACTTTCGAGTGAATTACAAGTTTCTGATACGATTGAGATTTTGACTGTATTTAGTTAATAACTTCTATTTCTCTCGATCGAGTTGAAACAATGCTTTTATATGCTATTCTTCTTTGGTTGTCGCACTACCACACAAAATCTCAGCTAATATTGTCACTAAGTTATTAGCGATATATAAAAAAGATGTCATTTTTTGCTTATATGTACAAAGAAAAAGAAATTTTTCGAGCATGAAAAAGTGAGAGAAAAATGATGTAATTTGTTCATTTTATACAATGTTTGACGTTCTATCAAAATATATATAATCAACTAAAATTTCATTTCTTATCCGTTTCATCGTCCGACGCCTACAACGTTTGATAGACACAAACTTAATTCTAGTTCTGCCTGCGATAGACATGCGGATGCGTAGATTATATAAAAAGAAAGAAAAATTTTTCAAACTGATGGAAAGCAGTTATCTCTTAACAGTTTTGCTACGGACAAAAGACAATAGAACTTCTTGAAAGAAAAAAAATTATACTCACTTTGTAGAGTGACAGTTTTTCAGTTGATATTTCCAGTGAAACTCATTGGAGAACACTCTTTTCGACTACAATTTAAATGAACAGAATACGGCAAGCAAAATCAAGTTTATTGTGACTTTTTGCTGTCAATATAGAGTAAAAAGTTCACTCGAATCTCTCTTCAATCAGTATAACTAATTTTATGATTGGATTATACACAAATAAAAATGTACAATGTGTATTTTTCATAATATTGAATGAAGTGCGACACGATTTTGCTGCTTAACACAGATATCGATTAAAATAAAGTATACTATGGAGAAATTGTTTAGGCCGACTTCCAATTTTTCATGCTAACCGTGCGAAAAAGTTATAAATGCTAGTTGTCGCAAAATTTCAATGAAAAAAACGGAATTGATAGTTGAAGAATTT
This sequence comes from Rotaria sp. Silwood1, assembly GCA_905250075.1. Classification (NCBI taxonomy): domain Eukaryota; kingdom Metazoa; phylum Rotifera; class Eurotatoria; order Philodinida; family Philodinidae; genus Rotaria; species Rotaria sp. Silwood1. The sequence goes on along the minus strand of CAJNOP010000053.1, from coordinate 185,967 downwards.
CATGTCTTTTTGAATTGTCTTCATGTTTTCATTTGTTTCTTTAAGCATTTTTTGATTATTACGATGAATATATTGATTAATAATTCTTTTTTTCTTTGATAGTGAGTGCATATCATCGATCACTTCTTTTCCATTTATAACGCTAGTTTATTTTACGACTTCTCTTTAACAATCTCATGCGCATAGATGACAATTATTGTAAAGAGAAGTGTATGATATATCTAAAAATTTTATATACTCGAGACAGAAGTAACCGTACTGTCATTCTATGATTTCTTCGTCTAGTCAACTATGAACAATTACCGAAAAAACTAAGCTTATAATTATTTCATAAAACACCAAACAAAAAGATTCTTACATGAGTGCAAATAGCTTTATTCAATCCGAGTTGGAATATGAATGAGGTTCACAAATTTAGACAATGAAATTCAATAATTTACCAGTATCATATGTTAGTGTGAAGTTTTCGGTTCAGTTTATTATGTATCTTTATCTGCTCTCGCTTCTTGTTTGAGTCGATTGTTCATACATGACATTTTAACCTTCTTGTGTCATTTTTTCTGCTTTGTCCTTTCCTTGACTCTTTCTCTTCATTTTTCGGTCTCTTTTCTTTTTTCTTCTTTATTCGAATTGTGCTTATCAACGTGTACTTTGTACGTAATCGAGACGATTTTATGATATGAAAAAAACAGAATAAAGCATAATCGTACTCATACTAACATTTCTTTTATCAGAAATATGTCATTGTTAGGTCGCATCGCATTCAATTAATGTTACTTCTTGCTTTAGGTTCGACCCAACAAGATAGATCAAACCGAAATCATTGAAATTTAATAATCTAATGTAGATGAAAAACTCTGAGACTAATTTGAATACTAGAATTCAATGCCTAGTCGAATTCAAATTATTCTGTGATATTTCCTTTATAAATCAATGCATTGTGAAGGTTCTAACAGTGTCTTATTGGATCACTGGGACATGCAAGAGAGTATAAGTCCAATTCAACTTTGATCCTTTTTGATTTCGTCTTTCTTTCATGTCTAGTACAAGTCTGCAATGTCGATACAATATTTTTGGCAAGTATTTCGATATTTGAATGTACCGTCAAAGTTACAAACCTTCGTATATCTACGTATGCATCAGTGGAAAACTCATGTATAATTTATTTTTAGATTGAGTATTGTAGTCTCATGCAATATGAAATATGGCGATTTTGGATGGCTTCTCTAAACTGTTAAATATATTCTTATGTCAACGGCGACGAATGCAGCAACAAAGCTTGTACGTATGTTGATCTGAAAAGGCTTATGATCGAATCGTTATTCTCAAATTTTTATCGATCTCCCTCTTTATATACATATGTTTGGAATATTCTTTAAACATTACTCACATTACCACTTATTTATTCTATATAATATCTTTTTGAGCTCTTTTAAGTGTTATCACCAATTTTCTTCATTAAATGACTTAAGTCAAACTTTTTATTTCAATTTTAAATCTTATATGTTCTTATGAATTATTCACATAAAATCTCTATTTTGATATTCTTTTGTCTACAGTAAGGTATCAATACAAATTATTAACTCATTATTTTTCAATAGTACTCTCAGAAATTAGAATTATTGAATTTTCTAATTTTCATTATAATCATTACGATCTTATATAATTTGATATTTGATCTCCACATTGTGTCGTTTGAAATAGACTTAATGGTGCAATTTTTTCAATGTGCTTCATAGCCACTGCTGCCAACCGTATGCTAGTGTTTTATTGTTATGGTAATGGAATACACTTCTCTCTCGGCACACTCTTCTGGATATGGTTAACTATCACTCCTGATCTTCTCGTTTTACTTATTCTGTATATTTTATTGTTTTGTATTGGATGGAACTATCCTCAACTTAATCAATATGGTATTGTGTTTGGCCTATGTTTTGCTGCATTTATTCTCCTTACTTCGTCCTGTAATATTCTCATGCTAAGAGTAACAGGTAGGCTTTCTTCTTGGAACCTAAATTTCATCTAATATTAATGTTTTCATCTAAATTATCGCTTCTGAAAAAGAAACATTTTGATACATTTGAAGTAGCAAGTAGAGTTTTATTCTAAGAATAATCAAATAATTCTAAATGGATATCTGTTCCTGTTTCTCGATACTGGAGAATTTGAAACAAGACTTATTAAGAAGCACATGTTATTTTTTAACAATAAGCATTCTCTAGCTGATAAAATAAATTAGAAATTTTCAACAAATGGAATGTATCCTAATTAAAGAATATTCTAACTTGTTGTTACCATAACAATCATTACCCAAAAAAATGGTCATGCCTTATCTTTACATAAAGGTCTAGTAGACGTTGCCTCATTTTTTACTATATAATTGTCAATGTAAGTGTATTCATACGTAATGAAATATTGACACTTCCAGATAACTGACTAAATGTAAAGTTAATATATTAATAAGCTCTATGTAATAATTTAAGCAACTACATCGGCACCCTCACAGATATTTATACATAGAATTAAACCGAACAATTCAAGTTGAACATCCGTTTGTTAAGTTTTTTTTTCTGTGAGAGAAAGTCTGTTTTTAGAAGAGAATCGAATAAAATCCAAAGCCAAGCAATAACATAGTCGGATTCTTTTCAATTTCAATGAAGTCTTTCAAGGTTTAATCAGACTGCACGACAGATTCAATCCACACGGAAATAAATCCATCGGTTAGTTCTTTGCGACAATATTCAATGATTTGGGTCTATTTTCCCTTATATTAGGAAATAATGACAATTTGGACTGTTACACAAGCGTTTTTAAAATCTCTTTTTAAACTATGAAACATATTGTATTCTAATGCAACTTGACGAAGTTTATCTAACCATCAAAACAGTAGAAGAAAAATTTCTGCTGAAATTTTGGATTATGACCATCCTACATACGCTGGGAGTACCTCGAAACTTGAATATCTGAGTGAGTGCATGACAACAGCAGTCTATATGTTAAATTTGTTAGTTTGGTGGTGAGAGCTCAATTTGACTCGAATGTATCTAATCTCCTTAACTGAGAACAGAAACACCTCCATGATAAGATCAAAAACAAGTATCACGTTTTCAAAATTGCATAATAGAGGTTTTAATTAGTTATTTTCATTAATTTAAACTTTTAGAAACGTTCATTCTATCGATAAAAAAATTCCATAGTTAAGTTACAAGTTTATCTAATGATTTAAACATCATTTTGAAATCTTTTCAAGAAAAGTAGTTAGTCTTTTTTTTAATCATATTTTTCGAGGAATTGATAACATGGACTAAATGATCTTATCTAAAAATACAACAGGTCGAAATATGGAATGGAATATCATCTTCGAGGTGGACATAGCAACGACATATAGTTTGTATTTATCACAAATATCCTCGTTTCTATCACTTTTGGTCGTATACTTTCTCCTCGGTAGTATCTTTTGGTTCATTGTGTGTCGTTACATTCAGACGCATAAAGCTTTACGATTTGGCTATTTCAAAACTGTAAAAATACTCGCTTCATGTCTCATTCTTACGTATATGCTGGTGGTTGTCTTCTATCATCTACCAGAACCATATACAAATCTATCGTCAAACATGGTATTGTCATATTTTCCTAAAGTAGTTTCGCATTATTGGAGCACTAAGCCATTAATACGATTTCGTATGAACGAAACTGCGTTCAATAATGTAACTCAAATGTTTCGTGCACCAGTCGTTGATATTTCTCGTCCTTTGGTCACTTTGAAAGAGCCGATTAAACATGTCTTCGTCATTATTTTAGAATCAATTCGTGCTGATACTTTACCATTAAACAGAAATCTGGCCAAAGCTGTAAAATCTACTTTCACATCTGATGCAACTGCTACCAAGGTGACACCACTTCTCAATTCACTTTGGACAAATTCTGTTCGTACAGTTGCATCAGTTACATCATCGTATACATTAAAAAGTCTTGTCAGTATTTTTTGTGGTATCTATCCTCTAAATGTTAATTTTCTCAAAGAAGCAAATGCGGAGAATTTCTTATATGAAAAATGTTTACCTGAATTACTTCGTGAAACTTTTCGAACGACAAACAATCAATCAGCCTTTCGTTCAGCATTTTTCACGGCAGCTCGTGATGATTTCGATCATCAGCGTGATTTATTTAACAAACTTAAATTTGATACCACTATTAATGGTTTCAATATTTATGAACAAGTAGGCAATGTTCCCGATCTTGGAATGTTTGGTCCTGCTGATCCATATATCTTACCTCTAATGTGGAAATGGATTGATAATAATTTGGCAGACAAAGAAACAAATCATATGATGATGAGCTTACTAGTTACAGGAACACATGAACCTTTTCCAATACCAACTGATTGGCCAGCTGATGACTATCGCATTTATATTGATGATCCATCCGTTAATAGTTATCTGAATACCTTGCATGCAACTGATGACTTTTTGAAAGAAATCATCGATGGTTTCAAATTACGCAAATTGTATAATGAAACACTTTTCGTTATAACGAGTGATCATGGATATGTATTTCATGATTATGAGAGAGAGATGCTCGGATTACTGAGTACTCCTCTGGAATGCGCATTTTCAGTTCCTTTGATGTTATACAATCCACATCTTGAAGCTAAACAGCTTCATGGTCAATTTACTAATATGGATGTATTACCAACTATTATGGATATATTGTTATCGTCGATAAGACCTACTCATCAATCAACGAATCAACTATTATCAGTACCATGTGACCAAGTACAATCGATATTATCTCGATATGAAGGAACATCAATTCTACGAATGCCAGTTGAGAAACAACCTGTTCGATATACATTTCATTTGGCAAATCCTGGTAATTCTTATATTATTGTTAAAGAATATCCAAAAAAACTTACGTATGATGTTGCAAACGATGAAGTTCATTTGTATCATCTTGCACATGATCCCTTTGAATTAGTTGATTTAATCAGTCTCAATTCTGAAATCACAGCTTCACATCCACCATGGGTCAATGTAATGTATGACACACATTCGATGCAAACATGGAAAGGGCGTTGGACCAATGATTACCCGAACATTACAACTCATTATGAACTTTTATTGAAAAATAAAAGCTTTTTACCGTTATCAACATCGGATGATATGAACAATAGCAAAGTGCAGTTGAAAGATATGTTAGATTGGGCAGATCAGACTTTGGACTTGGCTCGTTTTTGGAAAAATCTTGTGAAACAGCGGTACCATTATGAAAGTGAAATATCCAATTATAATATAACTTAGAAAAATTATTAAGATTATCCTAGTTTTGATAATTAAAGCAGTAAACATTGGTTTCTTTCATAAAACTTTGAATAAAATTCATGAATGAAAAATTATTTTGATTTACAAAGAAACAGTTTTATCCTTATGATATCAGACTTGTAAAAAAAAGGGTATGATTAAAAATTAGAGAGACATAAACTATTGCAATCATCATGCAAACGAAAAATATGTCACATCTGTCACATTTTGAAACACAGTTGCCATGATTTGAACTGTTTTTCATGAGATAAAGAATGATGACTACTTTAGAGCTCAAGCCGATTTCATCACATTCTTATCGTTTACTGCCATTTCTTGAGCACTAGACAATCATATATCTTATTATCCAATCATCTTGAATTAATTTAAATCCAATCGAATCGTTTCTATGAGCAGGCTGGAAGTAAAGTGAATAAAAAAAAGTATCCTAAGCAGAAATGTACACCGTCCTCACAAAGACGGCCGCTTTTTAATTATATCAGCTGTTTAATGACTGTTAGAAATTTTCCAAGTATAATGTATATGTAACATTCAAAAAAAATTTTCATGAAAGTCAAAAAAACTTTAGATGATTGTTGTCTGGTTTTTTAAGCGCGGATAGGTTATACTACAATCAAGATGCAGTCTGTTTCAGTTTAGTTGTATATTATTTTTTTGATTGTTGAGTAGAAAATTGTTACGACGCTTTTCGGTTTTGAAGAATGTTTGATTAGATAAATAGCTGTGTCTATAATAAGACCTTATTGCTCATAAGTAGCATTTATCATTATATCTTAAAAAATCACGAAATGATCACAATATACATTGTATTTTGCTGCCATATACTAGGCTTCATTGAATAGTTTACTTAGAGATCATAAAAGCAGTTTTCATACGACATTCATGAATGCAATGGAAAGTTTGCATGAAATTTTCGCAATGCTTCTGAAGATATCAAAAATCGGATATCGCATCGAATCATATTAGAAACAAGCATGCTCGGTTATATATAAAGTAAAATAAGAAAAATTGACTGCTATTCATCGAAGTATATCTGCACTTGGCTCAGTGTCCATAATTTAAACACAATTTAATCACATATGTAGTACTAAAGTACGATACGACGAGTAAAGTAAAAAAAACTTCATGGAATGTAGATGACAGAATGTATGCATAGAAAAGTATCGAGAAACTAATTATAGTTTAGGATACTTGCAAATGTAATTCTAGACTAAAAAACTAATTGAAATTTTTCTTGAACGAGGGAAGAGAGCAAGGTATTATTTAAGGCTATGTGTTCTCTCCACTTGTGAATAAAAATGTTTATCTTATTCATGCGTTGCTATTTTCATAACTAGACTTGACAATCAGTGTGATATTTTTGATATAAACGATTCATGTGAAACAAACTCTGTACAGCATATGCTTGAATTCATTATCAAGAAAAACTTGAAAGATGTCAATGGTATCTCAATTATACATTAAAAAAAGACATCAAGAGTAATTTGGTCATGTCATGCGAATAATTTTCTTATTTTTAAAATATTCATCTCATCGTGATTGCTACTACAGTTATAAAGCAAAATAAATTATTTTACTTGTTGCACATCGAATAATGGAAACAAACATGACAAGCACTGTATCTATGATAGAAGCATCGCACAGTCGAACCTACATACAAAAAATTACTTTTGGAGTTCTACAAACATGCCAGATAGTATCTTTTATTGCTTACTTAATTCTTGGTTACTACTTTTTTTCTTCTCGAAAAGATTTAAAAAAAACACTTAGTTTTCATGGTATTTTTATTATACTTATAATAAATTTTATTCAGCTAACTTATGACTTCTCACTAATTCTTCAACATTTGTCTACAGGCATTGTTCGTCCATCAACTTATGCAAATTGTATCATTTGGACATTTATCGACTCAATTACGTATTATTCAAGTCTACTTCTCATGAGTTTGGTAGCGTTTGAACGACATTTACTTATTTTTTATCCAAATTTATTTAATACAAAAAGAGGTCAATTTTTGTTTCATTATCTACCAATGATTATTATCTGTCTGTATGTATTATTTTACTATTTTGCTGTTGATTTTCTATTTTCTTGTGTCAACACATTCGATTATTCATTGATTATGTGTGGTTTTATTTGTTACATGAATTTGCCCATACCTAGTATCTATTCTATTGAACTGATTGTCCATCAAGTTATTCCAACGGTACTAATTGCTCTTTTCAGCATAGTACTAATCGTACGAGTTCTACAAGCTCGTAATCGACTACGTCAATCCATTGAATGGCAAAAATATCGTAAGATGATCATACAACTTCTAAGCATTTCCATTGTGTATTTGGTTTTTAGTACACCATTTTCATTGAACCCTATTGCACAGACTGTGGGACTGCCCATGCCATTTTCATATGATTTTTATGCAAATGTTTTCACTTACTGGGCATACGGAATCGCGATTTCTTTGCCTCTCATTATTTGTTTCTCATTGCCAAATTTGACAAAAAAACTGAAACTGCTGTTTACCATTCGCAACTTACAACGAGTGGGGTCAATGACATAGAATACTTCACTGATTCGAACGATCCTGAAAAATTACATAAAACAAACACCAAGAATTGAATTTACTTTTAAAAACTATTTAAATGCATTTTTATTGTAGAGACAATAAATTTTCACTTCATCTTATTTTTATACTTTTCATTATGTACAGAGATCCAACACAAAGACCAATAAATGTCTAGAAGAAGGGTGTGTGTGGGTGTGGGTGTGGATGTGGTGGGTGTGTGGTTGTATGTTGTGGATGTGGGTGGATGTGTGGTTGTATGTTGTGGGTGTGGGTGGAGGTGGAGGTATATGGGTGCGGGTGTGGGTCTGGGTATGGGTGGGCGTGGGGGTGTGGGTGTGGGTATGGGTGGGCGTGTGGGTGTGGGTGTGGGTATGGGTGGACGTGTGGGGGTGGATGTGGGTGGGTGTATAGGTGTGGGGGTGGGGATTGGAGTGTGGGGGTGTGGCTGTACTTCGCTCATTTACATCCACACCCCAGCCCAAAAGAAAACAATGTAGCACGTTTATGTGTTGCTGATTGTTGATTAACATCAAATAACAGATACTTGTAAACTTCTCATTAGCATTTCGTTGTTTAATACCACTCTATGTGCTTGAAGCTCCACAAATACAGAAAAACTCACAAGTAGTGCATGCTTTCATTTATGTGTAAATATTCTTAATGGTAAAATTTTCGCTTGCATACTCCATTATGAGTCTAGATCGTTTTTTCTTGTGCAAGGATTCCGATGTGAACATATTTAATCAGTGTCGTCGAATTTTGAGCGTACATTTTGTGCTTCTTATGAAACGAAGTAAGCAATTTTTTGATAACATGCATCGATCGATCAGGTGAAAACAAAAAAAGTCAGTTTTGATCGATGAAAATGATTCGTTGTGCTTCATTCTGCATTTCTCTCCCATTTGTGAGCGTTAAAACTTGCAGGGAAAGTATTCTGTAATTTCTTATTAATAGTAATAGTAGAGGTAGAAATCAATATTCATTCATAAATGATCAACAACAATCAGGTAGTCGAACAAGAAATCTGATTATATGCGTTATTTGAATTTCCAGACATCCCTGTAGTTTCCTGCTTATCAAGATATATGAGGTATAGAAGGTATAACGAGATATCGGAGGTATAAGAAGGTATAAGAATTGATTTTTTCGAGAAAGGGTTGGCAAATGGAATCAATATATTTTATGAATACATGCTTTAATCAAATACTATTGAATGATTATCTGTACCAATTAATCAATATCTCCTATACTTCCTCATACCTTCTATACCTGCTTATACCTCCTATACCTCCTCTATAGCCATCAACAGAGAATGATACAAGCCTCTGGAAATTCAAATAAGGCATCCTACGTGATGCAGAGCCAAATTCATATCACTATGTGTCCCCAGAAGAGATGCATTACATCGACGAGTTCTATGCTTATCAACACGTTGACCGGCTTGTCAATGATGCGAGCTGGCTAGAGCTAACAGCTTTTATACGGCAATTTATCGCAAGCCATTATCACCTGCTTCGAGTAAAGAATAAGGAATGCAAATTACCCACCGTCCAATAGAAAAACAAATGAAGTATATCGGCGATAATTGCCAAAAAACAGTACTGCTATGGCGAAGAATGCAAAGATAAAAATGATATTATCGAGGGAAAATAGATTATAATCGTCTTGCTTACTGTCTTTTTTTCACCAGTGACATATAAAACCATGCCTTTACGATATTAGTCAAAACGCCATATTGTTTCGCTTTTTTTTGAGTGCTTCTGTATTTGTTGAGAGCTCGATATGGTTACGTAAGAAAGAAGACAAGTCACTACTCATGAGAACTACAGACATGCTAGTTTCTTCGACGCTGATCATAGACTATAACACAAAAAAAGCGATATTTTAAAATCCTATTGATAGACATTTGGTATTTTTTGACTGATTCTCATCGTATAATTCAATAAAATATTACATTTATTTTTAGATTTATGCGTCTCCGGTTTTTCATATTCAGTTGTCTATCCAGTCGTATTTGCTCTCCTCATCAGCTCCGATAATGAATTCTCTTCATGGCTCATCTATGTTGATCCCATTCAACAGTGAATCTTTCGGTCAGCTGTGTCATCATTGTGATTCTTCGCCTTCGCCTTTTAACTTGTCCATCTCGTGTAAAGTGACTTGATCGAAGAAAAATTTACAACCATCGCGATGATTGTTACAACTGATTAAAAAAACCCGCAATCAGTCAATTTTTTTCTCAGTAGTACCCTGTGTTCCATATTTACTCTCGTTATGCTCCGACTGAATAATCCATCCAATAGGTAATGTTTTGAGCAGATGTTAACACATGTGAATTGAACTGACCATCTTTTCCGAATACGCTAACGGTTCACTTTCTTTACAATTCATTCTTGTTGTGTTCACTCAAGATTTAGTGTTCCCTGATGTTGGCTTTTGGTAAGCAGTCGATGATTAAGATGATCTATATACACTCCAGAAGTAAGAGTATATCTTTGTAATACCAGTTCACATGCCTAGACACATTTCGTATTTTGGCTTTACACTTTCATTTCTATAGTTATATCGATTTCTCCTCTTCTTCATGCATATGTTTTTCTTTGGCTGCATTAAATCTCATTCTTCCTTGACATTCCACTCTATTAAGTGTAACCTGAGGTTTGTCTACCGCGTTAAACCGAAAATTTTTTCTTTATTAGTTTAACTGAAAAAAGATGGCTGAAATAAAAGTATTCATTATAATGACTTGACGAGTTTTATCTTTTCTTTTGTCATTGGAGTTCAAGTTATCGCTTATTATAATAATCCCATCCATAGACAAGGTCGGCATTTTGAGTCTATTTTACTGATATCTATTCTTTCTAGCATTCTCCCACATCATCTCTATAATTCATTAGGATGAGTTCCTTCCTTCATGATACATCTACTAACAGTTTTCATTATGATTCATAATGTAAAACGTTACTAGTGAGGGTAATTATGTTGAGACTATCTTTTGTTGTAGAGATTTGTTAGATATCGTCGGCTGACATTGCAATTGAACCTGTTTAAGATTTTCTTGAACATGTTACATTCGTCTTTGTTTCGATTGAGCTTTGTTCAATCTTTCATCTTCTAACTTATATGCTGAGCGATCCGTGAGATGTTTTACATTAGAGAGGATAGGATCTTGCGTTAAAAATGCCGTTCACGAAAAACAAAAACTCGTGTAAATGAGATTCCGTTAAGAAAACTTTTTATTAGACATCTCATGAAAAAAAAAAGGAAAGATCACCATTAGATGTGCAAAATCTTCAGTTGAATGTTCATAGACAGCCGTAGAGAATACTTTTACATGAACAGTCATATTCTTTCCTAATTTGTCTGTTGTCAGAAGTCTACTTTTCATATAGTGAACTTTTCCGAACAAATATACACCTAGAAAAACATTAATTTGTTATCCTAGTGTGCTGTTTAGGGCTTGGACTTATGAATGGGTGGATCTTGAGGTTGCAGGCATTATCTTATTCTCCTTAGTGACTTAAGAAATGGTTACGAGACAAACTATATATACCATGCAGGTGACTTATATAGTAAACGAGACAACCTATCCTCATTCTAAAACTCTAATCGTCCATTTTTATTGCCTTCGTTACCATTCAGTTGAATTAGAGACTCTAATCCAAGTATACTATCTCAAGTTGGCTGATATTTGATGTCTTTTCTTTCAGATCTTTTCTGATTGCTCTTCCTACCTCATTCTTCTGAGACAAGGATGAACTTTGGTTTCAATGAAAATATCAAATTCTAGTCCAACATCACAGAATATATCTGACGATGGGCCTTGTTCAACATCGATTTCAGCTGAGTGTACTAGTTGTCATCCTTGTGTTTCTTATCTGTCTTCTCTTCCAAATCCTATTTTTTGTATTCTCATATATCCATGTTGATCTGCAAACTGCATACTACTTTTTTCCATCGGGCAATATCGATGCTTCTAGGATGAAATCATCAGATCTATGCAGTTTTCGTGCGACTGATCGTGGCTACCATCAGTATGTCATCGCAGTGAGTCTGTTTGGACCCAAAGAAAACTCACTCTTTCAACGTCAAAAATCGGTCTCATTTCTACACGAGCTGATTGAAGAAGCTCGTCAAGTATATCCAGGATGGCTTCTTCGAGTGTATCATGATGACACTTTAGATGATAAAGTAGTACAGACAGTGCAACATCAGCACAATCATGTCGATTTTTGTAACATGGCTAACAAAACACTCACTGCTGCGAGAATGTGGCGATATTTGCCAGTCGGTGACCTGCTTGTAGACGTCAATAAGTACACATCTGAATGCAAATGGGTACCATTTGCAATTCCATGCTTAAAGTATAACAGTTCACTTTTGTTTGCTTGCCATACTTTTTCGGATAACTAGTAGAAGCAAAATCCCATATTATAGCAGATGATGGACTAACGGTCGAATCAAATCACTCAATCGACGGCTTCTTTTTATATGTAGCATTTTCAAATGGTCTGATGAATACATCATTCTTGCTATATATCTAAGGCTAACAATCTATTCATTAATGTTTTTTCGGAGAAAAAACCGGAATAGAAGCGTGGCTTGTCGAAAAAATAGTGGGCGATATTTTTATTAGAAGTATGCATCGGAGGTACAATTGTATGTATTATTCGTGAGTTATCGTCGCTCTTTCCATATACTGAATGTTGATCTCACAGAGACAGATGATGAAATCGTTTTTTAAAGTAGAACTGACGATCTTTTCCCAAAATATGAGAGATTGAATTTCCTTCCATCACGTTCAGAAACTCTTTTTACCTCATACAGACCATTTTCTGCAGCATTGAGGTGATTAATTCTATAAAGCAGTCTTATTAATACTTTTTTTGAATCAAGAAGATTGACTATATTACGATGTGATAGCTCTTCATTGATTGTTTAGTGATCAGTCGTGACTTGGATTCACCTCTCACTCAACGTGAACGTGCTGCTGTCGATGAATGGCTTGCAATGAAGGTTATTTTTCATGCTATGAGAGACCATCCTCGTCATAACACTCCACTGTTAGCCGGAATGTGGGGATTTCGATCCGAACTCGACAGAGCACTATCACTTCAAATTCTCAACAAACTGTTAAATAAAACGCTCGTTCAAGCCTATCTAGGTGTGAGAGATCAATCGTTTTTGGTTAAGGAAGTATGGCCTCATGTAGAAAATTCGTCTCTCATCCACGACAGCTTTCATCGTCGGAGTTTCGAAGGACGTGGAAGACCATTCCCAACTCAAAGACCTTTGATCAATGGTAGCAATATTTTTGTTGGATGCATCAAACCATGTCGTTATGATCAGTACGCGTTCGGTGAATGTCCTGTTGCTTGTAGACCTAAGAATCACCAAGATTGGGTCTATTGCTGAATCCATCAAAATGAGAATAAATATTTTCTAATCGAATTCAAAATTTTATTCAATGACAAACGTCAATAAACGTTACGATGTTCATATATATGTACTAAGCTTCTATACAAGACATACTATCGTTTTCTTTCTTTGTTTCAGTTGTTAGTAGTGCCTCGACTGATGATTGTTGTAAAATATAGGACCTTTTCATCTCATAATTCTATCTTTTATGAGGTTTAAGGAAATTCAGTTAAACTTGAGCAAATTAAGTATTGCTGGAAAGATTCGTTTTGTGAAATTTGTAATACTTATTTTTAACCGAACGATAGAACTCGAGTCTCTAGAGAAGTTGTGGTCGTTAAGAACATTGATATCATAAGAATCCATTTTTCTAGATGATGCATCGACATGTACAAGTGCTCATTTGCATTGTAGGATTATTCGTAGTATTGATGGTATTCTTATACTCGAGACTAGTATTTTCAAGAAGAAAATTCAGCCAGCAACCTGAATTGTGCAAATATAGTAAGTATATATCGATTTATCAAGTGATCTCATTATTTATCCATTAAAGATCAAGAGGCCAATACTGAGTTTGTACCACCAGAAATGCGCTCGTCGGTGAAAAATAGCTCAACATGTTATTCAGTGACCGACTTATTGGCCATCACAAAATGGAAACAAAAAAAAAGTATTGAATAGAACTCATCGACATCCTGTGCACTTGATCAGTCAATGGTATCAAGAAATGAACATGCGTAGACGTCATGAGCTCATCAGTGTTTTACACATGAATGTGATCAACGATGCAGTGACAAATATTCATCTACTTCAACCATACAATGCGCCTTGTACTGTTGAACATGATGTTCAAGCTGATTCGGGCTTTCCGTTTGCTCTTTTCAAATCCAAGTTGATAATTCGATTTCTTAAAAAATCATCATCTGAGCGCTTGACTATCCAAGAAGCTATCGATTATGCCAATGATAATATCTATTCAGGCTATGCTATTCTCATCAATTTGGACATTTTCTTCGATCGAAGTTTAATACTTTTACGAAACTCTCCGATGATCGATTGTAAGACAGCTTTTTATCTCTCTCGATACGAGATCGATCCAAATATTACCACACTTAGTCTTCAATGCTCGAAGAAATATGTAGGCAGTCATGATGTTCTTATATTTCATCCACCCATTCCATCTAATATTTCTCGCCAACTTTCATTCGAAATGGGCACATGGAATGTAGAAATGAAAATTATTTATGAGCTCATTCATCATGGTTACACAGTACGAAACGTCTGTATGTCATTGCGCGCATGGCATTTGCATTCTAGCCAGGTGCGACATCGCAAAATGCCTTGGAAGAAGATCATACCTGGCAACTTACTCCACTTGACTATGCGCTATCCTGAAATTCTATAAGGATGATTTAACATATTCAATTTGTTAGACTATTCATGCCATAATATTCTAGAGGGTGTTGGTATAAGGTGTAGAGGAGACACACATCCATACTCTCGTACTCACGATGCTGCTAGTAGATTCAAATTAATTCATTTACTGATTTTGTTCATCAGTACATGAAATTAATTTGCCATCTAATTATATTTTAGACATATTTTCTGAATTTAATCTATAAGAAGCTTTCCTAAAAACATGAGTTTCTGTAATACAAAAGTAACGTATCAAATATATCAGATACAAATTGATTTATTTGATTTATTATAGACTTTATATACTACTTTTTTGCCATGAAATAAAACATGCTGTTAATCGATTCTTACACTGGGTGTGGGGTGTGGGTGTGAATGGGTGAGGGTATTCCAATCACACTCATCCACACCCACCCCACACCGACACACCCACACCCACACACCCACACCCCACACATTCCCACACCCATCCACACCAACACCCACGCGCACATCCACGCCCACACCCACGCGCACATCCACGCCCACACCCGTCTTCCAAATGCAATTTCTTGCTGTGATTAAATCAAATTCTCCCTAACCATATTTAATTGGATTGTTCAGGAATTTCTATTATGTAATGTAATACTACATGATGAATTATTTAGATTTCTTCAGATATGATATTGACATAGACTCATTGAACATAAACAAAGCTCTAATCTTCTTTTTTAATGCCGACATCATGTCTCTCTCTCTAAATTAAGAAATGAAGATGAATTAAATAGATATTGGATTATTGATTATCATTAACTTTTATAATTAATACAATTCTGATTTTTCTATTTAATTCTATTTCGTATTTCCTCATAAATAGATTGATACATTCGAATAATAAAATTATATTCTAATATCTAATTCTACATTGAGAATTATTTTTTTATAGAATATATTAAAATAAAATATTTCAATGTTATTTTATAATCATCGTTTTGATCGAAATGAATAACGAGATGATGAACCAAAACTATCAAAACCACATTGAATACCTGTATATGTTGGTAAACTTTCCAAAAATGATTGAATTTCTTTTTGTATAGGTGTTATTTCTGGTATAGTTTTTTTTGATGAATTTTTATCGAATGATGAAAATGTTTCAGTAAAACTTTGTTTACGTTTATCTGTTGGTTGAAAACAATTCATCGAATGTAAATTACTAGTTGATGGTTTATGTTGATTTGATATATTTGCTTTTATTATTGGAGGTAAACGTTCAAGTTTTGAACATTGACGTCGATATTTTGAAGAATTTCGAACTATGGATACGTCTATTTGACTTCGAGTATAATTACTACTAATTATTGATGAACAAGATTTATCATTTAAATAATTATTTGTTGAAAGTTGTTTCTTAGGATAATCAAATGTTTGACTTTGTTCATCATAAATTTCATCAATTGATAATGAAATTTTATTTTGATTTAAGTTTGATATTCGATCATAATCACGACAAATCGAAGTTGTAAGATTTTTATATGCTATTAAATTTTTTTCATGTTCACGTTCAATTAATGCTAATTCATGTGCTAACAAGAGATTAATATGTTTAAGTCGATGTTGAGCAATTGCATTAAGTTTCATTATATATATATATATATGAAATTGCTTTAAAAGAAAAAGAATGTTTTAACTTAAATGTGAAGTGTCTATATGTGTGTGCTTTTTTCAAAAACCAACAAATGATTAAGAAAGAAGTGAGAAGAGGAGACAAAAATGAATGAAAAGATATTGTCTCGGAAATATTCAATATTAGTAGTTTTACAAGCTGGATTAGAATTGAAATGTATTGATCAGTCAAGGTTAAAAGATGGATGACGATTTATTTTTTGAATAGTTAAGAAATTGATGTAAATATATTATTTCTTTTTCTTTTCGATGTTGTTTAGTATTTAGGACAGTAAAAATGAAAAATTGTTTTGATAAAAAAGAAAAATTTTTGAAAAAAAAAGCCCTAAAGTTATTTTGATTAAGAGCGTTTCTTTTAAATTGAAATTGCCTTTTTTTCTGTGCTTTTTAAAACCTGAGACAGTATAAGATCATAAATCTGTCTATTCTTGTT
This sequence comes from Rotaria sp. Silwood1, assembly GCA_905250075.1. Classification (NCBI taxonomy): domain Eukaryota; kingdom Metazoa; phylum Rotifera; class Eurotatoria; order Philodinida; family Philodinidae; genus Rotaria; species Rotaria sp. Silwood1. Next base: position 169,148 of record CAJNOP010000053.1, on the reverse strand, counting down.
TTGTTAAAAATTTGTGTATTTTTCAATGGCAAACTTTATGCTGAGTAGTTTAGTAATCCTTTTAGATGAATTTAATGGTATCTAAACTAATTAAGATATAAAATACAGTTCTTAATTTTTTATTGTCGAGATGAGATTCAAAATCGTGATGTATATTGTTAGTTTACTTCGATAGCACCGATTTGATTACTTTGGATTGATTTTATCAGGTAAACCATTTTTATTCTGTATCAATTCCTATACAACTGAGTTTATAGAGAAAAATGTTATCGATTTATTGTGTCTGTTACTTCATTAGTGTTCAATAGTATGTTACCTAAATAATCAGTTCTGTTCATTAGCTTGTTGACAGAAAGCAACTAATGAAATTAAGCTTTCAATGTCAATGATCAGTACTTTTCAAAGGTGACAAATTCGTATGTTTGCGAAATTAAAAAAATGATGATCGACTAAAAAGTTCCGTTTGTATTATTTTCGATACATGATTCCATACTTCTTTTATGAGGGTGTGGGTGTGGGCGTGGGTGGGATGTGGGTGGGTGGGGGTGTGGGTGGAGGGTGTGGGGGTGGGGGTGGGGGGGTGTGGGTGTGGTGGCTCAAGAAGAATAGCCCACACCCACACATCTACTCACCCACCCACACACCTACACACCCACACCCACACCCACACTCACATCCACACTGCCTACACCCACACTCACACCCACCCACACCCCCACTCACACTCACCCACATCGACACCCACACCCACCCATATCCACACCGCACCCACACCCACGTCCTAATAACATAAACATGACTTTTGATCACAAGGCCATGGGTACGAATCCTTTTAGGCTTTTGATAGTCATAGTGAGGTCTACTTGTGGTGAAAGTATGAGCTCTAAATCGAGGGGACACTTCTGGTACGTCCCTCGTGAGTGGAAGAGCTTATGAAACTCTAGAACATCATTCTATAGGACATCTCTTGCTTTGAAATTTTCGACTTGTGTAAAAGAAATGATTATGAAACTGCTTGACATTCACCAATCTTGGTGTAGTTGATGGATCAAAGATAATGAGTTTTACTCAACTTTAGCAATATATATATGATGCTAGTAGTTCATTATGACTTCCTTCAACTGATGAGTTTATGCCATTTAATAGTGTTTGTGAGTATTTGAGACTTCTTCATCGATGAGTTTAATTCATGTAAGCGGATAATTAAATTGTACATGCACATAGCATTCCAGATATCTCTTGGTCAATAGAAGATAAAGTCATGTATGACCATGTAAGAAGATTTTCAGTTGTTAATTCTTGTTTCCCATATTTTTTTTCTAGTTCTTGCATAGAGCCAAATTTCGAAAAAACGAATTTTAGATGTGCATTTGTCGTATTCTTCTGAAGTTGCCAAACTTTCTCAATGTGAAATGATCTTAAGATGCGGAAGCCGAATTACTCGATTTAATCGTGAATGATATTATTAAAAGCAGCAGAAGAAATAGTCATGGCATCTAGTCAGCTGAAAGAGTAACAAGTTGGCCGGTGCATTTCGTATAGTCATCCATCTCAAATTGCCTATATTATACGCCAAGATCTGGATCAATGTAGAATAGATAGACGATCCAAAGTTAACTTTTCGAAGAAATTCAGACAATATTAGTTAAGATTGAAAAAGTCAGAGAGGCATACATATTGGTGGGAGAACAATCTTGAAGAGAATTGTCATGATTTGAAAGCATTCTTTGTAATTGTGACTGGTGTTGGAAGAAACTAAAGTGAATCAGCAATGAAACAATACCAATATAATAATAATTTTTTTCGATAGTTTATTTTTTGTATTCTTTGAAAGTTGTTTAGTCCTTTTTATAAATATGCGTAAAAAAGAATTCAAGTTGAAAACTTTGATAGATTCAATAGCTACTGATTATATGAGTTTGAAAATTTTCTTTATGAAATATTGATGATTAATTGTTTATTATTTGTTACTAGACTGTACTGATTTATGTATTTTCATTTTTTGAAAGATAAGAAAAATGTGACATTGACAAACTCCTAAGAGTGGATTTATGAACAAACACAATTTTGAAAACGATTAATAATGTTTTTGTAACAAACTAAACACTGGATTTTGGATATATTTTAAAATGTATCAGTCAACCTTAACTGTTAAATTTGATTCTATATTATAATCAATGTTTTATATTCTCTGCAGAGGAAAATCTTGAGCATATTGAAATATAATACTAATAATTTATTGAGTCAGTACAAGCCACTTCGATCGTTCTCTTGTTATTACATGTTATATCTTTGTGTGAGAAAATTCTTCATTTATTTATTTTCATGTTTAACAAGTTCGATGAAATATTTCCAAGAGATACATTTTTTGTGACACAGATGATATACGATATAATCATTGAATATCTATTTATTTATGGTTCGAACATAATATTATCATACTTTTTGTTTTCTGTGATCTTTGCTATGGCGACAAAAACAAAAGATTTTCACTCTTATGTTTATATATACAATATGAACAGGAATTGAAAATAACTGAAGATGAGTGACTGATTGAGATATTATTAAATCGCATTTGTACAAAGTAGCACATTGTCGATAAGGTATTCTATTATGTGTTTTTTTTTTTTCAAAAGATTGAAAAGTGAATATATTTGGTAAGTACTATCGCTATAAAGATCCGTTATTCATCGATTTGTAGAGAATCTCTTCAACTATGTTTTGTGCTATTTAACTGTGTCAATTAACAATAGTATCAGCAACTTCTTAAAGAATCATTTTGTACAACGTTTCAAATTCAAGTTTTTGAAGGATTGAGTAGTTGTTGGTGCAGCGTCTCAACATTTCTTCTTTGTTGAATTTTATTAAAACTGATCGCAATGATTACAGTAATATTTGTACTTTCAATAATCGTCTCAAATTTTCTTTAGTTATATATTTGAATATGCTACGTTAGATAGATTTTGTCAATAGTCAAGAAAACGTTTGACTATTGTTGTTTATGTCAGCGGTTGAATCGTGTCTCAAGGTATAATTTGAGGAGATTATTTGAAAAAATTTATTGTTCTATGCTCGTGTCTGTCAAGAGTAAACTATTCTATATCGATGTCAATTTGTTATAACTTTTACATGCTTTTTACTAGAAAGAAGAAAATTTTTCTTGATCGGTTGATTTGTTCAAGGTATTTTGAGCACTTTCCTTCTCCAATCCATGTGTAAATATAAATTTGCACTTGCAAAATTTTACCAATGTATGATTCGATTTTATATCTAACAAGAAAATTTTCATAACAGATTGGATTTCGCTGTGCTGTCAAATGAATGGATTCTGATATTGATTACTTACGAGAAAAACACTTTGCACGCATCTGCATTTTAGTGCTTTTTTTCTCTATAAGAGCGTTGTTCGATTCGTTTATTCTTAATAGTTCTGTGATTGCATGGACATCAATCTTTTTTGTATGTTTCTCAGTAACTTCTTTGCCAAAGGTTCTATAGATTTTCCCGGGAATACAATTTGTGGATGCGACAATTTGTTTACTCTTCATCAACATCCACGTTCCACACTCGAAAAATCTCCAATAGGTTTCTATTAAATAATGATGTTTTTTCTGAAAAATTTCAGTTGTCACATTTCCGTGCTTATCAGATTTCTCCGTCATTTTAAACGCTAGAGAGCTCAACTTGGTGTTGAGACGTAGGCAAAAATTAGCTTTACAACTTAACAGAGCTGTATTTTTCGATTTCCCCATCAATGTTCATAAAAAAAAAAAATAACCGAGGAAAAATTGGACGCTGTTAAGTTGTAGAGCTAATTTTTACTTTCATTTCGACAATGTTCTCTCTTAATCATCTTGGTCGATGGTATAATGAATAGAAAGACGACTATAGTTAGCATCATCTATCGTGATATGTCTTATATAAGAATAACTTATTGTACATTGATAAGAGCTTCGATTGACATCAGATATATTTAGGCTTTTCCTCAGTTTTAATTAATAATAGAAAAACTAAATAAAAATTTTTTTTTATACTTTTCTCAAATTTATTTTTTTCTGTGATGATTGATCTTTGAACAAGTGTTTTTCAATACATTGCAATCTAGAGAGCTGTATTTTTTTTCATCGATAAATGCATGCATAGTCTTTCAGATAAGAGTACAGAATTTTCTAATTGGCCATCAATATTAGAGAAATGCTGAGTTTTTCAGAAACTTTCTTCCTTGATATCTCCTAAATGGTAAGGTATAGAGGCGTGAACTTTTTTTCATTAATGTACTTCCATGAGTTCAACATCTATGCAAAGTTTCATCAATATCTCATGTACCCTGTTGAGCTTAAATTTTTGAGTGGGGAGCAAGGGGGAAGTAACTGATTTCCTGATTTCAAATTAGTGGTTTGATTTCAGATGATTTCGGGTGATTTCAAACGATTTCAAGTGATTTCAAAGGATTTCGATTGATTTGGGGCGAAATCGAAATTAATTGAAATCAGTTTCAAGGCAGGTTAAAATCATTCGAAATCGCTTGAAATGAACTGAAATCCACGAAATCATTTGAAATCAATTTTTTCTTCTTTAGTGACTTGGTCAAATTGCAGGTGATTTTCAAATGATTTCAACTGATTTCAATGATTTCAAGTTGATTTCCGCATTTGAAATCAGTTTCTTCCCCCTTGGTGGGGAGGGAGGCTATAATATAAAACTTACGACAAAAAATTCTCAACTTTCAAATGGTTCTCTAGGTAAAAACGATCAAAGCATATATAATCTATTGTGCTGGCGAAGATCGGGACTAGAAATCCCAAGATTCTGAGGATATGTGGGCGTGTTTCTTTTTTTCACCATTATCAACACTCACACCGATACTTCACATCTTCTACGAGTATGACAATGTATTTAAACGACTTTTCTTGTAATAAATTAATATTTTTATTTGTTTGATTTTTCATTCATATAATATACAAAATGCATTAACATCTAAAACAATTCTCTTTTTAATACAATAGACTAGATATATAATAAAAGTCAATACAATATGAACACCGGTTAAATTCGTTATATTCTTATAGACTTCCTATGTGTGCTGAACGAACATTTGATTTTGTATTTAAATTACGATCATGACTAAATATTGGCTGTTTTTCATCAATATAAAATGGATCATCCATAAATTCATCTGTTGTATTGTTTATTTGAGGATTTATCATTGGCAATTCAGATATATCATTTTCATCTAATAAAACATCTCCTAATGGACGATCATAATTATTTCTATCACTTGTTGGTATATGAGAATAAACTGCATTTATTGAATTAATTTCTAATCCAATTTGTTCATGAAGACGACGATGTGCAAATAAATATTTTATTTGAAATAATTTTGAATTATATCGAAGAAAAGTATAACCAAAGATAGCTAATATAGCACAAATAATAATAAGTAAAAGCCAAAAATCCCATCGGTTTCGTTGTTCTATTTGACAATAACGACCAGTAAAACCATGTGAACAACTAATTATAATAATAAGAATTTCTTTTGTAAGAAAATCAAACTTACCGACACATTGGTTTACTATTGTCCAAGTAACATATACCTTTATTTTGACAATTTATTGAATCACATAAATTATTTTGACATTTTTCACCTGTAAAACCATTTGAACAACTATAATAAAAAATAATACAAAATTTTATTATAGAAATTGATAGACTTACTTGCAAATAAGTTCGGTTCTGTTTACCAAACAAGTACCATTATTTTGACAATAATTTGTACATTGATTTAATTCACATTGATTACCAGAGAATGGATATGGACATCTAAGAATAGAAAGATATATTCAAAAATATTATTCTCAAACAAATAAGTTTCTATAAAACTTTTAGTGTAACTTAAAGTGATTAGGAGAATGGATTTGCCAGTACAAATGCCTATCGTGTTTTTTTCATACAACGATCGAAGATAAGCGTAGTGGCTGCGCGAAAAGGTCAGAATAGGACGTAGGTATCAGAGGTGGGATCGGTTGGCATTTTTGCCAAACCGAACCGACCGTAACCGAAAAAATCTCTAACCGAACCGAACGTAACCGACCGAATTTTTTAAAATTTCTAACCGAACCGACCGTAACCGAAAAAATCTCTAACCGAGCCGAATGTAACCGACCGAGTATTTAAAAATTTCTAACCGAACCGACCGAATTTCAAAAATTTCTTAATCGAACCGAGTTTAGAGAAAGCGAAGTTTAGCTTATGTTAATTAGGGTATTAGTGCTTTATAAATTAGCAATAACAAATCGAACAGTAGCAACTATGAGCAATCAACATCTAGAGAAAGTAACGAAGAAAGATTATTTATTGAATCCTCTTACTGTATTATAACTTTCTTACCTCTTACAACAAATTTAAAAAACATGTGAGATAATACGAGTTACGAACAACAGCTAATTGTTGTACGATCACACTCTGTTTTCTTCTTATGTCTCAAAAAGTCCATCGAACTCAAATCAAAAGATTATGTCGATTCTTTCTAACCGAACCGAACGTAACCGACCGAATTTTTTAAAATTTCTAACCGAACCGATCGTAACCGAAAAAATCCCTAACCGAACCGAACGTAACCGACCGATTTTTTTAAAAATCTCGAATCGAACCGATTTCGGTTACGGTCGGTCGGTTCGATTCGGTTAAAAACCGAACCGGTCCCATCTCTGGTAGGTATTTTCAAAAATGGAAGAAACATGTGGTCCAACCCAATAGCGTTCACAGTAGTGCCTTGTGCGGGCACGACTTGTTGTAAATGGACTTAGACAAAAAGTTAATTGATATCCGATAAATACTCTTAGAGTCATAGTATGGTTTTCAAACTTTTATGTTATATGAAAAAGTATATTATTTACTTTCTTCCATAAACAACAACAAAAAAAGCAAATAAATCACTTGATGTATTTCTACTTCTAAACTTCGAGCGATTTCGCTAAGTATATGTTTGTTTGTTGTTGACGACATCAGAATGAAATACAGTATTGTTGCCAAATGTCATAATTATGGATCAAGTACAATGAATTGCTCAATCATAATCGAACTGATTTTCAGTCCTATGCTTTTATATAAATTAGCAGTTTGAACAAGTAAAAATATTTTAAAACCTCGAGATCTCATTAATTACTGAATCATTTGCCAGACTCGGATACAGGACGATGGTTTCGAGTTACTCGAAACTGAGTAGACGCAATGTAAATTTTTTGTTTTCAGTAAGAAATAAGCAAAAACGTTGTCTCTTCGACCGGCTTTCACAAAAAAATTCGAACTTTAAGACAAGTTCATAAATTTACACATAACTCAAACTATTTATTGCGTGGTAAATACCGGTACAGCTTCCGCGAACATTCTATATTATCAAGCATTGCTTTATAACAGAAACATTTTTGAATCTTTTGCACAACTGAAGATGGCCACGCTCTCGACAGGCGTTAAACAAATAGATCGCTATGGCGTGTTATTAGGAACTCGTGAACTGCTGCTGAGTTTTCGAAAAATAGACACATCTTTTATTCAAGGATTGAATTTCTATCTCTATTTGTTTGATACTTACGAACATGTCGTGAAATTCTCATTGTCATTTATAATTAAAAGACCATTATTCAAACAATATCGATTTCTATTCATTGTTTCACGACATATACAACTTTGTGTTTGAACATGAAAAATTAACGAATGAGTTGTACCTTCACATGATGAATCAAGAAAAAGTGTTCGTGAACAAAGTTCACGTTTTAATGGTGCAATAATACGATCACATGGTACTTCTATTAATAGAAAAATTCAAATAATAGGAAAAAAAAAGAAATCAAAACAAGAATTTACCGATTTCACCACGATCATTTTTAAGTGTTGTACATAAGTAAGGTGTTTGTCGAGTTTTTGATCGTGATAAATAACACATACAAGGTGGTTGTGAATCATTACCAATATGAAAACAACCAACATTAATTGTTTCGGTTAAACGACACATTTCACAATCATCTCCTATATAGGTACGATTTGAACAAACACATTGACCATTAGAACATATGCCACGACTATGACACGATGAACCACATAAATTCATTTCTATCAAAAGAAGTATGTAATAAAAAGACAAAATTCACTGGTTTTTTTTTAAACATACGGCCAGGAGTTATACACAATGGTCGATATGATGGAGTTGATATGCAGATACGACCATTAGGACATGATAAGTCAGAACAAACTTGATGAATCACTAACATCAAATGAAAAACAACGACATGTTAATGAAAAGTTTCTCAAGTTTCTATGTACATAACGCGAGAACAATTAAGCAAGAAATTTCATAAACCTTATCTTCTATCTGAATCGATTTCTATAAGTCTACATAGATTCCATTGTATAATCAGAACTTCATAATCGCCTTTGCCATTTGTAGAAAAATGCATTGAACTTTAGCTGATATACGATGGTCTTCTTCTTTTTTTTATTGACAAATCAATTCAACTAACAAGCAAAAACTTCTAAAGTTTCACTTATCGTATTCCATTGACTGGATACTAAAAATTTCTAGACTTAAACAAGCATAAAAATACTTACTATTCGATATATCAACATTTGGATATTTATATTCATGTATATATCGAACAATCATTGCTGTTTTTAATTTTCGATATTTTTCCGTTATTGTTCTACCAAATTTATCTACCCATATTTCATCATATGTTGAATCTGTCGTATTAAATACCATAACAACAAGTATATCATCATGAAGATGAATCGAATAGGGTCGAACATCTATGCAAGGATTTTCAAAAATGAAAGAATATCTATTACGAAAAAAAAAATTTACTTTTAAAATAATAAACATTTATTTTCCATGGTTGACTTTTATCAATAGCATAACTTTCAATTTCACCATTTGATAGCAAGATATATAAACGTGGATGACGATAATCAATTGTCATACTTAATACTGGATATTGAAGAGTTAAGAATATTTCAAGATTTGATCCATCAAGTAAACTTCGATAAACAAAAGAATGTTGGGCATCATAATATGCACTTATGTAAAGATACCTAAAAACAACACAGAAATACAGATTGGAGAATGTCGCAAGATATCTAAGTCACTCTATTGATGTAGTGATTCAATGAAGTTCTAGTCTAGTAGAGAAACTTCGTCGTAATTTTTCTTTATCATCAGTAGTAGTAGCAAAACAAGTAGTGATTCTGCGAGCACACAAATGCAAACTTCTCAAAGTGTCAAATGAGGGAGACCACAGCTTTTCATTTCAGTAATGAAGATCTAGAAAACCAAAACATTCTAAACTTTTGTATTACTCGTTAGCACTCATTGTTAGCTTCATCACTAATCATCAGTAATGACCAAAAAAGGACATGACATACCAGCGAGTAGTACTTCGATTGAAAGATTATTTAGCTCAGTTGGATTAAGATTTACTCAAAAACGAGCACGTTTATCATTAATTCAAATTGATACAATGTTATCTCTTCGTTCATACGAGAAATTTAAGATAAAGAACTTAGTATTATACCTCATATACAGAAAAACTTTTATACTTTATCGAAAATGCAATGAAAATATCGTCCTATGATATTCTCTGACACAAATCTTGTTTTTCTAAATGGAATAATTTTTGCTTACCCTTGTATTGGATGAACATTAACCGATGAAATCGTTTTTGTATTTGAAAATGTTAAACGATTAATAAATGTTAATTGTGTATAATCATTTTTATTTGAATACATTATTTCAATACCATTTGATGATGATGATGGATCATCATAAAGTGCATAAACTAAACGATGAATCCAATCAACTTCCAATGTAGTAAAATAAAAAAGTGATGAAGACCAAATCTAATTAGATTTTCAAAAATAAAAAACAAAAACAAAAAAAAAAGATTTTCAAGTCAAACTTGTGTTGCATTATTTTGTAATCGATTAGTTGAATTAATAATTTGATTAAATTTTTGTTGCCAAATAAATGCATGTCCATTACGTTGTTCAGTATAAAGTAAACACCATGTATTATTTATTGGAATAAATACAGCATCAATTATATGATGTGAAGGATTAACTGGCTAGAAAAATTCAAATCAATAATAAAAATTAGTTGTATTTTTATGAAAACAATTTACTACAAATATTGAACCATATTGATAAAGATAAAATGATGCACGAGGATTAAGCATTACATCAAAAGTTTGATTACTTTGTACTATACATGATATACTATCGTCATTATTCTTAAAAGAAAAGAAGTATATATAGTTTGAATGTAAGTACAAATAATAAAATATTTACTTTTTTCATAGTATATCCACGATCACATTGACAATTTATATTAGACTTCTTTTTTATACAAAGATTTATCTCATCATTTATTTGAGAAAGATTTCCATGTGAACAAGTTCCATAAAACCAATTACAAAGATTATCTTCTAAGATACAACTTCTAAACAAACATGAAGTTTTATTTTTTTTTTAAAAGATATACAGTTTTGTTTTCTTTTTACCCATTTGCTATTTTAATATAACCTTTTTTACATTGACAAACAGGTAAACGATTAATTAGCTCACAATAACTCGATGCCAGATCGCAATTAGTACAATTACCTAAATACAAATTCTATTATAGACAAGGAAGAGTACCACTAACATAGAGCTCTTGAGTTTTCTCATACACACTAACTAATTACAAGAACAGGTGTATATCACAATGTAGTCAGCATGCTATTAGATGAATGATATAAGACAAACAGCCATTATTGACTTCTCCAGGGTCATTGTGTGGCAGGTGACAGCAATATTTGAGCATAGTGCCTTGTAGATACATGTCAAACAATGTAGCCACTCACGAAGGAATCTTTGCAATTCGATAATCGCTTTTGAGTTTGAACTCTGTATACAAGGTAGATTCAAATAAGGTCTTAAAAATTCCAAATGCATAAGGACACCTAGATACTTCCTAGGAAGTTATAACCATTTTACTTAAATTTTAGTCTCTAGCATGGAATGTACAAAAGAGTCAAATGGGATATTTTGATCTGAAGTTTTCAGAACAAACTATCGTCATTCGATTCTTTTGTATATATCGTTCTGTAGATAAAAACTTCCATAAAACGTCTATAATTTTGTAGAGAAAAACTAAATGTTCTTTTACTTTCGGAATTTTTCAATTCATTATTTGAATCTACAGTATACAGAATCCGTACTCAAAATTGGCACGTTGGAAGAGTTCCTTCGTCAGTGATAGTGGGTCATCGGTGTATATATCCTACATTGGTAATGTTTCGTACTAGCTTGAGAATGTCTTATGGGCCAAATTTCGATCATCCAATTCATTATAGACAAACAAGATATATATATTGTCGTACGAAGAAAAGGCAAATGAAATATCCCATTCAATATCATTCATAGATTCGGTTAATAACTTTTCTCAAGTATAAGATACAATTAGACTCTCAATATTCTTCATCGAAAACTAAAACAATGAACTTACGACAACGCCATTTATGTTCATCGTCTCCAAGTGGACATTGATTAATTCCATCACATAATTCATTTAAAGGTATACACAATGGGTTATAATTATTTAGTTCATGTCGTTGTTGTGCACATCGATAACCATTTATACATGTATAATCCTTATGTAATGATACTGCTACAAGATTATGATTATTATAATCTTCACAATTTTCTTCATCAGACGAATCAGAACAATCAAGATCACCACTAAGAATAAGTACAAGGTTCTTTTCTTACGGATATTATATCAAACAAAAAAAAAGCTTACTCGCAAACATAAGTACGATTAATACAAAAATGACTTGTTTTACATCGAAATAAATCAGCTGATTCACATGTAATATTTATTTGTGAATTTATTGTTGTTGTCGTTGTTATTAAAACAGTTGAATGACTTAATACAAAATCTATACAAAAACGAAATTCATTTTCAAGATAGATAATAAATATGAGTCATTCATACTGCATGCTTGTGATGTTTCATCTGCGGCAATACCATTAATTCTATCAATAAGTGGACAATCTTCAACATTGTCACAAACTTTTTCATATGGTATACATTTTCCCGATGATGGACATTTATAATATTCATTAGGACATGTTACATTGACACAATCAAATGGTTCATCAGCACCATCATCTAATTATTTCAAATGTTTTAGAGAATTTTCAAACAAAAAAAAAACAGATTATGCTTACAACAATATGGTTTATCATCACATCGATGAGTAATTGATACACATTTTCCATCACAATAAAATTCTTCATCCGAACATAAATTTGGATATTTTTCTAATACAAAAAAATCAAATCAAATATGTTTTTTTCTTCAAAAACAATATTCATTTTACTTTTGCAAATATTTATACTTGGCCATTCACAAAAATGTCCACAAATTATATCATGTTCATCTTCACCAAGTAAACAATCAGTTATATTATTACATAAATCAGCTGTTGTTATACATTTTGAATTACTCGAACAACGAAATGATGACGGTTTATCACATGCTATTATTAGATAAAACAGATTATACAGTACTAGTCACATATATAAGACCAAGGTATTTTTTTAGTTCCTTTTCTCTGCGACACTAAGTATTTAATTCAAATTCAAATAGAGGTTTCAATAGCTACTGACAGTGTGGATGTGACTGAAGAAAAGACGAAGACCTACATCCCGCTGAAATTGCAGTTCTATTAGATTACATTACGAGCTACAAGAGCATATATGATGCTTTTGAGAACTAGTGGTTGAAAATGCATCTATTAAGACTGCTCAAACACTCTTATCCACCCATTCTCAACCCAACAAAAGATCATTTATAAAATTTCCTCATGCCACAATGCAATTCAGGTTATACTCTATTGATCACGTTACGAGTGAGTTCAATGACTTATGACTCCTTGTCAGAAGAAATATCTACTTTCTGAGCTTACAAGAAATCTTATAATGACGACCAAGCTTGTCAGGGACATAAATACTTCTCATTTACGACTTCGTGGCAACATTTATACACGATTAGATTTGCTAGCTTAAGTGTTACAAAAGCATTTTTTTCATTTTTCGTGATGTTTGTAACTTGTTTAGAGTAGATCACAGGAAATACGATGACTCCTAACTTTAGTTATTCGAGTTTGAATTAAATGTTGGCATCGTATAACAAAAAAAGTCCAAAACTATTCAGGCCTCATGTTTTTGACCGATATTATATTTTAATTTGACAAACCTTGGCAATTATTTTCATCTTCACCAAATACACAATCAATAATACCATCACAATGTTGATAAAATGGAATACATTTTTTCGATGTTTGACAATTGAAAAAATGTCTATGAAATTCAACATTCAAAAAAATTTATTTCATTTATTGTCTTTGTTGATTACTACTTACTCAGCACAACTAGGTATACATGAACGACCATCATCAGCTAGATTATAATATTGTGTACAACCACAAGTAATTTCTGTTTGATTAAGACTATTTGAAAAACATAATTGTTCACATTGATTGCATCGAATTTCTGTCACTATATACATTTTTAGTTTTAGTTTTTTATTATTCAAAAAAAAAAACAAACTCCGATATTTACCTTTCTTTTCATTTGAATCAACAATAATAAAATCAATCATATGTATTGGATATCGAAGATAATAAAGATTATGAAATGAATTCAATAACCAAGCACCTTGTCCAAATCGTGAACTTTTATCTATTAAATAAAAATTAATATTATTGTTAATAATAATTTTTAAAAAAAATAAATTTACTATAAAAAGTTTGAACAACTCGATCAAGATTAAAAATAAATCCTGAACCAAGTAATGTTGTACCAAGAGCATATTTTGGATTAATACGAAATTCACTATGATTTGTTCCATCGACATTTGTAAAAGCTTTATACATTTTATCTAAAATCAATATTGTAATAACAAATTAAAATTATTTTTCTTTTAAAAATTTTTACCAGAGAAAATTTTAAATGAATGAAATCGATATGTTGTTTGATATTGTATATGAAGAATTTCTCCATGCATATTTAATGTAAATATTTTATCTAAACCATTATAAAAATATAAATGATGATTTATTCGATCGATTGTTAATAATGGTCGTAGATAATTAACATTTTCAATATCATTCAATGTTTTTATTGTAAATAAAAGTTTTAAATTTTTACCATCCATTCCAAGACGAACAATATGTTGAGCACGAGATTTAACAATAGCTGTATAGAAAAGTAAACTAAAGAGAAAAAGAAAATCTATCATGTTGCATTCCTTGATTTTGTTTTTTTTTTTCTTAGTTAAATATACCCTTTTTCTGGATATAAAACAATACGTTGTGGTAAATAATCACTAACTGTTTGATGAAGAAGTATATGACAAAAACTTCCGTTTAATCGACAAACATCAATTGTTTGTAAACGTGTATTAACAAAATAAATATTTTTATGTAACCAATCAATAGCTAATGATTGAATTGATGTATAATCACGTCCATCAATAACTAACTATAAACAACAAATAATTACAGATAGAACAGAAATCTAGATAGGAAATTGATTTTTCAAGTTTTTTCCCTCATGTCTATATTTATATGAATTAGACTGTTTTAGAAGATAATAATTTCAGTTCAATATCAAATTCAAAATAACTTAATAATATTGATTTAATTATCTTTATATTCAACTACCGAAACAGAAACTGTTAAAAATGACGAGCCCATCAAGATTTTTTAGACAGGCGTTCTATTAGCGACTTTTTGCATAGCATGAAGGTCGAGATCTTGTTGTTGATAGACGCCTTAGATGAAACTGATAATTAAAAATATCTTTTTGTATAGAAGTATGTGTTATTTATATTGGTGTACGAAATATAAATATTAATTCTATTGTGAAAGTTATATATGAAGCACTGAAAACTGTTTAGACTTTATTTTCAGTTTCGTTGATAAAATTTTTCAATAGTTCTCTATTTAATAGGTTAAGAAAATTGAATGTTTCATTTTTTTTTGTTAATTAATTATTAGGAACTTGAACATTTTTTTTTTGGCTATTGTAAGTTCAGCTCTCTTACTTCTTTGTGATGTATTGTTCGATTTAAATTAATTCGAAATATTCCTCGTGTTTTTGGACATGACATAATAATTGGTCGAATAGATGTTGTACATTCTGCAAAATATAAATAATTTTCCATAGGATCATAATCTAATAAATAAGCATGATTTGTTAAAGTAATTAATGTATCATTATCAGGTATAAAATTATTTTTATTAAGATTTGATAATTCTTTGATTTTATCAAGTTCATTGTTATTATTGAAATTTAATTTATATATTCCATTATTAAATAAACCATATAAATATGCTTAAAAAAAGATTCAATCAAAAAATAAAAAACTTACAAAATAATAATTTTTTCTTTTTTTTTTATTTACCCGATGAAAATAAATTAATACGAAGTGTACATGTATGTTTATCAGATTTTAATTGATAATTTTCATGACATGAACAACGATATGAACCAGGTGTATTTATACAATAATGATCACAAATAACTCTTTCACGACATTCATCTATATCTTCACAAATACCAGTTGTTTCATTCATTCGATAACCTGTTTGACAAACACAACGTTTATGAAAATAACCTCGACAATATTGATTTTCTCCTAAACATGTATTATTAGCTAAACATGATTGATTATTTAATAATGAATAAGAAGAACATTCATTATTATCATCATTATCTTCAATAAATATTGGATTACATTCACGTTTTATATCACATTCAATATTTTTTGGTAAACATTTATCTGTTAAACCACAACGATAAAATAATTTATCGCTAACATAATCTTCAATTGGACAATTACAAGACATTTCATCACTTCGATCATGACATTGACTTATTGTATCACAAATATTCGATTTTGGGATACATAATTTTGTTGATTTACATGTAAACTGATCATGTGTACAATAGCGAGGAAAACCTTATGGGAAATAAAAATGTATAAATTGCTTTTCTCTCTCTCTCGAAAAAAAAAAGAAGCAAACATACGACATATTGATGGAGATTCATCACTCTCATCAGCACAATCCTATATAAAATAAAAGCAAAATTGTTTCTTTTAACAAAGAAGACCTATCAAACAAACTTGAACTCCATCACAAACAGCAGTAGATGGTACACATTGATTTTTAGATTGACAAGTAAATTCATTCGATGTACATTTAACTATCATAGGACAATCTACGTATCATAAGAAAACAAAAAAAAAAAAACTTTTCATAGAAATTTTTTGGTTTCATAATTTACCTAATTCATCCGATGAATATGGATCAAGACAATCATTGATTCCATTACATAGCCATGTTTTTGGTATACAACGATTAGTTATCTTACAATGATATTCATTTCGTGTACAAGTTATTAATGGATTTTGTTGTGTACATTGTTCATCAATAGCATCACGACAATCAACAACTCCATCACAGACTGATGATCTTTTTTAAAAATCATGAAATTAAATATGAAATACTACACGCTTAATTTAATCAATTTAAATATATGCCTTAGGCTATAACGAACAACTATGCTTGTTTTTTTTTTCACTTGAAAGGTTATCTTGTCTCAAATTCTAATTAGTCACATTTGAATGAGTATACTTTAACAGATCAAATATTTATATATACACCTTGATCTATTGTTTTCTATCTGATACTCAAAGTCAATTGACATTAGTAGGACATACACCTACTAGGAATCCATTTCCTTTTTCTTTTTCTTTTTCTTTTGTTGTTATTTTTATGTATCTGCTATAATAGTACATTGAATGTCAGGTTTTTAATTCTTATTTTCCTTAAAAGAAAAATCAATCGGGTAAAAAAAAAAAAACTATACTTCATTAATTTCATGAATATAAATGAACATAATACTTTAAAAATGATATACAAATAAACTCTATGTGAAATTCAACAAGTGTGATAATATTAAGAATTAAGAATAAATCCTTAAGGCATATGTCTGCTTTTTAATGAGAATTTACATATAAAATATGTTTAGTATTACCGTTTAATACAGATTTGTACTGGACGTGTATATTCATAATGAATACCATGTTCAACAAGGCGTATACTATGAAGTATATCTTGTTCACAATTGATGGAAGAATTTTGATTACATAAATCATTATTAATTAATGCAGTTGAACAATTTATTTCATCTGTTTTATCATGACAATTATATTCTCCATTACAAACGAATGCATAAGGTAAACAACGTATATTATCACAATGAAATAAATAAGATGGACATGGAAAAAAAGAATCATCTAATAGATGATAAGAAAAAAGAATAAATAATTCAAATTTTAATAAATCCTAAAAAAAAAAATTATTCTTTACCTATTTTTTTATCATCATTATATAATATATCTTGTCTGTCAGCGTTAATTGTTATAATTAAATAAATAATTAATTGATATAAAAAAATGTGTATGAATACTAATTGCATTGTTTCGCTTTAGATTTTGTTTTTCTATTTTTAAGGATGAATGAATAAAGATAAGTAATGAAATATAAAAAAAAAAAAAAAAAAGAATCATATAGAATGACAAAAGTAAAGAATAAGCATATACACAATCGATCAGACTACGATGGGTATTTTTCTGTCGACACAACAGTTACTCGAAGTATGAGTGTTAGTGATGAATACTAAGTTCATCATTCGTTTCTTTTTCTTCTCTGTTCTTCTCGTTTTTCTCTCCTGTTTGTGGACTGTGGTTCATGAGTACAGCTTCAGATCTTTTTTTTTCCCCTTCGTTTCTCTTCTCTTCTCGTTTGTAAACTAACGACTGCTGTTTAAAGACGATTATAGTAGAGAATAGAAAAAAAAAAAAAAATGTCCATCTATGAACACTCGATACTGATTGTGTTTTCTTCGTAAAAAGATGTGTGTGACAATGCCTTTGTCAAGACTTAATCAAGCAGTAATAAAAGAAAATTCTTCAGTTAATGACTGATATAATGCGAAATTATTCATGGCAGACAACAAGGAATTGATTTTAACGATTTAGCAGGTTTTTAACGTCTATCATTTTTGTAGAATGACATAAGATAAAAGCCTCTACCACTCTGACTTCGATGCTATTTTTTCAAGCCTGGTATATACATGTGGTTTACTTTACTTAATTTCTAGAGAGAATCTGACAGTCAAGGAAAAGACTATTAACGAAGCGATATACAAAGAATAAAGCAGCTGCTAGAATAAAATATAACCTAACACTGTCATTTGTCATTGACCTACAGTGAAGTTATCATTAACTCGTTCGCACAACTGTCACGTCTCTATTGCATTATATTGAGACTTATCTGGAATATAAAATATAGGATCGAGTAAAATAACATTTGTTTTCTTTTCTTTTTTTGTTTTCTTTTATCTCTTGTTTATTTTATTTCGTAATGAAAAATATTTTAATTAAATTCAAACGTACAAGTCAATCATTGTAATAGTATGTTTCCTTGATTTGGGATTAGACAATAATAGTTACATAGGAAATCATGCAGTAGATGGCATTTCGAATAAAAATCAATATATTATTATTATTTTTTTTTTTGTTGTTGTATAGACAACATCGATAAATTGAATATCATATAAATTAAATAAGTCGAGTGGAAAAAAAAAGAACTTGTAACAAGTATAGGAAATTAATCAATAGAAAAAGCTTAATTCAATAGAATATATCAGTTTATTCGAATTGAGTTCCTGTTAGGCGTCTAATGCTCTAGAGAATGTTGGAAATTTTTTTTATTTAATGTTACAAATGAATAGAGACGTAGAGATATTAAACGTAGAAATTTATAATAGATAGTAACAATCTATAATGATATCCATAACTAAAATTACTATATAATTACATAAATATTCATCGGATTGAATATAAAATATTTTTTTTTTGTATAAATTTATACATATATTTTAAATAAAGAGAGATGAGACTTTATTTTATGTATAATCTAGATATTTTTTTTTCTGCTTAATTGCAATTATTCTTATTAGTAATAAAAGAATGTCTGTAATCAAGATGCGTTTTATTTGACATATCACTTGCGTAATTCTGACATACTCGTTTCTTAATCATAGCATTCGTATAGATCAACAAACCTTGATCTTGAATATAAGCAATATCTAATTTTAATTTAGCGTTTCTAATGGGAATATAATATAAAATATCGTTTTACAGTTTTGTCTATACCTATTTTTCGTAAGTAGAATATATCGAAAAGCATAATGATGAATTTTTAAAAAACAAAAAGAACTAATATACCTCTTGATGATAACAAAAATTGAATTTTTTTAATTCGTTTTTTTTTTCTCGGACAGGATTAAAGAAGTAAAAGTAATGTATTGAAATAAAAAATAGCATAAATCTAATTTATAGTTTTCTTCTTAGAAATTCGATATGAACATCTTGTAAACAAATGGTTATTTGATCCAACAAAGTATATGCGTCATCCTGTTGTTAGGTACAACGTGTAAAATAACATGTCAATCGAAAATAGCAGGTATATTTTACTTCGACTTGGAACATCTGCCCTTCGGAACAATGTTTCTATTGTCTGTCTATACAATATAACCTTTCTTAAATGAGAACCATCGGAACTTTTAAAGTGTTTATCTATAGGAGACGTCATGGATTTTTCTATGAAACAAAAATAACATTTCATATGTTATTTAATCTTCTTTCATGTGAATTTTTATGAATATAAAACATTGTTGTGTTTAACGAAATCTTGTAAAAAAATTCATTAAATTTTATTATATAAAAACTTTTGAATTGTTTTTTTGTAAAATATTTGAAAAAGAGAACTGTTCGATTTTGCAGCTAATTCATATTATGATCGTTGTTATTATTATTTAATTGAATTTGTCACTTAATATAAGCTGCTGTTGTGATGTCATCGCTTTCCTTGATATGTACAATTATGACAAAGCAAGAACAGTACTTTTAGTGCATTACTCATAAATAATGAAGAGGATAGAAAGAAAGAAAAAAAATTACACATATGTTCATGTAAAAGAAATTAAGATAGCAATAGAGGCTGTAAAAACAATGCTTAAGTCCACATTGGGGAGATAATGTTCATTGTATATCTTATCGATGATTCATTCTAATTATCGCTATTCGTTAATTTTTGGTATCAATCGAATTGATTTATTAATAAATGAATAAATTTTTTATTCTCATAAAATTTTCAATAAATATATTTGAAATTTTAATTGAAAAATATTTAAAAAAAAAAAAACGTAATTTATATTTCAAAAAACTTAATCCAATCAAAACATAGCGAGGTAAATATATATATGACAAAGAATAACGATTAATTCTCTATTATGTTTTCTTTAACTGTCACTTTTGATCATGTGGCAATTTACAGAAACATTGGGTGAAGGTGCCTATGGCGAGTATGTGAATTAAAACAAATTTTTTCATTATTTTTATTCGTAAATATTTAAATATCTAGAGTCGTTCTTGCTAAAAATGTTAATACAAATGAATTTGCTGCTGTTAAAGTTATTGATATAAATCGATTGAAAGGAAATGATGTTGTCATACGAAAAGAAGTATGAAGTTTTTTTTTTTTTCTTTTTTAAATTTCAAATGACAAAAAATAAAACTTTAGATTGATTTACATAAATTATTTCGACATGAAAATATTATCCGATTTTATGGTTATAAACAACAATATTCAAATTATTATTTATTTCTTGAATATGCTTCTGGTGGTGAACTTTTTGATAAAATTGGTTTGGTTTTTATGATAAAAAAAAAATAAAAAAATAAAAGTCGTTTATTTTTAGAACCTGATGTTGGTATGCCTGAATATCTGGCACAACATTATTTTAAACAAGTTGTTGCCGGAATGGTATGAATAAGTTTTTTAAAAAAAAGAAAAAAAAATAATTTATTAAAATATATTTTAGGCTTATCTTCATAGTCTAGGTGTTGCACATCGAGGTTTGATAAGAAATTAATTAATTATTTATTTTTTTTTTCTTTATTATCTTTTCTTTAGATCTTAAACCAGAAAATCTTCTCATAGCTAATAATAGTAAGATTTAAAAAAAAATTAATTTACTATGTTCTATTTATTAATAATTATTAGATGTACTTAAAATTTGTGATTTCGGCTTAGCAACACTTTTTCGTAGTCAAACAACAAAGGAAGAACGAAAATTAACTACATATTGTGGTACAGCTCCATATTCATCACCAGAAGTAATTATCTAGTCTATAGAATCAGTAGAGATATATGTTTCTAGTTATAATTCTGTATACACAAAGGTTGTACAAAAAATGTGTCATTAAAAATACTTCTTTTAGGGTTAAGAACATGTTTGACTGTCAAAGTGTTTCGTCCAAAATATTTCGGGACGTTTGGTGAAAGTGTAACTAAATCTTCTAGTAATAACAAAATATGCGAGTTGCAAAACTAATGATTCATTAAAAGATTTGATTTTCTCTTGACAATGGAATATGAAGTTTTTCTCATAATATTGAATATTCTTTTTTTTATTTAAAGTGATTTTGTAAAACGCTTACTTAGTTTTGAATTTTAATGACTACGATTATTTTCATCTGTTTACAATACGCTATTGTAATTCTATAAAAGATGAAAAATAAGAACAATTTTTTTTTAGTAGATGGAAGTTTTGTTCTAAATTTCAAAAGGTTGTAGGGAACTCGTCACCCTTTAGCAAGAACTTTTATATAAGTTTATAGTAAACATTTTACTATTTCTAACACGAAACCTATTAAGTTTCCTCGACAAGTTATTGTCACGCTATACTAGAAAGAAAAATAATCCAGACCTCGAGCACGATGCATTATTGATTTTTCTAAAAGAAGAATGTACTATTAATGAAATGTCTCAACTTTCTTTATGTAGGTTAAGAAATATTTCGAATATTCTATTGCCTAAATTTAAATAGAATTGATGAAAATTTTAAATTTCAATTGATACAGATGAAAAGAATTATTAGAAAGAAGGTGTGTTACAATCGTAAATAAAAATGATAGTGAAATATTCTATGGGTTTGAGCTAATTATTTTATATATCGTGTCCATCAAAACATGATCCGCGAGAGAGATTATCATACATGTATTAGTTATCGACTGAATAAACCGAAAAAAAACGATTATAGAAGAATTCTTTCTTTTTTTTTTGAATTGATGATACGAATTAATTTTGGAATAGCTTTTTTCTAGACTCGGATCAGAACAAAAAAAAGAAGAATTATAATTAACACTCATCCTAACCAATATTTCTTATTACTGTAGTAAAATAGCTTTGACCAATAAAAAACAATAATTAGTAAAAAAAAAAAAAAGAAGTTCTTTCTTTGAAAGTTATACTCTCGATCGGTATTCACAAGAGTTCATAACGATTTTCATCGTAGTAAATAAAACAAGCTCATAATAATTAGAGATACGTACGTGCCGAATATTGTATCTTTTAAAGCAAATGATAAAAATTATTCTCATATTTAATATTAGCAAAAGAAAAAGAAGAATACTTTGATTAATATGCATTTGACGATGTAATCAACTGTTCGCAATAGATTAGTCTACTGCCATAGGCATAATCAATCAGGAAGCACCTGATTGAAAAGCATGGAATAGAACTAAGAAGATAATCTAGTTGCCTAAGGGTACATAGAATTCGTTACCGATATTTTTTTCCAGGGATATTTTGTGTTTATTCATTATGTTAATGGAATATAAGTTATATAAGTATGAACTATTCTTCAATTGTTTATTTTTAGGTATGGGCGAAAACACCTTATCGAGGTGAACCAGTCGACGTATGGTCTTGTGGTATTATCTTAACGGCTATGCTTACGGGAGGTAAATTTTTAATACAAAATTTTTTCATATCTTACAATTTCTTCTATAGAATTACCATGGGATCAACCATCCTATCAAAATCCGGAATACAAACGTTGGCTTGATAGAGATTATTATCATAATCCATGGAAGAAGATTGATAATATGATTCTTAGTATGAATAATATTGAATAGATTATTTGTTTCAAAATCATTTTGTTCTCTTTAGATCTTCTTCGTCGTATTCTAATTCATGATCCAGGACAACGTGCTAAGGTCAACGATATACAAAGTCATAGATGGATATCTAAAGTATATCCACAAGGTATAATTGTTTTCAAAATTTACTCATTGATATATATACTCTACATTTTCTTTTGTCTCATCTATAGATGGTACAGAATCAGATCATCAATTATTAAAACGAATGGCGTATGTATTATTTTATATATGGGCTATTTTAGACAAAACAGGAAATATCTACCTTTCATTCTTTACAAGACTTCCTTTTTCGAATAAGTTTATTTAACATAAATGTGTGTAAAAATATTTGCTCTTGTGGTTGTTTATTAATTAATTGACTGGTTAACTCATTAGTTATAGAGTTTTTAAAAGATGACTAAAAAGTATATGTTTCTTTCCAGAAGCCTGAAATCGAGTATATAAGTGAGAGAAAAACAGACCATTGTGTTAGATTTTAATCAATACCATGAAAACGAGTATAATGGCAGTGCCGAAAATCTTGCGAAATGCTCTGCATACCTCCATGAATAACTCAGTGATTTCTGATCTTAAAATAGACATAATAAAATCAAGTGCTTGGATCTTCTGTAAGTTTACAGTTGCAATAGTAATCTCAACTTTCTCTAACAGCATTAGTTCAATGATTCTAATATCCGTGTCCTTCAAATCAATATTTCCTCATTTTTAACCATATGAAAAAAACAATACGAAAATTTCCCTGTTAAAAATTGGTCTTCTAAGGATTTCGAAAAAAAAGATTTGTATTGTTTAGAATTCGTTTTAACTATTCATTCGGTTATAAGAGCATCATTTCGTATTACGTCAGATCACTAAGGAATATTTTGGCCCATATATCTAATTATCTTTAATGTTCATATAAATCTTGTTTTTTTTTTTTTTTAATTCAGAGTAAAATACGAAGAACCATATTGGTCATTAACACAACCAAATCAAAGTACAACATCAACTGTTATATCACCATTATTAACAGATGATTCAATGGTTAATTGTATATCACAACCAATTAAACTTGATGATCTTATTTTAATAACTGAACCAAGATCACTTACTGAAATGGGTGATGTAAGTTAAATACTATTATTATTTCTATTTAATTTTTAATCATAGATTTAATTTATTATTATTGTTTTGTTTTTTTGTAGAGTGATCCATCAGAACATCTTGTACATCGTATGACACGAGTTGTATTAGCAATATCATTTGATGAAACAATTTATTTACTCAATCGATTATTTGTTCATACAGGTTATACACCTAAACGTACAGCTGGCAATCAAGTAAAAAAATGATTTCTAACTTCAATTTATTCCATCGTTGTTTTTCTTTTTTTTTTTTGTCATATTATTTAGATAACTGTTGTTACACAAGATAAACGACATACGGAATTAATATTTAAAGTGAATGTATTCAAAATTCCTGATTCAAAAATTATGGCTGATTTTCGTTTATCAAAAGGTGATGGTATTGAATTTAAACGTAAATTTGTTGAAATACGAGATCGTCTTGTTCAATTGGCAACTGCATGGTCAAATGGTGGTGGTGGTTCAGCTTATTTTAATCATTCAGATACATCATCAACATTAACTGCTGGAAATAACAGTGTCAATCAATTACAAGAAGCAATGGATACATAGAACAAAATTTATTATTATTATTTTTTTTTTTTTTCATTTGTCTCTGATGTGTTATATTAAAGAAATAAAATGAGTTTATTCTTCAAATTTATTCTTACGAAATAGAATTTAATTATACGAAGTTCATCTACCTTCAGTAGTAGAAATACTTGTGATGTTCTCGGAGTCAAAGTAAATATCCGTAGAGTGAAAGTCTTTGTAGATAAGAATATATATGAGTGCTAAAGCATGAAAACATTTGTGATTTTATAATATAATAGTAAGACAAGTCAGCAGCATTTTCCTTGTGTTAATTATGAAGCACTATTTATCTTTAATATGGGTAGATGGTTCTAAAACCTGGATCAAGACCAATACTTTTTCATTGGTAATGATATCTTTTTATGGTCGTATAAAACTTGGAAAAATTATTGAGTAGCGATTCTCCAATAGTTGGTGTTACAATTTAAATTTAAAAAAATTAAGAAATTCCAAGAGGGGGGAGACATTAGAGATCGTCAAGGTATCTCGAGTACATTGACACTGCTGAAAGATGAACTTGTATTTTTCGTTAGTATATATATTACTAAGTGCGAAATCAGAGCCAAAGCCTTTTTGTTACTCGAAGTAGAGATGCATCAAGTCCAACTTTCAACTGGCATCGGTTAACTGGTACTTATTTAATTGATTTAGTACTATTTGATTGTTGTTCAATTCAGTTTTATTGTATAAGATTATTGCTATAAAAATACTGCTGAGTATCGATGAATTTTCTTTTGCTCGCTTACTGATTTCATACTAGTAAATGGCTGAATGGATACGATCATGATCGAAAATTCGTGTACTAGACTTTTTCATTAACGCAAGGCTTTTTTTCGATAAAGTCAACCATGTTTCATTAAATTTGATCAAAACGTATTGGAATCGAAGAATCTACATCTGTAATCGATTTCTCGGTCAAATCACATCTACTTTGATTAAACTTTATAAAACATGATTATTCTTCCAAAAAAACCTATTACACGCATTTGTTACCATGCCGCTATGTGTTACTTGATAATGGTAGCTGTCTGGTGACGGTGTAAAGAAAACCTTAAACCGCTTTCATAGCCACATCTTAGTTTTACCCACGTTCACATTATTCATGAAAAAAGGCCTGCAAAGTCTAATATGTCGGAGACACTTTATTCAAAACTTTTGTTTTTTTTTAAGAAAGATAGCTAAGTTGTACTAGAATGGTATGTAGTATCTATAGACAAAAATATCATGGAAATTTGAAGAGGACATTCGAGAAAGTTCTTTCATTAGTCAAGCACTAACCTCAAGAGATGATGGCCAGTTAAAACTTATCAAACACCTATTATCGATATGTTATACGTTTTCTTCGACTGAATTTTACATAGTGTTCACTTTTATGACTAATACAATTGATTTAACTACTAATAATGACCTACACGATACATTTGTACGGGTGCTTGCCTTTAAACAGATTTGGCAAGCAAATATTCTAAACCAGAGATGGACAAAATCGTACCGCGCCTCCCCGCGCTTCTCCGCGCCGCTGCTCGCGCCTAGGCGCTACGCACATCTCTCTTTCTCTTTGCTCTACCAATTAGTTTCTCAAACTCCACCGAATACCGGGATGCTCTAAGCATGCGCTCATCGAAGCTCAGATTAGTGTAGCGTAGGCATGAGCAACGGCGCTGGGAAGCGCGGGGAGGCGCGGTGCGACTTCGTCCATCTCTGTTCTAAACTCAAAACAAAAAAACTACATAGTGCAGATCAGAGATTAACCCTTTGGAGGCCAGTGGGACATATATGTCCCACCTATTTGGTTTTGGTCAAAGAACTATAATAAATTAGGAAAAAATGATTCTGGTAGAAAAAATGATAATACTGCATAGATAGGGTTAATTTCTGGCTATTCGAGTTCAAGTTCAAGTTATATAACAAAGAAAATGACGTCATATATTTTCTTGTCCAACTGTACAATAAATAAGGAAAAAAGGGTGTGGGTGTGTGTGTGGGTGTGGGTGTGAGTGTGGGTGTGGGGAGTGGGTGTGGGTGTGGAAGTCAGTTGGTTTGCTCTTCATCAACATCCACACGTTACGCACCCACACCCACACCCACACCCCACATCCACACCCCACACCCCACATCCACACCCACACCCACCCTTACTCAACCTTCTGTATAAACTATACTCATGTTAGTCGCTATAAATGAGCATGTCAAACGTGAAGTATCCCAATATTGATGACCTGATCCTCGCGCATGACAATCTGGATCAAGGTCTACCTAACTGCACCCTAAACATCGACAGAAACCGGCTATATAAAATTTGGCCCGCAAAGGGTTAAATCTAAAATCTATTTGCAAATAGTTAAAATTTCGCTTCCTAAACTTCTACTTATTGTGAAGACCCAAGAATATCCTCTTGTTTCAACATAAACACCTACCATATAACATTCTATCACTTATCAATAAAAACAAATACTTATTATTCTCTCCATTAAAAGCACATTAAAAATCTAAAATCTATGTTTTCATTAATCTAAATTGTCAACCATCATAATCATCATCTATTTCTCTCTTGTCTAATGTTCACCTAATCGGTGTTAAACAGAATATAGATCATTTTGGCATATATATACGATCGTCAAAATACATCAAGAGAGAATAGAACAAGAAAAAAAGACTAAACAAAAATATTATAATAATATCAGAATAAAATCTCGCACATACATATAAACACATGTTAATTCTGACTGGTAATTCCACGAGCAGAAGAAGAAAATATATATATATACGATTTGAATTGCTAACGCACCAACAACAAACGAAAAGGCAAATATATTTATGTTTATATGTCTTATGTACGTCTGGGACAAAGAGCGAAACACAAACAAAAAGAAAAATACAGAACCGATTGCGCGCACACATATATTCATTTGTCAAGAGTATAAAAGATTACACATACTCGTATATACAAAAAAAAAAAAAGATGGGATGATAGAATGTCTAGCGCAAAAAAAAGAAAAAGGAAAACAAATGCAAGATATACCAAACACAAAATCATTTTCTTTCTTTTATCAAAATTTTGTTTGTTTAAAGGAAAAGAATAAGAAGAATGATAATAATACACACATACAATTACCGGTTCAAAAATAAAACACACCGATTTGACTAATACACATAGAGAGAGAAGAAATAAAAGAAATGAGAGAAATATGAGATCCATAGTTTTATAAAGAATAAATACGACATTAATTTAAATTAAACGGTCCTTGTACTTTGAGAAACTAAATAGAAAGAAAAATAAAATAAATATGATTATATATATATATATATTTATTTACTTGTATCACGAGAGAAGGTCCACCAGCTACTATTTCTTGTGGTAAACTTCTAAGTGGACAATTTTCGATGCTCATTATTTGTAAATTAGTACATAATGCTAATTCATACGGAAGTACATCCAAATTTGGATTATCATTTATATAAAGTTGTTCAAGTTTTTCTAATTGACCTATATCCTCAGGTAATGAACTTAAATTATTTTCACCAACATTTAAATGAGTTAAATTTGATAGAGATCTAATAAATATATGGGAAAAAAAAAATTTTTTTTTTTTTCTTTTAGAAGTTATTGTTTTTTACCCAATGGAACGTGGTAATTGGGTCAATTGATTTGATGCAACAATCAACCTTGTTAATTCACGTAAATAGCCTAAATAAAAAATATGTATATACATATGAAATAAATTTAATTCAAGTAATTTACCTATTTCCTGAGGTAGTGAATCAAGTTTATTTTCTTCAAGATCTAAATGCCGTAATTTTCGTAATTGGCCCAATGATGGAGGAATTCTCTATAAGAAAAAAAATATATATCAGATTTCATGCATACTTAAGTAAGTATTGGATTGAAATAGTCTAAACAGAAATTTTTGAGTTGTCCTATAAAGTCCTTTTTCTTATACATAAAGGATCAATTATCAAAGATAAGTGTGATAGAATCTAACAATACAAAGTATTCATTGGGAAAAGTGACAAATGTTATAGTATTCACGAAGAAACTGCCCGAGGTGCTCAACTCCATTTTGATTCATTTCTACCTCATTCGATAGAGCATATTGAGATACGAAAAAGTCTATGAAGATTTGGACTCATGGCTCTTCCTTCAAAAGTTATGGATGTTTTACTAAATTTTCCACCCGTTCCTAGCTATTTACTGGAAAAATTAAATTATGGAATTTCGATCTGAAATTTTGCCTATATATAGGCCAAATGATCCTTAGAATATTGTGAAAGTTTCGGCCAAAGACAATGTTCCTTTCTCAAGATATTGATTTTTCAAAAAAAATAGTTGCTTGCCACAGATAGGTCACAAAAATTGAGTTCACTTGAAAAATTAATATCTTGAGAAAGGAACATTCTTTTTGGCTGAAACTTTCAGGACATTCTAAGGATCATTTGACCCCTATATATAGGCAAAATATCAGGTCGAAATTCCTTAATTTAGTAAAACGCCCATAACTTTTTGAAGGAAGAGCCATGAGCTCAAAACCTCACAGATTTTTTCTTATCTCAACATGCTCTATTGAATGAGGTAGAAATGAATCAAAACGGAGTTGGGCACTTCCGACAGTTTCCTCCTAAGCAAAATGATACTGGGAATCTGTTGCCTGAAAGTGTGATTCAAATCAGACAAAACAATATAATTTGTTAATAATTCGAAATAGATCCATGCACACTCTTCGAATCATTATAGACATTTTTGATCAATAATGGAAAAAAAGACTAAGAAAGATATTTTTAAAAAGGTTCTCTCGTATACAATATTATGATATAGATTTCATTTTTTATTGACAACGAAGTGCGAGACTCCATTTTATGCGTTTATATTTTTTTAGTTATTCTCATCAGCATTACACTTGACTTTGTTTTCTAACTATATTAGTTGAATTGATTATGTCATTTTAAAAAACTAACTTTTAGAATCTTTTTTAGTACAGAAATGATAGGTAAGATATTATTTTCTCTTACTTTCAATTGATTATTCGACATAATAAGTACTTCTAAATTTTGTAAACTTTTTATATCTTCTGGTATAATAGTTAATTGATTAGTTGCTAGATTAAGTTCTACTAATGCTGTCCAAGAACCAATATCTATAATTGATAAATTTAAATAAGAAAAATTTTCTATAAAGAAAAAGCAAAATTCTTTTTTTCTTTTACCTAATGGTAACGATGTTAATGCATTTTCTCGCATATTTAATTTTGATAAATATTTAGCAAGTGAAAAAATTGAAAATGGAATTTTATCAATCGTATTACATTCCATATTAATTGAATGTACAGATGTAAATTGTGTTGGACCACCCAATGGAAATGAATTAAAATTATTTCGTGCTAATGATATTGTATTTAAATGAACTAAACTTGATAGAAGTCCTTCCTGTAAAATTATTAAAACAAAACAAAACAAAAAAAATAAAATAAAAATTTAATAAAATCAAAAGAACATGACAAACCGGTAATTGTGAAACATTATTTCCTTCAATATTAAATTCATCAAGTTTAGAACAATTAGCTAATGATGATGGAATGGTCGAGAGGCGATTGTATCTGATCAACAGTCGACTAAGATTTTTAAGATTTCCTATTAATTCTGGGAGATCAACAAGTTCATTATGAGTTAAATCTAATGTTGTTAGCTGAGCACAATTTCCTAACATAAAAAAAAGAAAGTTTATTTTTCTTGTATATTTGTTAAATAATAACAAATGATCTATAAATTATAGATCTTTCAGTATTTTGCATATTTCTCAATAACCTTTCAACATAACGAGACAATTTTTTTTCTCTAGATTTCTCGTTCGATTACCTACAAATTTACATTTTTCATTTAAAAGGAATAGTATACTTTATGCATGGATGTTAGAGATGTCGGTCGCAATTTTGTTATGTGTTGACGACTAATACTTTTTTGGATGATGTCTCTTAAATTATGTTCTGATTGATGATTTATAAAATAGATTGCTCAAAATCATAGAATCTTTCAATATAATGTTTGGTTCCGATTGGAATAATTATTTTTTTTTTGTAGTTCCAGTTTCACACATTTCTACTTAGTTTAAATCCTTCTTTTTTTTTTATCAAGCTGTGTACATTAGATCTTTGCAAGAGATTTTTTCAGCCTTTGTCATAATGATGCAAGACTTCAATTAATTGTTAGTCTGAAATTAGTTCTAATGAAGCCTTCAAAAGGATCGAAATCTTAATTATTAATGTTAATCAATAACATAGAAATTGTTACAATTTCTTTGAAACTTTATCTATAGGACCATCTTTGGTATTCTTATGTTTTTGATTCCATAGAAGAGAACGTTACTTTTTTTGAAAAAAAAAACACACTATAAAAGTACTTATTCTAGATAATAAAGATAATCAATATTCATTTATTAAGATTTCTGCCTTTTTCTTTTTATCTTATTGATTAACAATAATAGCTAAGACTTCCTTCGAGCAAGTTTTAGACTGATAATTAATTGAAGTGTTGTATGTTTAAGAATAAAGACTGACAAAATCACTCCGTAAGTCCAATGAAAAAAGGAAGCATGCTGTTCTGTTATGTTAAAGTACTGCTGAGAAATATGCAAAATACTGACAGATCTATTCTTTATATGTCAAAAACAAACCTATTTCATTTGGTAAATGTTCAAGATGATTATGTGCAACATCAAGTGTTAGCAACTGTATAAGATGACCAACTGTAATAGGTAATGAACGAATACGATTTTCACGTAAACTTAACATTTGTAAATTCTATTTAAAAACAAAAACATATAATAATTATTATTTTATTTTTTTTTTTCTTATTATTTACTTACAACTAAATTTCGAATTGTATCTGATACTTCTTTAATACGATTAAAACGTAAATAAAGTGTTGTTAAACTAGTTATTCGATAGATAACTTCAGGTATCTAAAAATAATATTTATTTACTTTTTTTTTTTTTTAAATAAAAAAAATTTCTATTTTACATCATTAAATCTATTATGTCGTAAATCAAGTACTTTTAATTGAACAAGACGATCCATTGTATCAGGTAAAGTTGTTAATGAATTTTCACTTAAAGCTAATACTTTTAAATTAACTAAATTACCAATTTCAGGTGGTAATTGTTGAATACGATTACTATATAAATATAATTCTCGAACATGTGTTAACTATAAAAATACAAAATAATAATTATAAAAACAATATTTTTACTTACATCTTTAATTGTATTTGGTAGAATAGTAACACTACTTTTACTTAAATCAAATCGTTCACTTTGTTCATCACGACAATTTTGTATTTCTCGATTTATGTCCTAAGAAAAATAAAAATCAATTATTAATTATCTAATTAATGCAATGCACGACTTCAACTATAAATCATATTCATCAATTTATGAGAAGTTTCTTACACAGTATGCATTAAGGGAAAAAAATGAGCTCTTTCGAGATTAGAATGGTAACATATACACATTAATTAACGACTAGATTTATGATTAAGAAAAATTGTATCCTTAATTGCAAGGAAAAATTAAATTTCAGAATTTTTTTTTTTGTCTGAAAAATAAAAAGAGTAAGCTGCTATTTTCTTTCACGAATTTGATATCAACAAAACTTTCCAAAAATATTTTTCTATATTTAAAATATACACCCATGAGGAAACAATACGGGATGACACTTCACACGTATGAAATGAGATTCAAGTCATTATGTACGCCCTATGAATACTAAAAGAGACCGAGAAGAGTTTTTCTCAATGCACTATTTTTTTTCGAGTGATGGTTGTTATGCTGGATTCTTTTGCTGTTGAAATGGTTTTAATTAATATGGTCTCAACGGTAAAAGTCCAGTGTAAAGCCTATAATTTCAAAATGGCAGCGCATGGAAAAGAGTCCTTTTAAGTTTCTTCTACTCTCAGCAGATTCTACGTAATGACTGAAGTCTTCATCTCAAATACAAGGTATCTCTTTTGGTAGTCTACTCATTATTTAGTATAAATGTTTCTAAACTGCCAGAGAGGTTTTATAAAAAAAAAAAAAAAATTGATGTTTTGGGATTTCTTTATTACAAGAGCAGTTTGAGAGAAGAGTACAGACATGTTTAGCATCAACATGAAAGGCTGTATCGAGTAATGTACTATGTGTCAATTTTAAGAATATAAAATGATTTTACAGAAGTTTAGAATAAGGGTGCCCCTCAGGGATTTTCGATCGTAAACAGTCTTTTTAATCATCAATCTTATTTTTGAGTACAAGAAGCTAATATTGCTATAAAAAAATCGTTTGTGACAGATAATAAGTCATGTTCATGTACTCTACTAAAATTGCCTACTGTGTCTTGTATTGTTAAATAATTAGAGAAAATCCAGATATCGATTTTAATAATCAATGAATGCCAGAAGCTATTTTCCAATAATGTCATTCTAAAGAGCACAACATGATGGGTCATGGCATATTCTAGAACTTTCCCTTAGTGCTATAAAAACCGAAAAATAAAACCTCTATTCTCGATTTTTGCGATACTAAAGGAAAGTCGTAGAAAATGGAATGATCTTTAAAATGGCACTATTAAAAATAGTTTTTGAAGACTTGAAAACTACCCGTTTAATATTATAGTTAGAAAAAAAAGGTAAAGAATATTTTGTTATTAAAATTTTTTTTTCTATCATCTTATATTCAGATAAGAGATCGAATAATAAACTTTCATTACAAATAATCTGTAATGTTCAAGTTTCTCTGTTCTTAAAGAATGTTAATCATTAAATGTCAGTATGCTCATCAACTTTGGATTATATTCTAAATCTTTTCATATAATAATCAATGTTTGACTGTTATAAAGCACCGTAATAAGGTAAACAGCATGTATAGCATATATGAAAACAACAATTGAGCATTATTATAAACAGTGAGCATTAATAAAAAGCGATCGATCATATACTTCTCTTTCTTTCTGTGTTCTAGTTTTATTGTTGTTTTTGTAATACTATTCATATTGTTTTTCTCATAAAGCTTTCTTGTCAATGCAAAACCATAAAAGATTAATAGCTATTCGATAATAAAAAAACAACGTAAAATAATGGAAAATTCTTCTAGAAAAAAAAAAACTCTTTTTTTTTTTTGATAATAGAAAAAGAAAATTTCCTTTTATAAAATATGATTTGTTTGTTTTAAATTATTAGAATTGAGAATATTTATATGTTTATTTATTTATTTATTTTTCTTCTTTATTAAATTAGATTTATAGAATTTGATAGATCTATACAATCAAAAGAAAGTCGACTTTGAAAATTATCTTTTCATTCTATCAGAATTATTATGTTTATCTATCTGTCTGACTGTCTTTTTGTTTTTTTGTTTCTTATATTTTGTAATTTAAAGAATCAACTTACAGTTTGTTTGGCATTCGCAGCGATGCGTGATGTCAATGATTTGAACGGATGAATGTCACGTAACATTATTTTGAGAAGGAAAATAACACAAAAAAAAACAAGAAATATGTCTATTTTCTTTACTCGAGAAAAAAAATAACAAATATAGTTGATCGTCGATTGATTTCGATTTGAAATTAATTTATTATTTAGAAGATATAAATGAACGATGTTAAAAAACAGATGTCGAATGACCTCACAGCACACTTAATAGTTGATTACTGCTCGACGGATTGGCACCAGTAACATCAACAACAACAGAAACAGGAATAGAATGTTTTGTTCGTTCGCATTCTCTATACTTTGCCGACAGATCGACAGATAGATAGATGGATAGAAAGAAGACAATTCAAGTAGTAGCATTCAATAGGGAAAGCAAAAAGAAATATTTCTTTCTATCGTCGTTCAGGAGAGAAGAAAAAAGAAGAAGGAAAAAACCCAAGACAGATTTGTCCCTCCTTCGTTATTCGCGTCTCTGCTTTTTCTTCTCTCGATGCATCAAAGCCTGATGAGATAGAGCGACGACAGATAGCATATATATATATGTACGCCATAGAGTTTGCTATATTATCATTATTTTTTTGTTGTCTCAGAATATATTTCTCGTTCAAAACACGCATGGAGAAAAAAAAACACTTCCATATAGGCTATACAGGTTTACAATGCGTGCAATCTGTTTAGCGGAAAAGGAAGAAGAAAATAGGAAAATGACGAAGACATATTCACACCTCATAATAGAAAAAAAGCCTCAAGCTAAATAACTAGCAAATTGTACTAGTGACACTTGAGTTTTTTAGTTGTTCATTATTATCAACATGAGAGACAATGAAACAAAAGAAAAAAAGAAAGATTTCTAAACTATCAATCTGATTTTGTTTTGTCTTTAATAATTATAATAACTTACAACTTCGGCTCGGATACGACCGCTACGCCCTTCTTTTTTACTTGCAGATTTGATACCAGCCTATATAAATTTAAAATAATCCTAAAATAAATTTTCTGTTTATTTTTTTCTTTAATTAAACTTACAAATGTAACTTGACTGGAAGAACTGGTTCCTGGTGATTCTTTATCTTTGGATGGTTTGGGCGGATTCATGATTGATCTTAAAAAACAAAAAGAAAACGACAAAAATAAATGTTGTGACTTGTATCAATCCATAATATCGAGTTATTAAGATAGAAGAATATGTTCGAAGAATCAATGACAAGTAAACGATTGATTACTCATCATATCGAACACCCACCTACTACCAGCTGGGCAGACGTAATCCGTCAAAACAAGAGACAGAGAGAGAGAGAGACAGAGAAAAAAAGAATAGCAAAAAAGAAATGTATATATGTTTTTTTTTTCTTCTCAGATAACTTAGTTCTTTCGTTCGTGAAATAAACAATCTATGCATAGTTACTACTATACTGTTTGATATGGCTTTTACCAATAGCATCTATAAGAATAATAATGATGATAAATGACAATCAATCAAGTGTATATGTTTATAAATCGAATAGAAACAAAACCTACTTTCGATAGTCATCAATGACACTACTACTATTACGAGCGTCCAGCTGCTGATAAGCCATCACCGTATGCGTGTGTGTATATATGTGTGTGTGTGTTTTCCTTGTTTTGTATGATTCAAAGAAAATTGCCAACCGTTATACGCCTGCGTATGTGTCGTTTGATTACACGCTCCTGTCGCCTGGTTCTTTCTGTTGTTGCTGCTACCATGAAACGTTTTCCTCTTCTCAATACATCGTAACAACGTCGTTCTTTCATACACGTAGTATAAACGAAGAAGGGAAATCTTGAAAAAACCCCTTTTTTTCTCTATCGCGTCTTCTTCTTCGTCTTCGTCTTCTTCTTATTCTTCTTCTTTTCTCTCTTAGATGCATAGCACATTGTGCACCGTTCGGTGTTTGGGTATGATCAATAAAAGAAGCAGAAAGAAAAGCAAAAATGATGATGATAAAAAAATTTAAACAAAAAAAATTAGAATTAAAAAAGAAAAGCAAAAAAAAAAAAAGAAGAAAGATGTTGAATATAAACTTATTCGTTCTTATCCTTATCTTAAAGTTTTAATGAATAAAAAATTTATTTTTCTTTCATATTAAGACATAAAAACAATGGCAACAGTAAATAGAAAGAAAACAAAGTATAGACATAATTTTATTGTTCTAAATTTTTCTTATATTTTTATATTAAAGAACAGGCAATGAAATAGAAAAAAAACTTTCATTTGCATATCAAGGTTTGGAATCAATACCTGATTATCTATTACCAACTGATAAACATAAAATTGAATATCTTGATCTAACAGAAAATAATTTAGATGATCTTCGTTTTCTTATTGATCTTCCAAATTTACAAACATTAATTATTGATAAAAATCGTATAAATTCAAATGTTAAAATACCTCATTTAGATATGTTACATACACTATGGATTAATCATAATCAAATAACAAATTTAAGTGTATTTATTCAAACATTAGCTATTAATTGTTCTCAACTAAAATATTTAAGTATGATGAATAATCCGGCAGCACCAAGTTTTTTTAATGGTGGTTCTTATAAACAATATGTTGACTATAGACATTATGTGATCAGTCAGTTGTCACATCTTATTATGCTTGATGATCGACAAGTATCACTCGAAGAAAGACAAGAAGCTGAACGTATTTATACACCTATGACGTTAGCACGACGTGAAAGATTTTCACTTAAAAATCGAAGATAAATTTTAACATCTAATTTACAATAAAAAATACTAAACTTATTTATTTTTATTTTTTTGCTTAGAGAACTTACAAAAATCAAGTTATTGTTTAATCTGTATACAACTAGACAAATAACTGTTGTATACACATTTGCGGCTTTTTTGTTCTTTTGTAAAATCAATGTCAAATAATAATAATAAAATGTATCAAAAGAATACTTTATTATTACGGTTCGTGACTTTCATTCTTTGTTAACATGAACTACTCAATACTATATAACAGGTTTCTTATTTTGACTCTTAAATAAATTTCTAAATGATGATAGTTGCATATAATAAATAAATAAAATAGTTTAATTGAAATAATGAATGCTATCTAATATAGTATCTCTAATCGATATCGGATATTTACAAATTGAAAATAAAACTTATCAATGTCAATTAACATATAAAAATTATCTTTGTTTCTTTTTTTTTTCTTTTTTTACTTATCAATCGAAACTATAGAATATAAGAAAATCTTTATATCGTTTCACTATTCAATTTACAAATATTTCTCATATATATTAGATTATTGAAAAAAAAAATACAAACCGCTTGTTCAATTACCAAAAATATTTTGTAATACTTTCGTTATTAAATCAAAACGATCAAAAAAAAAACAGAGAGAATCTTTCTCGAGCAATTCTACAAAAGATAAGTAGAATCTCCTACTGTATCAGAAAAAAAAAGAGAAGAAAGTACGAGGTCGACTTGGTCTGTCAAGATAATTATATCAAATTATATTTTTCCATGTATACACAAAATAAAAAACACACGTGTATCAATGTAACAAGTGATCTGTCTCGATTTCGAGACGATAACTTTCATTCTATCTTAACAATTATGTCACGTCTGTTTGCATTGTCAAACAATGCGGATGAATATACAAAACATATATGTATACACCTGGGGAACGCATGTATATATGTACGGACCTCGATAACAATTTATAGTAACATACATAACAGCAGCAACAAAAATAAGTAATAAGCAGACATGAGATCTTTATATATGATGTCTTATATAGAGCATTATGAATTTGATATGATAAGGATTTACTGATTATAATAAAACTGAAGACATAGGAAAGAATTGGTTTTGTACATAAATACATATACAACGAATGATGGAAATACTAAATGTGAATATTTTTGAAATGAACCAATGTGATTATCAATTGTGGAAAGAAAAATAAACAAAAACATACCACAATAGAATATTGTCTATAGAAACTGATAATAAGATATGAGTTAATTGTTGAAAAAAGAATAAATGGATGACAATAATGATAAGTGGTCACGGATTGATGAACCAACAAGAGACGAAAGAATAGCCATTATACCAAAATATCGATGATGTTGGCAATGTTAGTATAAAGAACATCTTCATTCTTGCTCTTACACTAGAGCGACAGCATCTCTGCTGTTTTGGTAACACCACGGTGTTTTATTTCTTGCTGCTGTGCAAGCACACACACATACACGCACATACAGGATTGATGCTTACTTGCCTGCTTACTTGCGTTTTTTTTCTTTTTTTTGCCGTTCGTTTCTTTCGTCCTATACTATTTACTATTGCTTGCTTTTTCCTTTCTCTCTGTCTTTTTTTTCCTCATGCTCTTCTGTATCTTCCCTCATGAGTACGCTATTCAATGAGAAACGCACATAAGCAACACACAATCCCTCGATACAAATAGAACCCTGGATTTCTTGAAGGATTTTCTATTTCTCACTCTTTATTTTCTCTTTTCTGTTATTGCATCTGCGTGCAACTACAAAAGATAGATTGAAGGAAAGCGTGTGTGTGATGTCTTCTCGATTTCGTTTGCGCGTGTAAAACTGCCATCATAGAAGCTTTCCATTTCTATCTCTATCTCATCATCTTACAATATGTATGACATCTGTATCTCATCCTAGTCAATCAGTTATGAGTATGAATTATAGAACAAAATTTTGAATAAGCACGACTTGTTATTAATATATCCTTGAATTAGAATTAAACGTTTATAATTGGTTATTATTCTTGACAATTTTTAGAAGTGTTCATCATTCGTTTATTATCAATGGCAAGTCAAAAATGAACAAAAAAAAAAAGAATAAAAGAGGAGTAGAAAATAATAACCTTCAATAATAAACAACAACAATAATCATCATCATCATCATCTTCATTGGTGCCTGGAAATCGAGGCATCATTCTTTAGTCTTCTATTTTCTCGAGGCTTGATGTCGATGCTGCCAGACATATAGACAAAGAACAACACTATGTGTTGTGTCATGCATGGAAGGGCCTTGTAAAAGGAAAAACGAGAGACAAAGACAGAGATCCCAATTATCTGTATGTTCTCTGCTTGCTTCCTCACTTTTTCTGTCACTTGTCGTAGTCAAGGTCATATCACTATCCTATTAAGAAGAATACATGACAATGATAATACGAGAAATAAAAAGCAAAATAACAATGAACGATTTAACTCAATCAATACAATCGAAGATTTCACGTACCATTGATCAATACAAACATACGCCATGCATATCTATATCTATACATATATATATAAATTATGTTTATGCAAAAAAAAGATATATATGAAGATGAGTTAATAGCGTGACTTTTTGTACTTGTCTTATAGATTTATTTCTTTAATGATAGTGTCATTGATAAGGGCATATTTTAACATACATTCGTATACATGTGTAAGCTTGATTATTGATGTCATTATTGAAAATCATAATAATAGTAACATACTAATAGTAATGTGAAGACTTTTTTTTTCTTAATCGATGTAAGAAAATAATATAGTTAGATCTTATTCGAAGACATAGGAAAGATTTACTTGATTAAACTACTGAAGATTTGTTTTCGAAGAGAAAACACTAATAATGAATGTTTGACTTTAATATAGTCAACATATTATTCGATGAAACTATATATATTTAATATTCTGATAGAAAAACATCTTAACATGAATCATTTTTGTTTTGTCAATGTCTATTAAGAATACAGTATATTCAAAATAAATGACGTTAATTTATATAATGGCCAACTTTCAAACTTTTGCTTTTTATAAGCAGTATTTGAAAATAAGTGTATTGACCAAGGACAAAGTCTTAGAATAGAGTTCAATAAATCGTTTAAGTATTAATCAAAGTTCAACTTCATTTGTAAAATTTGTATTACTCATTTTTAAATTAATTTCTAATACTACTAGTCAACAAATATCAAAGAATTCTTTGTAATGCAATCATCAAGGCAATTCATGTTGTCTTAGATCGATTCAGTAGCTATACTAAAAAGATTTTTTTTCCTATATTCTATAGATCATATTATTCAATGTTACACTCATAAATCACAACTATAGAGTTAGCGTCGGAAAACATTGATACAATTTTGAAATTGTTACTAAAATCGGTTTTTTTTCTTGATTCATTTTTACATTAAAAAATACAATATATCTATATTCTTCGAAATATTTTTCATCAAATATATAACAATAGAAAAATAGTAAATAAAAACTTTTTATCCACTTAATATTATTCTAATATGTCTAAATAAAAAAACTAATTGTTTCCAATCATTATTTAATAAATTAATTAAACATCGTCGTGCTTTGTCTATAGCATCATCCCATATTGAACGTAAAGCCGTATACCTTACTTCCAATAAGACAATAATAATAGCTGTAATCAAGATTTGAGTATTACTATGAATTTCAGATGATTGAAAAATAGCAAACGGTTTTCCTGTTAAATCTTTTATTGTTTTTCTATTTGAATCAAAATTCCAAAGACCATCATTTTTTTGTTTATTTATTAAATAATGAACAAGATCTTTATCATTCATCGATCGTATGTCATCTTGATATTGATATATTTCTTTCTTTAGCATATTATCTTGCATAAGCTTATGTTCATTTGATACGATCACGAAACTATTTTCTTTAGTTGTACTCAATTGTACAGGAATTGAAATACTATGATGAGATTGAACGTGCTCAAGAGAATCTTGTTCTTGATCATAATTCATATGTTTATCATTTATCAATACATTCATTTTAGTTAATGATTGTTCTCTTGATCTTTCGATATGTATTGATTGATTGTCGAAATCTCTTGCGAAAAAATATGAATCAATATTATTGATATTGTTTAAAATTTTTTTCGATCTTGAATCAATTGATTGAATATATTGATTATCAGCTGATATTTGTATTGGTACTTCACGTAAGACCATATTAATATTACTATTATTGAGATATTTTTCAATACCAACAAATGCTGTATATCGACTAAGAATATTATATTGTAATGATAATTTAATAATACGTTGTTTAATATCTTCTTTTGTTCGAATAATATCATTGTTATTTTTTGAATCATAGTTAATATCTGCAAATCGTACTTGTTTTGTACTTTTTCGTGATATTTTACAATATTCTAATTCAAGTATTAATGCTTTAGCAGCAAGACGTGCTATCATTTTAGTATTATTTGTTATACGATCAGCATCCGTTATACCTAAACGATAATAACTTTGATCAGTTCGAATTTCAATTGAAGATTTATGATTTAATTCTATTGTTTGATTATTTGTTAGAGCATAAATAATTAAACGATCATTTATATAGGCTGGTGATAATTGATTTGGTACATTTTGTATAGAAACTCCAAGATTCCATTGAATACGAATATTTGTAATACATCGTTGAATTGCTTTTTGTAATTGTTCTCGAATATAAATATCAATATGAGTATTTGGTGGAATAAAAATAAATCGACCATTTGTTGTTCGTGCAAGACCTTTTACAAGAGATCGACTTGGTGATGCACCCAAACCAAATGAAAATATTCGAGTTGATGAAGCCATTGAACGACATAATTCTAATACTTCAGATACATTTGAAACTTCACCATCAGTTAAAAGAAATACTTGACGAGCACGATCAATATGAGGTGGATGACGTTCTAGCCATTGTAAAGGTGCAAGCTATAAATATATAAATTTCAGACATTTCTTTTATTCATTTTAATATAGAATAAGAATGAAGAAAATTACATTGAACTAATTAGAATCAAAATTCGAATGATTTAGTCTATATAAATGAAAGTGTTATATCAGCGAACAAAAAGAGGAGAACTACTTAGACCTATGTCTATCGTTAATCATGGTGAATGCTGTCAAAACAGTTTCATTCATGTTTAATACTCACTTACCTACAGCTCTGATTAGAAAATTAGCATAATAATGAATTTCTGAATGTTGAACTTTGTATTTTGATTATCATTATCATTTTCTAACAAAGGATGTTCTCCAATTGATAAAACGCTTTTGGACCGAGACTATGTAAATCATATAGGTAAAAATGGGTTATGAATACTTTGAAAATAGTTCGTGCTCTTCGCTTATTGTTGCGGAGATACTACTTGTTTTATGTATTTTTGCAATGAATATCATGATAACAGAAAAAACTAATTTTCCAATTTTGACTTGAAACTTAGCATAGAGACAGACCTTAATGGAGGTAGTTTCAAGTCGTTTGATTTGCTCTATTACCGAACATGAGCTTAGAATCTGTCAGTTTATATGAGTGCCACAAGCAACACGCTATTACTGTAGTTATATATAATGATAAGAACAGCGACAAGATCTGAAACATCTGTATAAAAAGAAAAAACTAGGACTGTTTCTGTGCAAAATTTCAAATCGAAATTCGAGAAAGTCAGTGTTTTTACTATCATGTTATTCATTTAAAAACTATCTTAAAAGTGTAGTATCTTCACTGTAATAAGTTAAGAGCATGAACTCTTTTCAGGGTATTAATAGCTCATTTGAATGTAAATATTTCACATAGGCTCGACTCAAAAGTAATTTATCATTTGGAAAACTTTTCTCGTAAGTCAAAGAAAATTTACACAGCAAAACTGAGCAGTTGGTCCGCTTTCACCTTTCTTTTTATTTTTCCGTCGGGGAATGTACAGTTTTGGTGAAAATATTGATCATGATCTACTGAAGAATTCACACACTCATACAGTTTGGATATGTCAGGTAAATTAATGAGAACTGATCCACTGTAATGAGCATCATTGTAAGTTTTCGGTGAAGAGTTTACTGAAACTGCAAATCTGTACGGCCGCCGAGTACTCACACTGTGCCCGCCTTGTTTTTAATACAAGATGTACCTTTCT
The DNA here is from genome assembly GCA_905250075.1 of Rotaria sp. Silwood1. Lineage (NCBI taxonomy): Eukaryota > Metazoa > Rotifera > Eurotatoria > Philodinida > Philodinidae > Rotaria > Rotaria sp. Silwood1. The sequence goes on along the minus strand of CAJNOP010000053.1, from coordinate 125,885 downwards.
GAAATATCATAAGTTTGAAAAATGACTTACTATTTCAGTACCACCGAAATCTGCTCGTATTTGACTAATAAATTTCTCAGCAATTCTTATATTCACATTATTATAAAAAGCAGTCGATTCATTAAATAAACAACTATATTTCGCTCCAAATTTAATTATATTAAAATAACAATTTATTGGAAGATTTTTAATAAAAAATAACATAGCTTCACGAGCTAATCCAATTTTATTTTCATTTCTCATTGATCCACTACAATCAAGAATAAATATAAATTCATTTGTTTGTTTATTATTTAATGTTAAATAACAATCTTCTTCAAATGGTGTTACGGCAGCCATAGCAGCATTTGATTCAACAACAATAAATGTATTTGCACGTTTATCAGATAATTTTATATTCAAAAGTATATCACGATCTAAATATGTATTCTTTTGTGCAAATGTAACTATATAAGCATCATGTACAGAAAGATCAATATCAACATGATGTGATGGAGAATTTAATCGTGCTATATATTGTTGTTCATTAGGTCCATAGATTTTTTCAATACGACATCGAAATTCAATTATATATGGTATTGATTGAACATATTTTGATTTGATATTCACTGGTGAGCTAATACGTTTTTTTTGAGAATCATATCGAGGTGCAATAGTTGTTGGAATAACAAAACGAATTATTGAATCTTGTATAAGATCTAATTCTGTAACATATGATATAGTTATTATACATTCTTTTGATGGAGGTAATTTACCAACATTAATAATAAAAGTATCTTGTGATTTTTCATCTTGTTCTAATAAATAAGTACTATATTGTTGTCGTTGTTGTATTAAAGTATTATTATATTCAAATTGAACTTCTTTTTTTTCTTTTAATTGTGCAATGATTTCTCGATTATCAATACGAGCTGTAAAACTATAAATAGCTGCTTGTTCTTCAATAGGAAAACAATAAACAGCTTCAATAGATGTATATTCATCATTTCGAAATATTTGTGTTATTGTTACATCAGCAGCAAATGAACGAATTGTTGATTCAATATTGATTTGTTTAAGTGGTACATATTCGAATGGAGATTTTATTTCACTAGAAATTCTTAACATAGTTGTGTAAGTGATATAAAATAAATCTTCGGATTCAATGTAAAATGACCTTGCATATACGTTTATTGATGTTTCTTATCAGATGAGTCAGAGAATCGTTGAAACATAATCATCGAAGTTACACTGTTGCTTTTAAAACTATTGGTTGATAGTAACTGTGTAGAAATACTAGATGCGTCAAAATGATTACAACGTTAAGCATTTTGCAAATATCTCAATATAGACTAATCCTGTAAAGTTGAATTTTTTTATCAAATGTGCCATTGAATTGTCTACAAGAATACTCATGAAAAATTCGATTCAAGGCTTTTAATAAATTCTTTCTAAGGCTAAAATTGAAGTACTGTAAAATGGTCAAATGTTTCATTATTTCGAGAGAAACAAAAAAAGAAGATAACATTGATTATCTTGAATATGTCTCACCACCAAGGAGTCATTCTTTTTTTTAACATGCGCCATAGAATTCTCTAATATTTTTGCATGAAAAGGATCCTTTGAATTATGATAGTAAATTTTTCAGATGGAAAAAGACGAAAGCCTTCGTGATGTTGCTATTATTCATTATAATTATGGAAAAAGTAGTTTCAAAAATCTCAAGTACCATATCTAAAGATTGATGGCTTTCTAATTCACTGAAGTTAAATCTATTAGATGACTTTGTATGGGATCATCTCAATAAGAACATTTATTATCAAAATGTCAAAACATGAAAAGATTCCAGAGTTGAGCTAGTACGAGTGCGATTTTTGTTGTACTTGCAGTTGCTCAACTCTACAAGATCTGTAGCGAGAACTAATGAAACATGATAACAAATTGATTTTAGAGATATTGATGAAGTAATCGACACTTTTCTTTAAAGATTTCGTGCAGCTGAACAACACACTAGCAATCATATTTTTTATGAATAGTCATGACTTTTATATTATTTCATGTGAACTTTTTTCATGATGTATATCACATGATATCATACAAATATTGGTTTGAAATAAAAAAAAGAGAGCTTTAGTTTCTCATAAAATAATCAAGCATTTGATCATCACAAAGTACCTTACTTTTAGCCTTATAAGACAGACATTAAAAAGATTGAATGAGATTTTTCATTAGAGAATTTGCAGCGCATCTTTTGAAAAAAGAACTCAACGATATAGAATTTGTCTTTGTTGAAACCGTTACAAAACATCCATGATTTATAGGATGATTTATTATTTGGTGAAAGAAAAAAAAATTTGTGGTATAAACTTTTCATAACTTTAAGCAATGCTCATCTTGTTTTTATAAAGTATCGTTGTTGTCTCACACAGTGATAACTATCATAGCTGATTGGCTACGTTGTTGGATACTTACCCACAAAATACTGTTGTTCGACTTTTACTTCCTAGAAACAAAAAAACATACGATTGAGACGATAATGACAATAACGATCAAACTTTAATCATTCTTGAATTTATATTAGCTGTTACTTAGCATATAAATATTGTATTTTAATTTTTTCTCTAAGTTACATCCGATGATTTATAAGTGATGTAGAAGACCAGATCATACTACTTATTTTTGTAAGGAAATACTAGTTTGGATCGATTGAATTGAAAAAATCCTCTGAAATAAGTCTGGTCGAAGATCAAATACAACATCAGTGCCTATTTTTTCTTTTAGCCGACGTTTAAGTCATGATGATACGAAGCATGATTCTCGTCTAACTTGTAGATTTTACAATAGAGCAGATTTCAACAAATGTATTGAGCCGAACAGTCGTGTGGTTCATTTGTGTTCGCCTTGTCGAGGAGTGCACAAAAAAAATTGTGCAATCAAAAAATTAATTTATATTCACACTATAGTTTAATTTGTTAACTAGGTAAAATGTAATGTTTATATTTGAAAATATATGTATACATATACTACTAAGAGCATAAATACAATTTTAATCCATGCGCCATAAGACCTTCTTTTGTTTATGCTATCAAATGAAATGGCAATTACTATTTCTTTGTACTACTGTCGTTTGATTACCGTAGCTCATCAAAATTATCGAAATGTTAAGCAAGGCTATTATTTGGATATAGGACCATAATTACAGTTTTTCAAAAGTGTCCCACTTTTCCTATGACGCTTTTTGCCTCAGATAATGTCGAAGATGGACGGTGGGGAGTTAAACAAGTGCTAACATAGCTCCCGATAGTGCTTGGGGATGAGTGCTGTGTGCATATGCTATCCCGATACATGCTCGATCCTTCAGCATCGGGGACACTAACTCCACTCTTCAAAACTACTTCTCCTATTATTGCCTTCGTTACTTAGGATTATTCGTGGGAAAAAAAACGAACTGCCTGTTCTATGACAGTCAAGACACAGTTAATATACCAATTGAAGGTAGATCAAAAATTTCGCGCCTGATAGCATGTTCTCCAAAAATCATCGTAAATTGACGTACAACATCATATCTTCTGGTTCTAGCTAATGCTCTTCCTCGTTTGAAGATGACTCATTTTCGTGATCTCCTCTCTTTGCATACTGATAACAATCATTACATGATAGAGTTGAAAATACATAAGTTTTGTCTGATAAAACTTAGGAGCGCCCCAGTTTTATTTCAGTAGTTTTATCAATCAGTCAGAGAGATAGAGTTTAGCTTATTCACAACAGATGCGCATTTGACCATCCTTGAATTGTGAGAAGATGGGGCTACTGCATGCATTCTCAGCGATAGCGATACGAGAAGACATCGCAGGTTCCAGCCATCGACTACATTTTTGAGTGCTTCGACTGCTATCTGCATCTGATATGAGAGGCTCGATGAGGTCAACCATGATTGTCGATTCTCGTCGTCTGACACGATCGCAACATAACCGCTAGTTGTTTCCAAAAACATGTATTTCTGGTCCATGACAAGTTGTAGGCTTGGAGAATACAAGAGCCTGACTTATATGTACCCCTTGTGTACATATAAGACTGTGACTACCAGCTACTAACAGAACTCCAATTGTAAATGCCAACATGATCAATGAATTCATCTAAAGTAAATCATTTTTGTTCTATTGCAAAATTCTCTCAATGAATATTCACTTACGATACTTGCTTTGAAGTAGAAGTTTGACAAAGACAAATTGCAATTGAGGTGAAGTATGAGTTTTTAACAATGTATTCTCTCTTTATATACAGATACTGTATTGAAACTTGTCCTTTTTAATCAAGAATCGAATTTCAACAAAAAAGGAAGCACATGTGTAAGAAGAATAGGAATTAGACTATATTGATTTCTATTTTTCGAAAACAAAAAGTAATCAAACAACAAACTGAAGGTTAAGTGGAACAACTAAGCTCTCCCTCTAATCAATATACATGTGACATGCATCAAGTTACAGAAACTAGATCGACTGTGTGTTGTGCTATGATTATGAATGGAAACAAACCATATGATTGATTCATTAAACTTTGTAACAACTATGTAAAATAGCACAATTGTCATCGGCTAATGCTCTTACGAATTCATCACTGTTGATTGTTCTGAGATGTTTCACAGAAAAATGCATTGACGTATGACGATCGATTTTATGGGCTCTTTCTCATTGAGTTTTTCAAACTGTTTCATGTATGCTTTGTGTTCCTTGCAGAATTAGTGAGTGATTATTAGAGAGTAATACGGGCTTTGTCGACTGTGACTAAGAATGCTTCATTATCAAGAAAAGTGAATTATAACACGTGGAACAATTTTTCATCTTCTGTAGTTCGTGTCCACAAACACTCTTTGCAATCGTTTGAGAATTCTATCATGGTTAGAAATAAAATGCTTCCGAAAAAGTAGGAATCCAATGAAATATGTGTACTATTGTAAAGACAAATCACCTCTTAATCGTGACACTGATTGTTCCATTGTCATTTACTCTTTATCGAAAATAACGAGAATGCACAGAGCAGCCTTCGATTCGTCTTCAGGTCAGACTGATTTTCCTGTATTTCACAGACAAAATCGTTAGAAGCAGAAGAAATAAACGGAGTTACATTATTGGTGAGGTTTCTCTTGGCTAATTCGCAAACATCGAATTAGTGTTAACCAAAAGCAAAAAATATATAACTGTCTCGAAATTCACTCGATTAGAAATGGCTGATGATGAAGATCAGCAATCACAGAAACAAAGAAAGGATCGGGAATAATTTATGTAGATACTTAATTGAACTGAATTCATATTGGATTCTAAAGGCTGCAATAATATTTAATGATAATGAAACCAAATTAACGCTATCACTAACATGCTTGTATTTCATTGTAATTGACATTATAAAAACATCTTATATATACTCACCACATAGCTTAATTGTAAACTTGTAATTTTCTTAGAGAATTAAAGCTTTTTTGTTGAAATGTTGTACTCCTTCATATTTGATGATATCAAATATTTTATTTGTTGTTTCGATTGGCTATCATTTAAGTGGTCAGTAAAATAAATGAAATGGTCAGTAAAAGCATATATAAATGATCAGTATAAATATTGAATTGTCAGTAGTATGACGGTCAGTACTTAATTAAAAAATGGTCAGTAATTAATCATAAAATGGTCAGTTTTCTATATACAAGTATCAGTAAAAATTTCAAATTTGATCAGTAAAAGTGCAGATTTTATTAGTAGAAGAAATAGCTTTATTCACATAAAGATTAATTTATATAAGAAAAATAAATTAAAATAAATAGAAAAAAACCAATGAGTAAATAAGAAGAAATCCAAAAGGTCATTATATGGAAATTCAAAGAATGAAAGCAAAAAAGAAAATGAAAATTCAATTATTATACTAGCAATATAGGTTTAGCCTTCACTAGTCTACCTCTGTTTTCTTTTCTCATTGATCGAGACGTTTTTTTTTGCTAGTGGTTTACAATATTTCAAATGAACAGACACATCTACAATGTGTTTGCATATGCAGTTCTTCAAAAAAACCTGAACAGTTGCATTTGATGTTTTCCAAGCTTAGCCATGTTTCATTTCCAAACACCAAATATTAAATGATTTTTGAATTGCATCAAAGTTATCAATTTTTTTATTTATATATTTATTTAAATCGACTTATGTAATCGATTGTAAATGACTAGCTCGAATACAATATTATTCTGAAGCATCATTTGGAAGGTCAACTAAGTTTTTTGTTGATTTAGCCCATTGATAGGATAAAGTCTACAATTCTGAAGATATTGTTGATTCTGTAACAAATATTTTGCATTAATTGAAGAAGAGTTTCGTCCAGTTCACCAACTATCGACAATATTTGAAGCTATTGTCAAAAATCTCCATAAAACATGACATTCTCTAATTATTTCATCTTTTTTGTTTCTTTTATTAATTGCCTCTAAGGCACTGTTTGCACGGGTGAGGTGATAGTATAACACGCTTCGATGTTTATACTTACCATTTAAATTAATTTACTGACCTTTAAATATATTAACGAACCAGTTATTTTAATAACTGACCATTTAAATAATTTACTGATCATTCATTTTTTACTGACCATTCATTTATTCTACTGATCATTTCATTTATTTTACTGACCATAAATTATATTCCCGTTTCGATTTATCTAACATTTTAACACAAAACTATAATATGAAATTTTATTTTCTATTTGTCAACAATTAGATTGTAAGTTGTCTCTTATAATTAATCAATTATAGATCCGATATTCATGCAACATCTCGAAGAAGATAACATGAATTTCCAAAAAGATAAAAATCATTCAATTTATTTGCTTTTAGTTATTTATTTTATATATAAAAAAAAGAAAACGAAACTCTCTTCAAAGTTCTACTAATTGCCCAACATTTTCGTCTTAATCCATGTTGAATAAGGCCCCGTACGAGTATAAACACCTGGAAAACCACGTTTCGAACAACCATAACCATAAGATGTAATACCACCTATTGACCATATACCATTTTCTTGATACATCAACGGACCACCACTATCGCCAGCACTAAAAAGAAACAACAAGAAAAGAAAAAAAACCTGTTTATTATTTAAATCAAAATGAAAAGACTTCACCAAGTATCTTTTGACCAATCTAAAGCTGCAGCACATAATTGTTTTGAACCATCATAATGAATATCCGTATAAACTCGACAATTAATCGGTGGTAAAACATTAATATTAGCTTGTCGAAGTACATTGGAATGAATACGTGCTGTTTCAGCTACTGTACCCCAACCAGCAACAATTACTTTTTTACCTGGTGTAACATTACCTGATGATAAACAAATCGGTGATGTATTTTCAGTAACTGGTACTGGTCGATCAAGTCGAATAATTGCTATATCATTTTCAAATGTACTTGAAATAAAATTTTCATGAACATATACTCGTTTTGCACGATAAATTTCTTTCGATTGTGTAAAACGAATATCATGAATACCAATACGTAAAATAAAAAATGATTCTAATGAAGGATTTGTTGATGTTAATGGAACAAAACGATCATCAATTTTTTGTTCAACACAATGAGCAGCTGTTAGAACATGTGATGGTTCTATTAATGTACCACCACATACATGAGTTCGATTTTGCCAAATACCTGTTGGACCACGATATTGAATACCAATAGATACAAGCCAAGGCCAACTATTAGGACGTGCTTCAATTCCATTAATAATTTTTGGAAGTACAGCACTTAATAAAGATGTCAAAAAATTTGTAGCACTATTAGATTGACCTGTTGTAATAGCACGTGGTGCTCGACCACATTTCAATGGTGCAGCTTTTTGTTGATTATCAACTAATGAATTTGTATTACTGCTGATAAATAATTCTCTTATTTCATCTTTATTTATTGATGAATTTGTAGCTACAGGACAACAATAACGTACACTATAATCATCACATATTTTTTGTTGATATTTTGGATCATAACTATTAAGACAAAAAAGATCATATGAACGTAATATAATCATATCCAATGTTTCATTCATATCAATGCCAGCTTGATTAACTGCTGATACAGCACGTGGTTCAGCACAAACAAGAGTTGGATGTTGACTACGTATAGCAGCGTGTAATTCATATTCACCTTTAGAATTTGGTGTATGAAAATTAAACCATGGAGTCCATGACCATGAACTATTTGGTTCACATAGAGAATCTTGTCCATTAATACTTGTGAAAAACAAAATGAGATAAACGAATAATATTGTTATCATCATTATTCGTTTTTATTTTATTCGTCTTCTTATAAAATGACGATTAAAGTAGTAATAAACATCAAGCTGAGACTTATTGGATTATATAAGATTGATGAAAAGAGTGCGCATGAAATATACAATAATATGAAGCAAGAAAAAAGGTCATCGTCATGTTGTGTGTGTCTGTCTATTTCGAAGGATCATTATATATTGTTTATGAGAAGGACGAACATGAATACATATATTTGTATTCTCTATTCAACATAGTTTTGTCCTCTGACGATAATCAGAGGGCTTTCCGTTTTATTACATTGTCTATTGATCTTTTTCTTTTTATGTACACAAAATAACTAAAGTTTTTCTTTTTTGAAATAAAAACATAAGTTTAACTATAGTACAACAAATACAAAATAAAGAAATTCAAATATAGATAAAATTCGAGATAAGTTCAAAATTCGGCGCATTCACATCAGTTAGTTCAGTACGATTTCGATTTTTGTCAATAACACATTTTTTAAGCTCTCTCTTAGAAAAGTCAAGTTTATCGATTTTGTGAATTAAGACTCATTAGATAGAACAAAGTATCTACTTCTCAATGCATTATAGTTGATTGATTTTCGTCATGAGATTTAAGGATATTACAGGAGTTTTTTTCTGAGTCCTCGCACAGAGGACCGTAACTTTTTTTTTTGGTGACTTTTGGCACTGATAGACATGGCTATCATGGATTGCTAATTATGACAAGTGAATGAAATATTTAAAAAAGAAAAGAAACTATAGGATGGAATTACATTACTACACATTGATTCAATAGTTAAATCTACGTTGGCAAAGTAAAACAGTCAAAAATTTCTCATTAATATTCAACTAATGTAGAATAGATGATGAATCAGTATTGACTTTTCTTTGTTTTTTATAAATTTTCTTTTTTATAATATTTTCAATCATAATGAGTACCACATGTTTGCAAACATTTTATATAATTTGAAAATACTGCGCTCTATATCAATTTAAATGAATTTATAATGTTTTTCTTTTTTTTTATAAACAGATGCTTTTGTTTTTTATATTTCAGCCGGTATAATATGTTTATTTAAAAACAAAAAAAAACGATTCTTTTGCACATCTTTGTATGCATTCATTTGATTTATTCAAATCGACAATTTATGAAAAATTAATCGAAGATTCCTTTTATACTTGGTTAAGGAAGAAAAGGTCTTGAAACTTATATTGAATTTTTCTCACAATAGGATTTTTTTATTTTAATGTTTCGCCATTTTAAACAGTACAATGCTGGGCTCGCTATCAAAATGAAGGCAAAATTTAGCTGTATATTTAATAGAGCCGAGGTTTTTTATTTTTTCTTTAATGTTTATTGGAAACTAATCTTTCTGCATCTACATCTCTGATTTTTTTCCACACGTAATCAGAGAAGCTTTTTAGAAATGTCAACTAGGAGAAAATCGAACCATATCATATTGTAGTATCATGTCTTGGTTATGTTCTAAACCAACTCGAGCTGTCTATAGCATTTGAAATGATAGAGTAATTTGTGACGTACGAGTACCTATATTTTAACCCATAATCCTAAGTTAACTCTTCGTAGATTTAATCTATCAAGCTAAAATGTATACTTTGAGGTGCCTAGCTCGAGATACACCTCCACTGAAAGTTTTATTAAGATTAGATACTTGAAAGAAAAAAACATTTTCTTTTTTTTGAGGGGTGGATCCTTAACTTGAAATTTTGTTAAACTCTTTATTATTACAAAAAAAAATGTGAAATCCAATGATAAATGTTAACAAAAAACCGTATGATTAATATCAACTACATTTAAATAAGCTTTGCAAATGTTTTTGACAAACATTCTTTGTTTTCTATTCGGTGATTCATCGAATGTCCTGATAAGATTTAGGCACATGCTATATATTACTAACTTCAAATGTGAATAATAGATCAATCTTTTTCTTTTAGTGCTTATTGTCAAAGGTTTGTTGGATGCAAAGGCGATTTTAGTATTAAATTTTCTTTCGAAAAGCAAATGAAACAATAAGAAAATTGAAGGCAATACATTCGATACTTGAAAATATTTGATTGATGTCTCAATTGTTCTATAAGATTACAACAGCACTTTAAACTAGGAATTATATGATAGAAAACAGTATCTATAAGGACTTCACATTCCGCAAACTTCCATGTAGTAGACCATCTTCAAATTTTATAATGGCAAAATTCTTTTGATATTATATAAAATGCTTAACTCATCGGCATATTCTTTCATTCAGTATTTATGACATTTCGGATTTATATTCAAAATAATAATTCGGCTTTAAAATAAAGTTTCTCATATAAAATGATGAAATTTTAAAGAAGCACTTATTCTTCGTAGTAATTCTTTTATAGCTGGATTTAGTTAATTTTTTCTAAGGCGTCAAAAGATTTTTGATTTGTATACTTTTGATTAATTATGCAGTCTTTCGCACTTGTTTCAACCTCTACAAAAAATTAATAAAATCATTGAATCAGAGAGACTCATTAAACAAAAAAAAAAGGATAGATCTTTTTGGATAGTTTCCACCTAAATACTATCTAAACTAATAATACAAGTCTTACTTCAGCAATAATTTATTGTTCTTCGACAACCTAAAGAAAATCAGTATTTCATCTGAACAAATGATACAACAATACGCACAAGTCATCCATCATTATGAAAGTGATAAGCAACTAAATAAATGATCTACACTTAGTTATATACAATCAGTGTCCTAAACCGTGTTCTATAGCTGGCAATATATGAGATCTCAACGTTTCAAAATAATTTTTACTTTTTCAACCTACTAATTTATATAAAAGCATAAATAAACTATCGAAAAAGTGAACATGTATTATCGTGATGGTAAAAGTTTTCGTGTAAATATTCACAATTATAATGTTTAACACTAATACTACATTCTATTCCAGTGTCGTCAGCAACAAGTAAATGTATACTTAGTAATAACTGATTGAATTTTAGAAGTAGACAGATACTAAGTGATTCCCTTGTTCTTTTTGTTGCTGTTTATGGATGTAGGTGTACAATATATTTTTTCATATCAAGTAAAAGTTTGAAAATTGTACTATGACAGTGAAAGTATCTGTCGGATGTCGATCAGCTTCAGTGTGAATATGAAAAGTCGTTTCCATGCAAAATGCAATATATAGCTTATCTCTTCATTCTACTGTATTGTTTTGATACAATATGCTTAAAAAAATTTCATTAATTTAATATGTGCATTGCTAACATTTAACGTTGATCATTTACTTTATGTATACAAAGCAAAAGTAACCAGATGACATAAATTTTATTCTCCAGTACTTATTTAATATAATAAATCAAATCAAAAAAAAAATCTGAACTACGAAATACACACAAACATGCACAAAAGTCTAAGAGACAACAGCAGATAAAAAATGATAAGTAGTCACAACATCATCATTTGTTGTTTCAGTTGGTTTTATATTTCGACGTGATCGTTTAGCATTATAAAAAATATATATTGCTAATAGAGTAAGAACAAGTATAAGTATACCGACAAGTAAACATGTATGATACCAATGAAATGGTGCACATGTTGGACGATGTAATATCATATGCCAAAATTGAAAACGTTCTTCTAAAAATTGATCTTCAATTTGTATATCATATGTATTAAAATTTATATAAGATTTTCTTGTTTTTTCATATGGTGGCCAATAAGCTGGTACATATTCTGGTTCATTTGGATTTCCTAACATAGAAGAAAAATCTTTTTTTTTTTGTTTTTGAGACAAAAAGAAAACAACAAAGTCATTACCTGTTTTAGCAAAGTTTGTCCAATATCGAATTAAATGTAAACTTAATTCAACTTCTTCTGATTTATATGATATATTCATATTATAAGCTATATTTGTACGATTTTTACGATTAAAGTATGGAATACCCCATGTTAAATCAAGTTCAGCAAAATGTCCAATCATATTTGGAATACGTCGAAGTACATTATCAAGATCAAATACAGGTGGATTTGTATAATAATAGACATAAGTTGATGCTGATGTATTTGAACGTAAACGTTCATGAAGAAAACGAATCAGATCATAATAAAACATTAAATCACTAGGATGCGAAAGGAACTAATGCAGATGACAATTTGTTTTTTTCTTTGAAAAATTTACCTGACTAGATTTGTATAAAGACGAGCAGTTTCAGTAAGATTGTGTTGATGTTTGCTACTTGGCATATATCGTGCTTGAATTTCTTCATAGTAACATAAATGATCCGGATAGTTAGTCTTTAAATAATTTTTAATATAATTATTTTTTCTAAAATAAGAAAATCCTCGAGGATGTTCATTTTCGATTGATTTTTCTGTACGATTTTGTACTATATTAATTTCATTAGTTTTTGTTGTTGATGGTCGTTGAGTAGTTGTTAATGATGGACTAGTACGATATTTTCGTGGTAAATAATGATTAAATATATGTTCTTCAGCAAAATATAATGCTTCATCAGCTGTAACACCAACTAATAGATCAACATTTACAAGTGGTCCTGTACGAATTAATTCTTCAAGATTATTTGATAAAATATCATTATCAATAATAGGAAATCTAATGAAAAAAAAAGATATAATCTTTAAAAAGTCATAGTATATATGTATTTTAGATTTCTTACGGATAATCTGGTGAAATTTCTAATCCTGAATGATACATATAACGAAAATTTTCTGCTGATATATTTTTTAATTGATTAATATTTGATTGCATATATTTTTTCTTTGCTTTCATACCATGACGTCCTATAACATTATCAAAACGAAGTGATGGTTGCCTATCAATGGCCCTAAAATAAGAAAAATATTTTAATACAATAATAAGTTGTATATGATTCTGTTTTACCATTGATTCAATGGACAACCACTTTGTGCAATAACTCGAGCTATTAAACCATCAGATCGTTTAGACATAGCAAGTAATACAGCATTAGCTGCACCGGCTGAATGTCCAATATAAGTAATACGTTTTGGATCACCATTAAAATTTTTTGCATTAATTGATACCCATTTTAATGCTAAAATTTGATCATGTAAACCATAATTTCCAGACATTATATCAGGACCTGGTGTTAAAAATCCTAATATATTTAATCGATAATTTATTGTTATAACAATAACATTGCCTAGAGCAGCAATAGCACTTCCATCGAATAATGAAGCTGAACCCACTTGATTTGAACCACCATGACAAAAAACCATAATTGCTTTTGATGATAAAGATTTTGTTTTAGGAATAAACATATTTAATGTTAAACAATCTTCTTCATACATATCTGATAATTCAAATGGACCATAGGAAAGTCCACCAGATGCCTGAAGACAACCCGGTGTTCGTTCAGTAGCACGAGTAATATTTTTTGAATTATATTTTCGTAATATTGGCATTTCAAAACGAACTGGTTTTTCACCATATGGAATGCCAAAAAATTGTCGTACTGGAACATATTCAATAATTACTTCTTTACCTTCAAATATACCTGATGTTGTATTAATACGTAATTCATTTGAGAACGTTTTATGGAAAAAGAAGAATGTAATAAAAATTCTTACGAACATCGAGGATTCGACCATCGATGAGAAAAAATTAATAATTTCTTGTTTTGCATCGATCTTAAGTAAATATAAAGAAAGACAAACAAAACATAAGATTCTTTTCTATATCTCCGAATGTTTTAGATGATTACTTTTGTTAATCGATTTTTTTTCTTATATCTTCTAACAGATTTTTTCATCTGTTACGATTTCTTATTCCAAAACAAAATTACTTATAAGAAGATTTCTATGCTATAATCTCGTCTTATATAAAACATCTCGTCTCAGTTTGATGTCAAATCTAATCTTAAACTGAATAATCAGTAAAAATTTTATTAATCGCCTATATTGAATGATGTACTCAAACTATATGTTCCAATAGAAAATTAATCAGCAGACGACAATGACAAAGAGATTTAATGACAAAAAAAAGCATTTATGTATATATCCAGATTAACTCGATCAATGTAACTCATGTAGAAGTTATGCACAGAATAATTAGTTCGTTTCTATTATGAATTAAAAAAAACATAGTTGCACTTAAAAATAAATCTCTAGTTGACGATTACCGATCTATTACGTGAGATAAACGATAATTATCCTATAAAACTAACTTCTCTTATGACTAATAAATATCTAAATGTCAAAAAGAAAGAATGTTCGATGAAAATAAGAAAAGCTAATAGTCTTCATTCTTTCTCTCTTGTTCGTCAATGTCAATAGATTCAATCATGAAACATTTACTGATTCTTCAATAGTCATTGTCGTCATTTTTTTGCTTTAAGATTTCCTCAGTCGGAAATCATTCGAAAATTGAACAACTCATTTTGTCCGCAATGTTAAGAGCAAAAAAAAAGAGAAGAGCAATGTTTCTTCTAACATTTTCTGAGATATTGACAGTTACTAGCTATCATAAAACAAACATGAAATAGAAAAAAGATAGTTCTTGGCAAACCTGTAATAAAGCTTTTCCGCCTATATCATGATAATATTGTTAGACTAGTTTGAAATTATACTATTAATAACAGCCTTGGACTACCTAAGACGCACATTATGTACTCATTCTGTTTTAAATAACGAATGAAAGAAGTAGGCTGTGTTTGAGATATATATACACATATATATGTATACATATACATGCTTGTAGATGTACATGTACATTGTTTATTTTATTTCTTCTCTTGCGCAATCGATTGAATGGTGTGTGGCACAGCATACAATACCTGCATAGTGTGAATGTGGTATACACACGAGAAGAGCGAGAAAAGAAAAAGAAAAGTGAATTCATTCGTAATTGTGACCTTTTTCTATTTAATCAATGATAATCGATAAGTAACAAATGTGAAAGATTAATTTGACAAGTTATAGTTTATGATCAAGATCACTAATAGACTGAATTAAAAGAAAAGAAAAGAAAAAATATGAACATAAATAGATTTTTTGCATCATATCTAGTTCAAGTTAAATAGTCATACTTAGCATGTGTGTATCAAATATAAGTGATGGAGTGTAAGTTAAAATGTAACTAATATATTAATTCTTATTCTTTAAAATATCATATATAAAAGAGATTAATTTGACTCATTTCTTATACAGGACAAGTTGTCATGTTAAACGAATTTTTGTTTGAGAATTATATAAGTCTCAATTACTAGTGTGATAAAATGAACTTTTTCCTGTTACATAATCAAAAACTTATATCTGTGATGAGATTGACTATAAAACATTGTTTTTTATTATCATCTTAATCAGAAATTTCAATTGAGAATTACATTATTCATATTTAATATAGATGAGGCCTTCTCGTTAAACATTTTTCTGTTCATCATTCTGATGAATCCAAAAGAAGAAGAAGAAGAAGAAAATGACAAAAAAGAAATCCTTGAGAATTTTCTAATGTGTTCTATCGAACATCTTGTAAATATAGTTGAGTCTCCTTCTTGAGTAGTGTTGTTCTTTTTTTTTTCTCTTCACATCATCATTAATGTTACAAATAACACACAATCAAACAAATTGATGACATCAGTCAACATATATGTATTTAAACATAATCAGATCATACAGAAAGCAAAGAAAAAAAAGACACATTGTAGGAAGCTTGCCATAATTTTATTACCAAATATTTGAATGAAAATTAGTCTTTGAACAAACATCCATTAGAGAATGTTTATACAAAATCATTTCTATTTTTAACATCAACAATTAGATTTTATATGCTATAATTCATAAATGTTATATTTATGTGTAATAAATATAATATTTTTATTTTACCATTTTCCGTATGATTTTTCTCCATCATATAAGTAACAAGCAACTTTAAATAAATATAAGTTATCTATAAATAAATCCTTGAATGTAATTATGATAGTCTCATAAATCAATCAATAAGGCCATCCTAATAAATACGTGTTTTTTGCACTGTCATATAAACATAGACACATGCTGTTGGACAATTGTTTCCATCCAAAGATCAATAATCTACGTGTTGTTCTCAATTGTTTTTATGTTTATTTAATATGTAATGCATTTGAATATACAAAACAAGTAATATTTCAATATCCATATTCAATTTCAAAAATATATCCTAGAATATATGTATCTATTCGAAGTATTGCTAGTACTTTTTGTATATTAATATATTCTAGTTTGATTCTTTATGCATTATGGTTTGAACATGTCGGTCTATTATCAATATCAATTATATTATTAATTATACTTTTAATAATACGTTTTGTTTTTGATATATATGGATATAGTGTTGGTTATTTTGAATATTCACTTTATCCTCCATTTGATACAATTACAACAAATATAACAAGAATAAATAATAATAAAGAAAAACAAATAAAAGAAGAAATAACTGATTTTAGTATGGAATTAATTATGAACATGATTGGAATTCTATTAACAATGTTTATAATTATTCGTATGTTAAGAAAAAAATGTAGAAGACGACAAATGGAATTAGCTGCTTTAAGAATTGATGTTATACGAAGAGGAACTGTATAAATCAGTTGTATTTTTTTCATATAGATGAAAATTATTTTTTGTTATTTGTGACGTTTTTAATTGAAAATTAATTGACAAAAGAAGACAAAAAGTGAAGTATCATAAGTTTTAATTATTTTGTTTTTTCATCTAACATTTAATTATCTATTCTACAAAAAAAACTTGTTACGTAGCCTCAAGCTATAATTCAAAAGAGACAAATTAGTGAAGTTATTAAAATGATTAGAGATTAAAATGTAGCAGCATACTGCAAGTTTGTAATGTAATCAATAAGACAGGAGATCGAGCAGTTCAAACAATTGAACAGAAATTTTAAGATAAAGAAAAAAGTGTCTATGTCCACAGCGAATAATCTCGGGATATTCTTATCTGTATCAAATAATAAAATTTTGCAAACGAAACCATGCTATATGTATTATTAATATTCTTTATCTGATAACAATAAAATACAATGAAGGGTCGTAGATTTTCTTGTCTTCAAACTAAATGAAAAAAAAACCAAAATAGACTCCATTAATCCATTGATTTTCTACTTCAATTAATATGTTTTAGTTCAAATACCATTCAATTTCATGCTCTATGTTATGCCTCATAGAGCAGAAAACTAAATTATGCAGATCCTTTTTACTTTTAATGGACGAAAGTTGAGCGAGTATGTATTGATGAACATTATTCAGTTGAAGTTGACAAGTGTATCGCTTAGAGTACTTCAGGAACTATTGTTTGTACCGATAAAACAGCATATTCGCTTTTTCAGCTGGTATTAAATTGAGAAATTCAAATACAAAAAAGATCAAAATTTTTTTCGTGCAATAACCTAAGGCATGAAAGTCTTGGCATAATATATTTCTACTCAATATTATTATAAAATCAGTATTGGTAAAAAAATGCGGTTTTAAAAAAACATAACTTGAGTAGATAGAACGCTTCGTAAAGCAAGTATTACTCTACAAAACTCACAAGAAAACGGTTCCAAGTGTCGAAGTGCTTCTGAGTCGGGGCTATGTATATCATGTAGGTTTTGAAAAGCTATGAACATCTTACCTCTCAGAAAGACAGCGAAAACTGAGTTTCAAATTTCGGCTGGAAACTTTGAAAAGACACACGTCTTATTGAGAATAGTGTTATTGTAAATGTTCCAAATCCTTTGATTG
The DNA here is from genome assembly GCA_905250075.1 of Rotaria sp. Silwood1. Taxonomy (NCBI): domain Eukaryota; kingdom Metazoa; phylum Rotifera; class Eurotatoria; order Philodinida; family Philodinidae; genus Rotaria; species Rotaria sp. Silwood1. The sequence continues at coordinate 107,856 of CAJNOP010000053.1, read as the reverse complement.
CTTCGATCCTCAGGTATGACTATGAAAAAAGTATGCTTTTCTACGCCACCATAAGTGGCACACCAGTACTACAAGGGGTTGCAATAGCTACTCATAACTGTACACTCGTTAAGTACCATCTCTATGCAAAGTTTCAAGTCGAAATTCAAAAATCAGTTTTCCTGTTAACATAGCATTTATTTGAGTACTAGAAAAAAATATGTTTGCACTAGCTTAACTCTTTATCTTTATTGCCCACTACAGTGATGATTTGTAGAACGATTGTAGAAGAATAAAAGCAAACATGTCTTGTAATGTGTACTCCATAAACTATCAATTGATAAAAAATTATTTGTAAATGAAATATTATTCTATCAACAAACAGGATATATAATGTATATGTAGTGTGCAACATATCACGATGACAATGTCTATTACTGATATCAATACCATCCGAAAATTTCACAAAAGCTACGTTGGTAGAAAATAGATAATAAAAGACGGAAATGGTAGAGCAAATCGTTCTCTACAATATGAGATATCTTCAAAGTACATCAGATTTGCGACACTAATATTCTATTTCAACGTTTGTATCATCAATGACTCTCCTGAAGCCACTATGGCCGATGAAGAGTTGATGTTTTGAGTAATGCGATGACAGGTTCTTCGTATTAAGTTCTTTTGACACTCTTATTTATACTGCATCTATGCCATTTCGAGAGCTATTGATATCCTGTATGAGTCATACACATAAGAGCAAAACAAACATATATTCGATTATTATAACTTTTACGGCTGACATGACTATCATTCTTTGACGAGAAAATTAATTTATTAGTATAAATGCTCAATTAATAAACGATTATTCTTGTTAAATGAACATGTTTTGATGATAGTAAAATTTTTAGGTCTCTCATGACATTTCCGAATTTCGAAACTAACCGAATCAATGTGAGCTCTATTTGCATTTGAATAAAAAAAAATTGCACCTAATCAACTCAATCTATTTCATGGTATGAACACTGTTAATGGAAAAATAATTTAAGAAAATGAAGCGATAGAAAAGCTTCTATGATTTCTTGAGATCTAGATCGAAGTTTCACTATCTTTTCTTTTAGTCTTTGTTAAAGTCACGATGCAATCAAGATCATTGATTTGATTAATGAAAAGTAGAAACAAGACTTTTTTAGATGTATTTGAAATAAGACAGAAGTACAATACTTTATGACGATCAAACTATTTTTCAGACCTACAGAACCTATCCGTGAGCGCTCATTTGCGTAGAACAAAATTCAAGGAAAAATCTAGTCATTAGTCACTATTCAATAAATCTCTTCTTCGACATGCATCTCATATACTAGGTTTTGTTGTACTCTTTTGTGCCCTCAAATAACAACCTGTTTGCCATTATTGAAGCCCATCGAGTTCTAGTCACAAGTCGCGACGGCACCATCCAAAGCAATCAATAGAAAAGTAGTGTTTTACAAAAACAATATCTTAAAAAAGTGTACCTATTAATACTTAATAAACTGTTTTAAACTAACTTTAATACCTAATAATCAGCTTTTGGATACTTTGTCTCTACACGGGATGCTGCGTTTGACTGCGTAATTCAATGACGTAGATGTATAGTATGGTAGTAATTTCACATTATACGTGCCGTAATCTCATTATGATAGGATTGTAATATTGAACCCACGATTAGGGTCATGTACGGTATGTTTATGTGTCGTAAAGTAACCGTCAACGGCCATATACTGACCGAATCGTCCGATCTGAGTAGTTTTTTCCTTGTTCGATTTTTTTATCAGAACTAATTCTGATAGAATATCATGAACCTCTACGGATCTAACAATTTTATCTAAAGAAAACAAGTTCTAGTTCATATCTTCCGTATATTATTTTGAGCAAACGCAGCATCGACTAATATATCTTCAATCTTTTTTGTTTTTAACGTTGAGCTTTACGTTTTCATCGTTTTTTGTGCTAATTTGTTTCCTTAAAAAATTTAAAATAGTATAAATTGATTGCTTTTTCGTTGAATTCTTTCCATCTTCTTCTTCGTCTTCTAAATCTTCGTTCATTCCATCATTTAATTCAGTAAGATCATTATGATTAAACGTAAAATCATCATCAAATATAGCTGGTGCTTCAGAAATATTTCTATTTAAAAAATCATTTTATTTAAAAGCGAAAAAATTTTAATTTCTTTCAGTGCATTTTGACTTCAACAATGAGATGTTTTTGGTAATGGTTTACCATCACCAGCCATTAAATAAAATCATCGAAAAAACTTTCAATGTCGAATCAAAAGAAAAACGATCACATCATTTTACTTTGTCATCTCCATCATGATGTACCCGATTTTGATTCTAAAAGTAAAATCTTACATTTTTCTGTTGATTATTTTTGTTGTTATCATACATCATGATCATCTCGTCGCGTATGACTGGATGATGCTTGTTGATGTTGAGATGCAGTGTATTTGTTATCATCATTCCTATCTTCACCCTCGATTAAAAATCATTTTGACTATGAGAAAAAATAATTATTATTAAAAGTAAATTTGTTATAAAATTTATTTTTCTTGGTTTATTTTTATTATCAGCGATTAATCTTTATTGATAAATATCAAAAGAATAATATTAAAGAAAAAAAAATTGATTTCTTTACTGTAAATCATCACTATCAATTTCTTCATCTACATTTTCTGACTCATTGAGAGTTGATTGTCATTTGTATCTTCTTCCTCGATTAGAAAGAAGCAATGGAGTTCTTTTGAAAACTTTTGTATTTTACATCATCTGGTTAGACAATGAAATGTTGTAGGTCTTTAGAGGCTTGTTCATCCATTTCTTCTTCTTCATCATCGTCATCTTCATCATCAGTACTAAAAACAAGAAAACATGACAACATATTCATGATTCTCGTAGGAAATTTACTTGCTCGATTTGATTTAATTTTTTTAATAGCAGCTATTCGTTATTTTTTTTGTATCAGCTATGGAGAAAACATTAAATCAATGGATGCTATTGATACAATATTCATAGTACTATGTCAAATTATCGATCATCATGATTCTGCCATTCAATTGAGTGTCAACAAAACGTATAAAATAAACTTTGTTGCATCATTGCTGTCGTGAAAATAAATATCCACTATTAGAGACGAATTGTAAGGGGACGAAGTGAACGATCATCATTTTGTACATGTATTCGCCGTTGATAGCTAAAAGAGACAAAACGTCTAACTGTCGTATGTTATTTACCAATTTAACGAGAGTAGATGAAGAGAAAGTGCATCATTTTATAATTTCAACCCATATGAAGTTACTGCACATAATTATGATGGTGTAAAATATAATAATATGTTTCAACAATCATCATTCCGTGGTGGTCCTATGCATCTAGGAAGAAGGTAAGTCTAATGCGTTTCAACATCAATAGCACTACTGATCTTTTTTTCTTCAAGTATTGGAGACAGTGACAATTATGGTACTTCTTCAGATGATGATAGCGGTTATGGCGATCGCTCGACTTATTATTCGCCGCATGATGACCGTCGTAATTTTCATGATCGTGATCAGGAACAACTCTTTAGTTTTCGTACCAACAAGTGGAATCAACTATGTAATCTGATATTAATCTAATAAAAGGAACTAATGATCAATGAATAACCTTTTGGAAAAAGAAGAAAATTATTTGTTATTATTTGATATGGATCGATTCGATTCGTCAATTAGGAATTGATAAGTTTGAACTATTTATTTGATCGAACTTCTTCTTTATGGATTCAAATGGATTGTTATCAAAAGTAAATTGTTTCAAATATATCTGGAATGAAATAAATAAATATATATATATATATATATCTTTTTTTTGGAGCAGTTAAAAAAATCGGAATGAGTTTTTGGGGAAAAAAATATGGAGATGGATTAAGGAAGAAAGCGAATAAAAAAATATTTTTTGACCAAAAACGATTTGGATGAATCAATGAACGGAATGGATTGGATCTGGGTGCAGATTTCTGGTCCTATGCTCACTCATAGCCACATCTACACCCATACGCACCCACAGTCACAGCCACACCCATCCTCTATTATAGTATTGAACTTCCTCATTCAAACAACTATTGTGGTCTTGTCGTTCGTATGCTCATGATGAACATAGTGTTGTTTGAAATATATATTGTGATGAAAAAAATGAATGATTAACGGAGAACCATTTGCATTTGTTTATTTTATATTGTTATGTTTTATGTTGTTATCTATTATTAAAGTTTTACTTTAGATATTGTCGTAATACTGGAATTCAGAATTTTTGAAAGAGTCAATGTTTCGATAACAAATAAAGATAGGTCTTCATTTTTCTTGTATTTCTAAAACACTTCAAGTAATGCCAGAAAATATTCAAACAAGATTAAAATATAGAGAATCGGACACTCTATTTAACTATGTATGATGCAATTTATTTCATACTATGAAACCTAAAAAATGGGTGATTCTTTTGAGAATCATACTAAGCGAATTTTTTCCTATGTTTTTATCAATTTGATAGGTATTTATTTTCATCGTAACTCCTCTTCGATAAGGCATATCAAGCTGAAAACACTGTGATGAATGTATCTCACTTTCTTCTACTGGTGGCTCAAATTTCATTGAATTTTGATAATACTTCGAAACATCGGCGATATTATTTAAATAAAACGAAATTTTTTTAAGGAAAATCTCATGCTTGTGGGTTTATAGAATTTGCTGATTTCACGACTGTTGATAACGCTCTTCTCCGAGAACCACATGGCATGAATGGCCGAAATTTGCAGATGGAAAGAGCTGCATCAAAAGAAAAATACAAGAACAATCCGGATCTAATTCACCATCTAGTGGTTCTAATACGTCTTCATTTAATCATAATAATTCTTGGAAATATTCAGCAACAAATTCTGATCTACCACCTCCTACTACATTACCATCTCTTATTGTACCACAAAATACTGTTGGACCATGCCGAGGTAATTTTTATAATAATCCAAATTATAATGAACCTCCAACATCATTGTTAGAGTTAGAAATTTGTTTGTTGATACTTTTTTTATTTTATTTAATAGAAGTGTATAAACACACATGCACACAACAACTACATTACATCAAAGCAACTAGAACAGAAAGTGTCAGGGTTCACGCTCGCGAAGAACGACGAACACTGTTAAAGATGTATGTATTTTCTTCTCTTCATTTATTCTTTGAGAAAACAAATGTTTATTAATGCACATAAAAACAATGACAAAATAGAAAAGAATACAAAGATTAATGAAGGACCAAGAAAAGCAATAGAAACGAAATAACAGAGACGAAAATATTAAAGAAAAGAGAATAAAGAGGACTGAGATATATGTTATCAGAATACACCCGTAGAGACTATACTGAGTTCAAGGTACTCGTTACTGAGGTGATCTTCACCAGAGTACCCGAAACAGTATCCTACTACACGTATGTCACACGGACTTGATCGGATACCCTGCTGGAATTTGTGCCAGTACCTAGTACTGATCAGGTACTTGATTGGGTGCTTATCCAGTTTCTATAGCATTGTATGGAAAATTTTTCAATATGTTAACGGATTGAAAACCCCTAGAAGCATTCTGGAGTCAATAGCAAAAAATCCAAAAAGTACCCCAAGATACTGAAGTACCCAAAAGTTTCTGTGACATACTGGTAGCAGAGTATCCTTTTGAGTACCTTGAGCTCAATACTTCCAGTAGGGGCTGCAATAGAGAGAAACACGCATATGTATATATATGTATATCATCTTGAACATCCAGACCAAACCAAAGAGAAAAGCAAATACAACAAAAAAGAATATAAAGCGATCGAAAGATACAACATCGAATGAAAAAAATAATATCATATCCAAATAAAAGAGAAAGAGAAACGTAAATGTCGATCTATATGAAACCGAGGACAAATAGTAAATGATGAAAACAAGAAGATACATCGTGAGAGTGGAGCCGCTGACAATCATCATATGATCAACAAAGTTATAATTCAAGTGTATCACGTTTTTATCGACCAATGCCTCTTTATACTGGTTATTCACAATTCTTTGTTTAAATAGGACAAAATCAACTTCCACCACTTATGCTAGAACAATCAATGACGCCTTATGACATTCATGATAATACTTCAAATGTGCTTTTTAACAAAATGCAAATCAGTCATCAGATTCAAATTATAGGCAAACACCTCAATGACCTTATGTACATAATCCACGGCAAGATTTCGAAAATAATCCAAATAATTTTGGTGAAATGGATAATTCATTCAATTTACCATCACTATCATCAAGGGGCAATTATGGATATAATTATGTTTGATCAACATCATCACCATTTTATAATTTCAATGCATATGAAATTAATGCACAAAGGGGTGAGATGAAAAATATAATGATATGCCTCAATAATCATCATCTCGTGATGATGATTGTTCTATGCATGGAAGAAGAGAGTAAATCTAATGTATTTTAACATTAATAGCGTTACATGATCTGTTTTTGTTTAAATGATAGTGGCTTTTATGATAATCGCTCGATTCCTTATCCACCATGGGATGACCATAATGACCGTTGTCCTCGCCATGTTTGCTCTCATCATGGTGATCGTGATGATCGTCATTATTCCTGTAATTGTGGTGATTGTTGTGTTTACAGGTCAAAGAAAAAGGCGTTGTAAACGACTTTAAACGTCTTAATAACTATGTACAACATCGAAAAACAAACATCTCGTAAAACGGTGTGTCAGATTACGACGAATCCAGGGTCAAAATTAATGCTGTAATTGTGGTCGTGTACAAAATATTTATTTAAACTTATGAATATGTATTTGTAATAAAGTTAATGTGATTTTTTTAAATAAAAATAATTTAATCTAACTTGGAATCATTCAGTTTTATTAATTCATCTTATATTTGTATCGGATTCAGTTAAATAACCACTTTGTAATTCTTCTGGTTCAAATAATTCTTCAGCTTGTGAAACTATCGACTTATATCTCTACTCATCGTACGAACAGCTGTCATATATCATGAATCCTCTTGAGCTCAAACGATCGAAATCAGGCTATTTTTTTGTGGACCTCCATTTCTACGGTAGCATATTTGATAAGGATTTCAAACGTGTGACTCTAAGAACGCCTGAGGTCACAGAGAGATACTTGCGATCAGTCATGTGGTCAATAGTACTAGTTTAAAGCAATATCTATTGACAATATTCTTGTTAATGAAAATTTTGAAGAGTTCTATCCTCAAGAAAAAAAATTAGTTCAATTAATTGAAGCAGACTAGAAATATTGAGGTTTTCATCGTCTAGCTATTTATAAGCCACTTTGTATATATTTTTAAAAAATGATTTATTCTATTTTGAAGAATTTATCTTTGTTGAGAGAAATTATTCATTGCAGCAGCCGACTTACCATATAAAACTCAATCATCTTTTTTCCTTCAATTTTATTTTGGGTAAAATAATATTTAATACCGATTAAATAGTTTATGCCAAAAAAACAATACACGACAGACGATCGACATGACAGACAACAACAAAAAAAAACAGAACTCACGATTGGCAAAGCATCGTCTAATTCGATTACTTTCGAAATGAACAACATCGAAAAAAAAGAGTACTACTACATAGTGAGATTGAATGAAAAATGAGTCACACATATATAGAAAAACAAAACGAAAGAATGTCTCTCTCTCTCTCTCACGTATTCAAAGCGTTTATGTTGCACTTTATCTGACAAGAGAGACTTATATAAACTCTCTTTTTCTGATCAAACCATGAAATTAAAAAAAGAAAAAAAAACAAAACAAAAAATCAATGCTCCCCTTTTCTCTAACTACAAAAAAAATTACTCGATATACAAAAAAAAGGGTAATATATATGAGAAGCACTACACAGCAAACAGACGACATGTACCAATTTTACAAAAAGAATAATCCGAAACCTTTCTGCTGCTTATTTTTCAATACTTTTGGTTTTACCATTACCATTATTATTATTATTATTTGTTATACTTGTCGGCTTGCCCTGTTGTTTTGGTTCTTCATTATTAACTCGAGATCGACGACCTGAACCTACTTATGATCCAAACAAAAAATATAAAATTAAAATGTAAAAGAAATTAAATTCTCTCATTAGAGATGTCGAAACACAGTTCATTGGAACCAATATTTCGAGCATCCAGTAGAAAATGAGAATATATACATATATATATATATAAAACACAGCCTGTTGTCTTTTATTCTTTTTCTTTTTTGGAAGACGGATAAAAAAATGTTAAACACACAGATATACTATTTGTCACTATAAATCTTGTTTAAACAATATACATGAGAGACATTGTCAGATTTGTTTTCTATATCAATGCTAAGCGATATATCACACCGGATAAGTTTTTCGTTTTTAAAATGTTTTCAAAATATAAACGGAAAAAAATGACAATATTATTGTTGTTGACATTGTTGTTGAAAGCCTAGAATTATAAATAAAACACTTAATGAGTAAAGCTTAATGTCGCGATGAAACATTTGGAAATGTTTTAGCGATACATCAACGATACTCAATTATGTGTAGTAGACAAAATAGTAACAAAGAAAAAACATGATTACGCACCACCCGAATCTAAATGATTAACAAATGCTTGTAATAATTCATCTTCACTCCAAATACGACTATTTAGTACATTAAGTAAATCAGCAGGTATTATCATTAATTCACTTGGTGTACCAGCACGACTAGTTGAAGGTGATAAAAATGGACTTAAAGCAGGACTTAATGCTGCAAATGCCTATAGAAAAAAGTAAAGTCAGAAATCATTGTATATCTTAATTAAAATTCGAGAAAACACATCGAACTATTTTCATCTATTTTACAGTTAACATCTCTCGCTTAAGTTCAATCTGATATGTACATAGATGTATAACCGAATTGTACATTTGTGAAACACAATCTAAATGGATTGTTAAAGTATAGAAGTGAAAACTTGGACTGTTGCCACAGACCGTAACAGACGGTAGTCAGAGACCATCATAGATCGTGATTAGAGCCCGTCAGATCTACACTTTTCGGACTTGGACGCAACTAACAAAAAAATTTCAGACCCAAGAATAAATCAAATTCATAATGGTTAGCAATAGTAGCTACATTATGCTTTATAATAGTAATCTCACAGAGATTATTCTCACAACTGCTTCTATAAATTCGTTATTTTAACCACTAAATAATAAAATACCTGTCCAAGTGGACTTTGAAAAATACGATTTCCTGGTGTGTAAAGTACTCCTAAAAAATAAATAAAATAATTTATAAGAAAATATTTCAAATAAATAAAACCATTATTTGATGAACTAGTCGATCCAGTTGGTGTAGCAGTATGCGACGATGACGATGATGATGTATGACGTACAAGACCATCATTAGTTGCTAACATTGGTACTGGTCGTGGAATGAGATTTTGTGCTGAACCAATTGATTGTGAAAATTGTACAACTTTCGTTGGACTTAAACCACTTTTATTTGGATCAGGTGGTGAACACTAAAAATTTAAATATGTCAAATGATAATAATAAATAAATCTAATTATTCGTACATCTTGTGATTCAGGTGGTGAACCATTAATTGATGTTGATGAATCAAATTTTAATGTTTGATGATGATTTTGTTGAATATGAACAGATGGTTTTTCTTTTCCTGTTGTTGATATCCATGCAGCTGGACTTAACATTCTTGATGAATTTGTATTTCCATTATTTGATCCTTGTGGTGTTTCTAAACCAGTTTGTGATTCACTTGAATGTGATTGTCCACTTGAATTTCTTGAACGTTGTTGTCGACTAGCTTGTTCAATTTGTTTTTGTAATTGTGTACTACGTGTACGTTCTTGCTCATATAACATTAATAATAAATCACATAGATTACGTGACTCTTGAGTTGACATTGTCGAATTATTTTTCGTTTTATTAATACTATTTGTTAAACCAACATTATTGTTATTATTATTATTATTATGATTATTATTATTTGTAGAATTATTAATTGAAGATGAAGATGAGGATGTCGAAGAAACATTACTATCATTACTATTACTAGCTGAACCACTTTCTAAAACAATGGATTTAGTTGTTGAATCATTGATTGTTTGTGAAGTTGTTTTACGTTGTTTTGATGTACGACCAGTTGTTGCCATATTCATATATTCTTCAACTTCACGATCATGTAAATGTACATCATCATGAATAAGATCACGTTTAACCATAGTTGAAACTTTATCTGCTGATGTTATACGATGATAAACAGTTGTTGTTGGTGTCGATGTAGGCGGAGGTGGTGGTGGGGGTGGAAGTAGTGTTTGACGTGTAACTTGTTGAACAATTGGTTGATCTTTAGGATTATTATTTGATACGGATAAAAGATTGGCAATATCAGAAACAATGGGTGGTTTTGATGGCGAACGACGCTGTTGTTGTTGTTGTTGAGAAGGTAATGCTGATGTATGAGTTGGAAGATTTGAATGACGAACAGATGATGTAGTTGATGCATACTCGAGTAATTTTTCAGTAAGAACATTTGGTGGTACACTTATTGAAGCTGAAATAAAAAGAGAAAATTTTCATTTCGAAAGATACTATTATTGTTTCTAGAGCACTATAGAAGTTTTATCGCCGGGCTCAACGTTAGAGCCCATTGGGTCAAAATGTTCCGAATCCGATCGAACTGTACTTTGATATTCTCAATTGAAGTTGGATAATCGCCCCAAAAGTATGATATTCTTTTTACTAGTTTCTTTTATTCTGGGACTAGAGTATTCTACACGCTACTTAGATAACTAGAGACTGTTGCGTCCAAAATTTTCACATTCGGACTTAACGGCATCTATTCAATGTACACACAAAGTCATGTTCTCTTGGTATAGACATGGTGGAATCAAGAAATTTATTATCGACCAGCGGCTGTCGTGAATGAAGACACCTTTGATACTGTCCAAATAATAATTAAAAATGATTCTCATGAAACATACGAATAAAGAGAGAAGCCTTTGAATATATATTTCAATTGTTCTTATTTTCGTAGAATTTTTATACCACATAAAAGCACTATTAACTCATTGATGATTAAAAATAATTTCATGTTCAAACGTCTGGTTATTTAACTGATAAGATTTTGATAGATGAATTTCAATCTTGTATTCGACAACTCATGAACAGGCAAATCTCATCGACCTAACGAAGCTCATGTCATAATAAAAGATGACTCTTAGTTTTCATTATGAAAACGCCGGTCCATGAATATTCTAGATTCTCTAGGGATTTTCTATCCAACATCATATGGAAGTATATGTTGATCTAGCATATTTCGTAGATCTAAATTCATATGATTGCTTTCTGTTTTTAAAACTTAAATATCAACAACAGCAATTCGATGTTATACATACTATAAGCAGCTATCAACAGTCTATCTTAAATATTACTTCGATAACTTATTTTAATCGAATGCACTATTGCATTACTGCTGAGAGGTGATATTTAAAAAAAATAACATTAGAATCAATATTTAAATATTTGTTCAAATGCTCGATGAAAAAGAAAAACTTTAGTGATACTCGTTGTATAAAAATAAAGATCTAAACTTACTTGATCGATTACATTTTCCATCATCATGAATTGAACTTCGATTACTAATATTATTAGGTAACATAACAATTTGTGGTTGTTGTGGTGCTTGTGAAATATTAATTGTATTTGAACGAATTTGATATTGCTGTTCATTTGTTGATAATCTCTGTTGAACAGGATCAATATTTCTTGGTTGTTGATGAACATTTGTTGTTGTCGTTGTTGCTGTTGATGTTGTTGTTGTTGTTGCTGTTGTTGTATTTGATGCTGGTACTAATTCAACATCTAATCCAATAGTTTGTAAATATTTTTTTAATTCAGCAAATGTATGAAATGCTGGTAATACTCGATCAGCTGCAGACGATAAACGTATCACATTATTATCATTATTTGAATTTGTTTTATTATCTTTAAATTCATTTGTTTGTGATTGAATATAAGATGTAGTATCATAATTTGATGATGTTGTCGTCGTTGTTATTGGTCGTTCACGTGATGATAATATATTTATTGCTGTTGTTGTTAATGGTTTCGGAAAAAGTTTAGTTGATGATGTTTTTGGACTATTAGATGTTCGCTCTGTTTGTGGATCTTGATGAAAATATTCAATTGTATGCGGATGTGAAGATGTACGTTGATGTTGTTGTGTGTTATTAAAACGTTGTACAAGTGATTCAATAAAACGTTCGGATAATAATTTTGAATCAGATGTTTGTTGAGATGTTGTTGATGATGGTAAAGGCTTTTGTGATTGTGTTTGTGGTTGCTGTTGTTGTTGTTGTTGTTGATTATTAAAATGTAAATTAAGTGATACATGATTATGAATACCTATTTGAGAAAATGGTGGACGTGGTGTTGATGGTTCAATTTTATTTGATTCTATAATAGATTTTGGTAGAGTATTTATATCATCTTGTTGTTGAAAATTTGAATATGTATTTGAATCATTTGTTGATGGTATACGACATGTTGATGATGATGTGGAAGGTTCAGTGTTAGTTGAGGGTTGACGTTTAGTGTCGTAAACATCATAAGTCGGAACTGAAATATCAAAAATGTTGATTAAGCATGTAACCACAAAAGAGGAAGATAACTGATGAAATCGACTCGCGACAGAAATATGATTTCTGTCAAATAAAATTCTCAATTAAAATGTTCGACAATGATCCCTGATGGAATTAAATTCTATAAAATTTGTTTGTATTGTGTCTAAGGCGATTGAAATAGTCAATAACTGATATAGGTACACTATTTCTGATTGTTGAGAATGATCAGTCCGTCTTATCTATCAATCTGAAGACCGACTAGACTAGTATTCATAACATTGGACGGCGTTTTTTTTTCAAGCTCTTCAAAATCTTGAAAAACATTGAGGAAAAAACACTGATCACACAAAGGAATCCTAGAGACATTATTTTATATACAAGATTTTGAGTCTTTTTTTTACTTGGTATTCAGCACAGTTCGATTAGAAAAATATGATTTAAATCAAAACTAATATCATATTCTGAATCAATATTCAAAAATTTTCGTAATCTTTTTCTTATTCATCGAACAATTCATCTGTGGTTTCTCTCAGAGTAGAGACAAAAAATGAATTTCATGCAAACTATGCTTTTATGGTTTATTCATCTGATATTCAAAGTTAATCTCGGTTTATAACCTTAATGAAATTCATTTTTGATGCAACCTTGACGAGCCACCGGTCAACTTTTATGATGAAAACCAAGAATGCGAAAATTTTTGATATATACATAAGTTCACTGAGTTTTGAATGTTGATTTTATCTAACTCGTATTTTTCAAATCGAAATCTATTATATATTCAAACTAATGAAGCTACATGTCGAGAATCGTCTCCTAGAAATTTCTTGTTATGACCAGTATTATATTTCTCAAACCATTTTGAAGTACTTAAAGTGTTGGTTATCATACTGACTATTCCAATCGATTTGTGAAAAGCACAATCTACCAGAACTCACTTTTGGACACCTTGTGTGACAGAGAACAAGTTTCTTGAGGGGATTATTTTCAAAACTTATCCATCATTCCTTTCTTTAGTGTAATATATTACCTGGTCCATCACTGACATCATGACTATCACTTTCATCGGCGGAACATGTATTATTTAATGTGCGACGTCGTTTAGCTGTACGAGGACTACCTGATAGACTTGGTTTCCTATGAAGAATAAATTCAATAATATATAAGATTGTTTTTTTTTGTTGTTTGTTGTTTTGTTTCATACCTATTTCGACACATTTTTAATAGATCAGGTTGTTGTGCAGTTGCTATTGGTTGTGCTTCAGAATAATCATCAGTTTCCATTTTTAACATGGAACCAAGATAATCTGCTCCTAGCACTTCTTTTGTTGATCCACCCTCACTGATCGAACCTAAAGAAAAAAATTAAATAATTTTAATATTTATATAAACAATAGTATGAAAATCTTCGTTCATTTTTCGAACAACTGGTTAGAATCAAAATCAGATTTTTCTTCTCGAATAACTATCAGTGAATTTTGTGAAAAAGTTCATACAAAACAAAATAGAGATTTATGCCTTGAAACACCTGCAACGAAATGCTTCTGAGTCTAATCAGCTGTCGAAAAAAACCAGTGAATATTTTATGCCAAGACTTTGGTGCCGTAGGTTAGATACTTATGACAAAATTTCAAACGAATGAATTTAGAACAAAAGATTCCCCAAATATCACTATTAGCTTTCTTTTATTTCTTAAATGAAACAAAATAGAACTAGACTGCGAGCCCATCATCAAAACAAACAAAGCAACATTTCTTCTTCTTATAGATAAGGCACGTATTCCCACGAGAGTATATTCCCAAATGATTTGCTACACTAGTCTATATATGCAAGAGTATAGCTTTCGAAAAAAAGATATTATTATTTGGACTTTGGACCTGAAACATTGAACGCATAAAGATCTCGATTAGACTATCTCATATACAAAATTTTGGATCGAAATTCCCACATGTAATTCTTTTTGAAAACTGCACTTCTACATATTGAATTCACTAAATAGTCACTAGCTCGACTAAATTGAAGTATGAGTACAAACATTTGTGACTGTTGCCGCCTCATCAAGCCTCTTTTTTTTGATACATACTATTTGCCATGTGTTGTAATTCACTGGTAGAAAACACACTTGGAATGATGTTCGCCGGTGACGATTCTATATATAATTCAAAAAAATGAGACAATCGTTTTTTAAATCTTTGATATTTAGAACTTACGTGCATTATTTATAAAATTTACAAGATACACTTCAAGTTCTTTTACATGTATAACAACATGATATGGATTAATACATAATGCTGGATTTTTACATTCTTTACATTTACTTAATCGTTCACCATCCGTACTTTCCAATGGAATTCCTTTTGAAAAATTAAATTTCAATTAAAATAATCCTGTTAGATCAAATGATCACCCTTCATTTGAAAAGAAAAAACAGTAGTGTCGTAATGTGACACAGCTATTTTTTATCAAGTTTTAATATTCTAAGAACTCATAAATCAATTAAGAAATATGATAGTAATTATGGATAATATGATTAAACCAAGTTTTGTTGAAAGTCGCTTCAAAAGATTTTGTCGTTTTTATTAACTTCTCTAATTTTTGGCTTCTATGATGTTTTAAATTCTTTGATGCTGCTCCTAAAGTCTAAGTAAAAAAAAATTTTTTTTCTCGATTTCTAAAATAAACTATCATTTTACATATATGGATATTCCAAAAATGCAAAAAAAACAAAAAACATTTTTCATTTGCAGACCCCTGGAGGAAGGTAAGGGAATGTACTATTACAAAGATTAGTTTCTATTTTATCTTGTTCTTTACGAATTCAAATGCTAAGTATCTAAACGTAATTAGAGGATCGAACGCCGTTACATTCAACGTATATTAAATCTTTTATTAGAATTGAAAGTATTACATATCTCTGTACCCTTCCAAAGTCCTGAAAACGAAAGAAATTTTTTGTCATTTTCGAAAGTTCCATATATGTTAAAGGATAGGCCATGATGAACTTATTATTAATAGATAGAAACTTTTTCATGCAAAAATTATATAACTCTTCATTTTTTGGAATCAAGAATTGATCTATTTTAGGAATTAATTAGCAGATTTAAGCATGACTGCACAATAATTCAGAGGACTATCAATTAGTATACTTACAGACCTTGGTGACACATAGTTTCTGAGAGTGTGTCATGGGTGCTCGCTTTTACTCTGAGAAGCAGTAGCGAACAATTTAAAACATCATAAAAACCAAACATTGCAGAAGTTAGTATAGATGTTATGATTTAGAATAGGAAGGAAGCTATTATCAGTATTATTATACATATATACATTATTGAAGACGAGATAGAACTCTATTAAACTAACTGTAAACAAAATTTGATAACCATTGTTTCTTAGAACATTAGAACTTGACAAAAAGCGAATTTCTTAGTGCTTGACAAGTTGCACTACACTACAGGATATATGATTTCACAAATGAAGGGCGACCACTTTATCCGTCAAGGTCTTTTATAATTTAGATCTTTACCACGAAATAGTACAACCATAACAACATCTAATCGCCAAACTTTATCAGCTTGACGTAAACAATCAATACGACGCATTTTATTTTTTGTATCAGCATTTGATATAATACATGGACTTTGAATATTTCCTTCAGTTATTGTTTTAACAAGATCACCACGACATTCACGTTTAATATCTTTTCGTAATTTAGCTAATATTCGAACTGTCCATTTAATCTTATCTGCATAACGTTGATTCTAAAAACCAATGGTATATAAACAAAACAACTTATTACCAAATGTTTATGAAATACAAACCATAAAATCTTCCTTCATCACTCGTTCCATCTCGATAGGCATTGGTGTTTCATGTTGTTTTTGATATCGACGTTTTGCTGCTTGTAAATTAAACCATGTAAATGCAAATGATTTGACAAATGGTATTAAGGCTTCAATACATTCTGAACCTTCGAGCTAAACATATAATGATATAGTTCATGATAGTCTTCTATTGAAAAATCACTTACATGAGACATGGATGATGAAAGAAATATGAAACAGATGAATCAATTAAAAAAAAACTTTTTATTTATTGTTTACATTGAATCTATTGGTAAAATAAAAACTAAATTTGTTTATTTTGTTTTTCTATTGTTTATATATTGTAAAATAAATGAAGGATATAAATGAAATAAGTTTATAAAAGAAAAATTTTACTGTAGAATTTCCTTTTTAGTTTTTTTTTTCTTTTTTGTAAACATAAAACTCATTCAATGATTATCATCTCACAAATAATCAATAAAAAAAAACATGTAAACGAGAAACAAAAGAAGGCAATGAATAGGGCTCGTTTTTCTTTTATATATTCTAGCGTTCGATGCTTTATCAATGGTCAATTTTTTTAACACTCTTATGCACTATGTAACGATCTGTCAAAATGACATTGAGACAATTGATATGTGCTGACAACTAGATCTATGAAATGTCATCAACATTGAGTAAATGAGAGAAATAAATGGTTGAAATGAACCAATGAAAAACAAAAGTTAATCGAAACAAAACTGAGGTCATCGATTTAAACTCATAATAAAATACCATTAAAAAGAAAAAGAAAAATGCTGAGAAAATATTCTCTTATTAATAAAGGAAGGATTCTGACTTTATTGAAGATCTACTATAAATTGTGGATCCTTGGTAGACAATTATATTGGGTATTGTAGTGGCGAACACTAAAGGCGATCTCATCGTCCTTCCGCAATGTTTTTCTCAGCAGAAAATGACCTCCGAGGGCCTCCAAAACACGCATTGTAACTGTGTTCACTCTCTTCCCCTCATATTCCAAAACTCTTCATCTATTATTGAGATACCGGGTCAATAAATAAATCCAGATCAGAAGCTCATACGTAGCAATGATTTTATTCTCCTAAGCCGATTTATTTCAATGGTAACTTCTTCGTAGATAAGATAATCCAGGACCAAAAACTAATGGTCTTGCTCATTACTTCTTGAAAGTTTCTCCGAGAAATAATAAGTTATCACCAAATGTAGGCTTAGAAATTTTCTTAAAACCAATAAGATAAGTAATAGTTTGAATGGAAAATTTTTCCTTCAACTACCCTACAAAATGTTTTATCGAAGTTCTTTTATACGTCATTTCAATTTTCGTTTCTCTTAAATTCTTATTCTTGAAAAATCAACTTTTTGACTAAAAAGCATTTTCTAAACCAATGATCTGTTGTCAAACTGCCTAAAGCTTCATTTAGGTAAAAGTCATCGTTTAGTTTAATATAAAATTTTGTAAAAAAAAGTATCCACTTGATAAAATGACCGATAAGAATAGTTTTTGGCAGTTCCGAAAAGAAACTAATGAAAATTTACAATGCCTATTGGTTCACCATTCAATCTAAGTTTTTCACTTTTTCAAAGACTACTTCACTACTCTCGATATAAAGCTGATATAAAATTTCTAAGACCATATTTGAAAAGTACACAGTATGCTAGTGATGTTTCTATAGCAGATACTTCACTATGTGATATCATAATATCACATGGTGAAATACCAAGTATAGTGTTACCAGTAGAACATTTGCTATAAGAATTAAATTAATAGTTTTAATAAAGAGCAATGTTTTGTCTAGATTTTTTCTTCTGGAAGAAGCAACTAGTCTTATTCTACATGAAACACTGATTAAACGATTCTCTTTTATTTCAACATGACTATTACTGAGTATTGTATTTCTTGTATGTAGATGATTTGAGAATAATTGCATGAAAAAAAAATAATACAAATAGATAACGGAGATTTGAAGATTCTGTTCTCTACTTCATGAACTATAATGCCAACAATGGTAGCTATTTATGTTTTTCTTTGTTCTGATTGTAGAATGACGCCTTGGCCTAGAATATCCTTGCTTATGCTGCTATTATATAATTAGTTGCATAAATACAAGACATTGTCTTCATCTTGTGTTATTAAATTTCAAAAGATTAATGAGTATTTTCATGCGTTTGAATAGAATTTGTGTGTTACTCAAAAAATAGAAAATGATTAATTGACTTTATTTAACAATCTTATTATTTATGCCGAAATAGATAAAAGATGTACGATATGACATAGAAAATAAAATTAATTTACATTAGTTATATCTACTATAAAAGTATGATTGATATGCTTACTATAAAATTGACAGTTTGAAAAATTGATCTTTCAAATTACATTTATCTATCCCATTATGAATTGTTCAGAATGCACTATCAATTAAATAATAATGATTATTGTTTTGTTTTCTTTTGCATTAAATTTTTCCTATATTTATTATTATAACACAAAAATAAATGTATAAAATCTATAATGATAGATAGAAAATGATAATTCAGTGAATCAAAGAGGTATTTTTTTTTAATAGACTGAGCTTAGCGAAAATCATTTTAGTTGACACTATGCAGATCTCGAATATTTCTATGTTTTATTTTCACTCTGTCTAATCAGCGACGGACATAACAGGCATATGACTTCATTCTAAAAAATTCGACGCAAAACGAAAATTATCTGCATTTGTTATTCGCCTATTATCTTACTGACATCATTGAAAGTAAAAATAACTTACACAGGAAGAAGAAAGATAAAACATAATATGACTTTCTCTCTATCATAAAAAGAAAATATCAACAGTAACTTTCTCTTTTCTGTTTAATATTTCATAATACATTTTCCTTTGGTAGTGACTTGAACAGAATAAATTATTTATTCAAATGAAAGGACCCGCTCCAGACACTTTGGATTAGAGTAGTTTGATGTAAAATTTTCAGCAATGTTGTCAACGAATGTCCTTGATGGCTTTTAGAGATGAGATTTATTTACTTTAAAAACAATATTTACATGGTTCTATGATTAATTTATATGCTACTGTAATAGAGAGCATTGAATTCTGAATCAAATTTCAAATATTAAAAATTTTATCTAAAATTTTTCATGACATATTGCAGACGTGTGATCTTCATTACTAGATTTAGAACTAAAGCAATTGTGTCAGAAGAAATAGTATTCATCGAGAGGTGTAAAACTATTAAAACAAGTATCTGACATACTGCTCGAAGTATGAGAAAAAAAAAAAAAAAAAAATTTTAATGTTTCGATAATCTCTGTTGTTATACAGAGAATAAAAAAATGATGCAGCCATAAATCGCAAAAAAAAACAATAATAAAAATATACTCATTCGAACTAAAGTTTGCGAATGCATACATATATTCAACTTCATTTAAAATATTGCCATGTGCCAATGTATACTATGTTTAATCTTTGATAATAGTACAATAATAGTTTTTATACACATATATTTTTATTCAGATAAAATGAATCATATTCAATCTTTTTGTTTATGGTACAATACAACAATTAATTTAGTATTTGTTAGAAGTGTACAATTGTAAAATCAAGTGGCAGAAAGATAATGAAATGTCAAAAGTATTAAATTCTATTTTTGGTTGATTGAAAATCATTTAGTAGAACAATGTTAACAAGAGTGAAAAATTAGAGTAGCATGTAATTAGAAGATAAACAACTCAAGATTAACAAGTTAACTATATTTGGTGACATAGGTAACAAGAAACTATTAAATACACATACAAATTTATCAATATTCTAAATAAATGATATTATCTATTGAAAAATCAAGAATCACTTAATAGAGAAACATAAATTGAAAGAAGGTGATTAAATAGGTTGAACCGTAAAAAAAAATTCATACTCAAGAAAAAAAGAGTTTGATCGATTACAAAGACGTTTTTGGAAGAATTATGTTGAGAATACAAAGTAGAAATACAAAATCACTTATTAATGAAAGAGAAACGTTTTGATGTATTTTTTTCTACTCACCTTATAGCTGTTACAGTCCATCGGTTTTGTCCTAGACTAGGTTAAAATCGTAAAATTTTGAACTCGATAGACCCGATTCACTGCTATTTTCTTGTACTATACGTTCGTTCGCGACAATTTCCGTAAAAAAAATCATAATCGTCACTTTTGTTTGTAGTAATATGAAATAAAAAAAAAATAATAAAGAATGTTAGTTGGAAATAACACGGAAAAAGATGGAGTTACAAATATAATTTGAAATAGCGATCTATTATGAGATAATTGGCATAGAATTATTGAGTATATTCATTGTGTCTGTTGTGCGAATAAAGGTCTTTATGAGAAAAATAGGTACCTGCACATGAAATCTCTTTTTAATTATTTGTTTCTCTGTATTTTTTCTAAACACCATACTTTTATTATGTACTTGGAAGCGTTCAAGCGAGGTCATGATCATATATGATTCAAGCATTTCATGAAAAACTAAAGCTTTGTTTGACTTGTTAAGACATTTTTTTAGTTTTTTTCCAATACTTATAAACGTAGTTGTTCAGTGTCTTCTGTTTAGCTCATATTAATGTAGTATGGTCATCCCATTCTCATGAAGAGATCCATATGAAATTAAGAAAGGCACGAATGATGAATCCGTATCATTCTTAACTCTCATTAATGCCATAATCTCTTTATCTTCATCGGATTATGATGTCATTGTTTCTAATGTTCTCCGTACTTCGATCATTTTGTCATATCTCATAGTATGAAAACTGTGGTTAGTGCATAACACCTAATTAGAAGAATATTTACATGGTACAGCTTGCTATCGTGTACATGATTTATTGAAGTTATGTGTAATGAAAGGTTCCAGAGCTAACATGAAACCAGAATATTGTTTAATATTGAATATCATTTTAGCAAAAACATTATACAATATTCATTCTATTCAAAGCGCAGGAAGAAATTCTAACACCTGTTGCTCAGTATTTTCAAGTATTAGATTATCTTCATATTATTCAGTTGAAAAAAATCTAACTCATTAGTACGACAATATATTGATAATAGTTCATTTTACAATACGCTAGTATAAATCATATATAAACATGATATATTTGTTCTTTACTACGAAATATTAATGTAGAAATCAGAGAATTCTCTAGAGAAAATTAATAATGATGATTTAGAATAAAAAAAAAAACGCCAGGAATTTATTAACATCATTCGTAATAGTAAAAATTCAAAAATTGATATTTTCTCATTTATATTTGCTTTGCTCCATGATTACATCTTCAGCTATTGTAGCTGAAACTAAATAATGCTGTAATTTCATATTTAATAAATTTGTATTCTATGTTGTTTTCTATTCAAAATAAAAATAATAGGATCCGCACATGTAGGATGATTTCGATATGTGCTTTTTCTTATTTAACCTTTACTTAACTTAAAAATTAATTAAAATAATTCGCTACTTGACTAGATCATTTGAAGAACGAATATTATTTAATTAAGTAACGGATTTAGGTTTGAAAACTAAGCAAATGAGGAATATAAAAAAATACATTGTATTAGTACTGTCTGCTTCTCTATCTAATATTAGCTATGTATTACCATTACTTATTATTTCTTAGTCGCTGTGTATTATTTAATATTCGAGGAAATTAGAATCTTTTGGCATAGTTGCCACACAGCACTAAACAATTTCTAGATAATACTTTTTATAGACTCTATGTGTATGTTACACAGTAAATTTTCCAATTGCATATTAGTCGAGATACAAATTACTATTAGGAAGTTGCGGACTTACAAAAATGTAGATTCGCAGCTCGTTACATTAGTTGCATAAAGCTGAAGATTTTAGTGTTACCGCTGGTTTGATCATTTTCTAACTAAGCATTGAGTGATGGACAAGTAAACAATAGCGAATAACTGTATGTTGACTTTTTGCTAGGAATAATCAAGTAAACAGCTAAAACCTTGATCTTTCACTTATTCATGCATACAAAAGACATCAGATATTTCTAGAAAAAATGCTTGGGTCTTGGTCTTAAAAATCCAGAAGTTTAACTTTTCTAGAGTACAAATCTACACAGACGTGGGTCTACGCCTTCCTACTTACTTCAATGTAAACATAACACAAAGAATGTTATCTTAATAAAAAAACTGATTATAGTTCACTGAGATTCTATATATGAAATCAGCTCAATGATATAATATACCACCCACATTGACTCACTATTGCTTAAAATATTATATATGAAAAAATTTTGTTCGAAAAATCACAACAGTCCACTTATAGCTCATGTGATAAAACTACGTTTTAATTCAGAATTTAATATGCTCAGAATAAAAATAAAGTGACCTTTCATCATAAAATAAATCAAATACTGTAAAATTCTATGCATTTTGATCCAGAAACCACCGTACATTTTATCAAATAACGCGAAAGTCATTGAGAAAAAGTTTTTTATCTAATTATTTTTCGCAAACGAATCTTTTATATGACTAATCTAATTTTTCTTCCACTTTCGAATAAATGAGCATGGAAGCAAAGATAGATATCAAGTTCAACAGAACATTTCATGCTTTCCAAAATGAACCATCCATTGTTTCACAGTATACAGCTTATAATTTGCCGATAGTATGAACGCTGGAGAACTGCTCCAAAAGAAATAACATATAAAAAAAAATTATCAAAAACGATCTAGAGCAACAGAAATTATTAGTCAAAATCTTAATGCAAAAGATATGTTAAACCTAAATAATTTTTTCATTTGTTTGATCTTTTTTTTTGTCTCTTCGCTTGTTCATTTTCTTCACTCAATTTCACACATTGTTGCTTACATATATTCCCAATGCAGATTTCTCTTTTAAATTTACATATAAAACAACAATGAATTTAATCGATCGTTCTCCCTGATGATTTTTAACTAAGCAAAAACGTAATCGAATTAACTTTGTCGTTGTCATTTGATGAATGAATGAGAATATTCGCTTGAATCATCGTTGTGATGTCGAGCAACAAATAAAACAAAAAAAACAAAACTTCCGGTTTGATTTAATATTTTCACAGGAGTAAATTTTCACGCTTTAGACAAATGAAAATATATCCGTATTGAATCTCATCTTTAACGTGTCAAATAAAAAAAATTGAGTGATCGACTAAATTTTGTTGATCTATCCTTAAGGCATTTAAACAATTCGATAATCTATGACACGAAAGAAAATTGAATAAAAATCGATATGAAACGATTTGAAATTAAATGACTTCTTTCTTTTTTTTTTAAATACAATCAATGCAAAAGGGGAAAAAAAAACAATTATAACAACACCGATCGAATAAAATACTGTCTATGTAACATAAATACTTCACATTGAATCATACGCCAGATTATCGGCTATAATATTAAAAAGAAATTTTATGAGAACTTGATGTTTAAATCACATACTTCCGTGTTTTCTTTTTTTATCTTTCATACGACGATTTTGAAACCAAATCTATATATATATTAAACATAAACTTTTATGTGTGTTAAATAATAAAAAACAAACTTAATTTTACCTTTACTTGATTTTCATTTAATTGTAATAATGTAGCTATTTCAATACGTCTTGCTCGTGTTAAATAACGACTGAAATGAAATTCTTTTTCAAGTTCCTAAATTAAAATAAATTTTCATATACAAAAAAAAACAGAAAAAGTTTTTATTCATACAGTCAATTGTTTATTTGAATAACTTGTTCGGCCAGTATTTGCTGAATTATTCGTTAAACAATCTGTTGATGAACCATAGATACAATCTGTCGGTTTACCTTCAAATAAACATATGTGTATGAGTATGTATGATCATCTATTGCATCATCATGAAAATTTTCAATAAAAGAAAACATTAAGTAACAAGTGAAGTGATGATAGATATTTCCTTTTTTTTTTTTGCTTATACCTTTGATGAATTATCTTTACCCATAGGTCTTTAGTGTCTTCTATCTTGAGATATTAAATATTCGAAATTTTATCATGTTTGAAAGTAAATTCTGCTTACATATTGATTCCTTCACAAAGAACATACTAATTGCATAATCAACTAATCTCAATAACGTAAAAATTTTGTTTGGGCAAAAAGTTTGAAGTCAAAACTCGAAGGTCAAATTTTTAAGTGATCACAGTTTTTTGTAAAAAATATCCATTTCAACAATAAAAAACTTCAGCAACACAACTATTCAAGATTTTTCTATTATTTATTAGTACTCATCAAATGAATATCATCTTGGTCCAAAAATCGATCGATCATTAGGAGAAGTTCCCACGTCAGTACTCGATGCAAGCATTGAAACTCTGCTGAAAAAAAAACAAATAATCTTCAAGATTTGAATGGGTTACGCCTATACATGCTTCCAAAAAAAGAAATATCTCCCCAAACATATAATTTTGTAATTTATAGTAGATATTGAAAATATATATGCTATTAATAATAATCGGTTTCATTCGAAAAACTTATGAGGAAACTTCTCAACATGTCAAATCACTTTTTTTTTTTTGGACCAAGACGATGTTTATTTGATAAGGAATAGAAAAGTCTAAAATGCTTTGATTTTTCATTCTCAAAATATCGAAATTTTACTAGAATTTTCAAAACAAAATCAAGAAAGATTTTCTGATTAACAAAAATTAAAATTCATTTTAAAAAAATAACTCATATATCTCTTATTGTACAGTTATAATTCCAGATGGGTTATCATGACGATCGATTTAGAATTTCTCAGCGGTATTCGTATAACATCAATCATCTATCGTGACAAGTTGTTCGATGATTTGTAGATAAAATAACTGATGAATTTTCTACAAAACAAAAAAAAAATTCTTCATCGTCTATTTATTGGACACTTGTACATGTTTTCTCATCATTTTTCTTGTGTTTTCTATCTGATGGAATAAATTTTCGGACGCGTACTCATATTAATTACCTGATGTTTTAGCTGGTGTACGTTTAATTTGCATCCATTTATATTTAGCTTCGGTAACAACAATTGGTTGTTGTTCAATTGATGACTGTTCAATAATTTGTGTTTGATTATTTGATAATGAAAAATCTTCATAAGATTGTTGATTTAATTGTAAATTATTTGAATAATTATGACATTGATCATATGATTGATTTGGATGATAAATTGATTCAATTGTTGTTGAATTATCAATTGAATATTGTTCATAAGAATTTTCTGAATCATAAAATATTGGTTGATAATGTTTTGGTGATGAAAATGATGTATAAAAATAATTTTCATCAAGTAAATTATAATTTGTTGATGTTATTGTTGGTGTTTGAGAAATAGTTGTAATATTATTAGGATGAAAATGATGATGATGATGAGATGGAAAATTTGTATATGTTTGAGAATGATGGTATTGATTCATCATGATAGATTATGATGGAGATTGATGTATTCTTTTTCTTTTTTTTTTAGAATAGTATTGATTGTCGTTTTTAATTTGATGAAATCATCAATCTTGAAGAAATTGTGACTCGTTCATAAATCTCTTTTTTTTTGTTTTTTTTTTTTTTTGTCTTCTTCTGCTTTTTCTTGTTGGTCAACATACATAATCTATGTAATATAGAAAGAGAAAAATTCTCATTGATCAAAAATAATTTCGACTAACGACGAATGAGATTCTTTTCTTCTTTTAGAGTTGAACATTTCTATGAGACTCATTAACATAAGAAAAAAAAAAATAAAAACAAAATATTTACTTAAATATTCTTACGTTTCGTTATGCAATATTGTATGCAGATTTTTTATCTTTCGAAAGGGTCAAAAAATCGATTTATTCCGAGGGACGTCGTCCTTATGCTGATAAAGCAAAATTAGTACAGAGTAAAAATCAAATATAGTACAATGAAAAGATAAAGAAATACCTACATGAAAAAAAATCTTACTTGTCGTAAACTTAATTTAACGTTAGTTTTCAATGATGAAGTTCATCTTAAAATCTTTGCTCTGTCACTATTTACTTTTGTGTATTTAAATAAAAACTTAATCGATTAAATGTGTTCTCATTTTTAGACGTTCCGTTTTCTAGAATTAAAAATATTTTCTCTATGTGATATTGTTAATCATTTAGAAAATCATTTGACAGATAAGTTAATTATTATTGTTTGTAATTTTTCTTAAAATAATTAAGAAAACAAGATTATAGAAACTGAAAATAAAATTGACCTGAATTATCTTAATGCATCGTTCAATGAATGTTTCATGCGATAGTTGATAGTCTTATACATGTTAACTGTTATTCTGGATGGTATCTACAAGTCACGACAACTTGATTTCGATGATACTCAAACCGTGTGCATATCGTGTAGGAGACACAACTTTTTCTAGTAGGCGATTACTACTAATTTATATGTTAGATATTGTTTTGTTTTATATCAAAAGTTCGATTATGTGTTGATGTAGTTGATGATTCTTTTCAGTTCGAAATCATTCTTACATTGTGGATGGGCAGGTGTACATGCCGTTTATATCATGAGAAATCATATCTGTTACTTTTGAGCAAGCCGAAAATGTGTTTCAATACAAATTGATAGTAATAGATAGTCAAGATTTAACGAAATAAAAATATGATCGATTGTTATTAGACTTTCAATTACTAACGAACCAAATTATGATAAAGTTTATAAGTCATTAGTACATCTTCATGAAATGACTAATGTGATTTTTACTTTAGATCAGATTAAAATATGCATTGACATGTATTTCTACTCGTAAGGGAATTGAAAATGTTTTTATTTTTTCTCTCTGATGTTTCTTCATTTTAATTTTCATATCCTGTCGGCTTAATAGCTATTTTTTGTTCGGCACTGATTTGCCACCTTATATATATAGAAGAAGACGAAGAAGAAGAGAAAGTGAAAAAAAAAAGTCATGTATTACTTGACTTCTCGGTTTCTTTTTTTTTGTTTTATGGTACGCCTCTTGAGATTATATACTGACTATAATTACTGAAGTCAATAATACACATACAAGTATGAGCAATACATCGATCGATCATTCTACCGATGATGTGTCGACACCCATTGTGCACACAAATAGATAGACATCTTTAATATACTAGTGCCATAGTAAGAGAAAAAAAGAAGAAGAAAATGGATTAGACAATGATGAAAGAATGTTGAAGGCTGGTGTAAGTCATGCATTATTTATTTAACATCCATGCTTATAATATCGAACGACACTTGATCTATAAGAAAACAAGAAAAAAAAAATGAAATGATATTTTTTAAAATAATTATTGATGTAATATGAAACTTGATGATTCTTTTGAAAACTATTTTGTTTTTGTGAATTGTAAAAAGATAATTATAGTTTCTTAACATTTGAGAATTAATTCAATGATAAAAATCATTACAAGAAATATTCTCGATTACACTAAATAAGAGTTCATCGGATTTGAGGCCTACTCGTGTCCGGCTCGATGAGCTGTAGACAAAATATTGCTTTTTTTTTGTAGTATTATCAAATATATTCTTTGTCTTAATAATAGTATATTTATCAAATGTACTTTTTAGTACTTCAGCTGAATACACAACGACAGCCTCATAACATATCAATATGTTTGAAAATGATTTTCAATGTTGATTTTACGTATCCATTGATTTGTTATATCATTGGTTTATGGAATATTCTAAACTAATTTGATTGATACTGTGATTCACTTGTTTGATGATTGATATTCAATGAAATAAAGACTCCAATCGGTGTTTCTTTCTTATAGAGGTTTATTTATATATTTTTTCTTTTGTTGATTTTCTATTCTTTGATTCAAACGTAGCATAGACGTATCATATAATTGAATTTAATTTTCTTAATTCCATGATTTTTACGCATTTGTATAATTGAATTCGTTTTTATTTTTCGAATATCCCTCTAAGCCTGTCTTTCTCGAATATCATGATGTGATACATTGTTATTAATATAGTTTTTATTAAGCTTTGATATAAATATAAGGGTTGTTTTTTTCGAAATCACATTTGATAATATCTTCAAATGCATTACGAGCTCTATTCTTTTATTTTTACTGTCTTCTGGACGCTTACAATAGTTCATGGACAAACTAGCAGTAAATATTGAACGAATAATTTCATTCAAATTCATCTATATTTTTTTTTAGTCTGTTGGTCAAATCCCTGTCGATATGGTGGTACATGTCTGGAAATAAATGGCAATACAGATTACGTTTGTTATTGTCCACCAAACCTTCCAGTAGGTGGTAAAAATTGTGATCAAGTGACTACAATAACAACAACACTTCCAAGTTAGCTATCAGCTTTTAATTACTGTTTCAAATCTGTTTTGTTTCTTTTTCCTAAATAGCAACTCCAGCAGCAGTATCATCATGTTCATCAAATCCATGTCTCAACGGTGCTACTTGCAGTATATCACCATTCACTAATTCATATTTTTGTACTTGTAATGATTTTACATATGGAACACGATGCGAAAGTATGCTAAAAACTCATATGTTGTGGTCTTTTAAAAATAATATTTTATAGATTTAAATCGATGCCTCACACACCCTTCACCTTGTCAAAATAGTGGTGCATGTGTTCCTGGTTTAAATTCTGCTTATTCTTGTTCATGTACTCCACAATATACCGGAACTTATTGTGAAACATTCATTCAACCAATATGTAAATAGTTTATAGTTTCAATTAATCTATGATCTATTTTATTTTTTATTTTCAGCTATTTGTGCATCAGCACCTTGTTTGAACGGGGGAACATGTCTAGCATTGAATGATAATACAGTTTTCTATTGTCAATGTCCAGCCGGATTTTCAGGTTCAAGATGTGGTAAGTTCTTACAAAAGAAGTCTTCTTAAGTAATAAATTGTTTTTGAGTGTAGGCTACAGGAAATTTTCTAGATGCAAATGAACTATGAGTATCCTGAAAAGAGTTCGTTCGTTAAACTTATTGCTACGAAGATACTGTTCCTTAATGGTGGTTTTTAAGGAAATGCTGTAGTAGCAAAAAAATTGATTGTCGAGTTTCGATTTGAACGTTTGCATATACAAAGATCTTATTGAAAATAGTTGTAGATCTATTTTATGGTATTTTAAGAAAAAAAAATATTCACAAAAAAAAACTAGGCGTGTCTCAATGCAAAGTTTCAAGTCGAAATCTAAAATTCGATTTTTTGTTATTAACGCATGGATTTAAAAAATATTGTTAAAGTGCAATATCTCTACAGCAATAAGCTAAAGATTTAAACTGCTTTCAGGATATTCATTACTCATTTGTGTCTAGATAATATTTATAGTCTTAACCGAAAAATGATTTATCAGTTGGAGAATTTCTTTTGTTTGCAAAAGATTTTCGAAGAAATTCAACAAAACTTAGTGTGATGTTACTTATTGTCTTGTTGATTTATTTTAATTAAAGAGACATCGAATCCATGCACCAGTTCTCCATGTTTAAATGGCGGTACTTGTACAGCAGTCAATCTATCATATCAATGTACTTGTAGAAATCCATATTATGGTTCTCAATGTCAATATCAAAATAATAGTAAAAATCTGCAACAAGGAAAATAGTTTTTTTTTCTTTACTTATTGTATATTTTTCAATAGTTTGTTCTCCATCACCATGTAGAAATGGTGGCACGTGAGAGCTCATTCATTTTTCTTTTCTTGGATTGATTATTTAATTTTGTCAAAATGTTTTAGTTGTTTGGAAATTAATAATGCACCATACTGTCATTGTTTGTCATCATATACAGGTGCAACATGTGAACAAATCATAAGTAAAAGTGATTCTTTAGAAATCAAACTTATGCTTCGATTTATATCTATAGATAATAATATGTGTATTTCAACGCCCAATATCTGTCGAAACGGTGGAACGTATGAATGAACAAATTTAGTTAATATTAATCAAAATACTAAATTAAATTTTTTAGATGTCAATCAGTTGGATCCAACGAATTTAGTTGTAAATGTATGCCTGGATATACAGGAGTAAATTGTGAAACAGTTATTACTGGTAAAAGAAATGTGTGTTTATTATTTTTCGAAAATAAAATTTTTCTTCCATTTAGTTAATTTATGTTTACAAGCAAATCCTGCATGTTTAAATGGGGGAGTGTGAGTGTATTAACAAAATA
>CAJNOP010000053.1:2863-76293 GCA_905250075.1 Rotaria sp. Silwood1 | reverse complement strand
ATGTGATAGTAATCCATGTAAAAATGCAGGTACATGCGGTGTTTCGGGAAATAGTTATACTTGTACATGTGCTCCTGGTTATACAGGAAATACATGTGAATTAGATATGCGACCAGGTATATCCTATTAATAGTATTTCTATTTATATATTATAAATTTTGCTTTTTTTTTTATTATTTAGCTGTTTGTGAACTAAATTGTTCGCCGGGTTATTGTTTTGCTAATTCAGCTAGTCCATCAGCTTTTGCTTGCTTTTGTCCGGATAATACAATACATTTGAAAACATGTGCTCGTTGAGCATGGAGTCCTTGAATGATAATTTTTATTGAAGAAATAAAATTAACAAGAGTGTTTCGACCTTGTTATGTCATAACAAATAATATGTTTTTTTGTTCTCTACAAGGTAACATGCGTCTGAAATGATCATCATCAGCTGTAAAATAAGCATAAATTCATTCGTTCTATTTTTTCTCTATTTGATACACGACTCGTTGCCCTTGACAAATGTTTGTCTGATAAGGACAAGACATATAAGTCGTTCATCAATGTGCGTAGACATTCTTCCTTGAGTTTTTTTTTTCTTCTCGTTCTTTTGTACTAACGATTCAGACAAGGACGAATGTCTATTAACGATGAGAGAATGAAACAAACAATTCTTTCTCAATGCCAAACTTTGTTTTTATCCGACGAAGGCAACCTATTATACACGCATAGAATACTTAATATATAACCTTGACAAGAGTCAACAAGTAATGCATGTTAAGACGCCCGACAATGACCCTGAATTGAAGGCAAACTAAACAAGTAAATAAATAAATGATAAATCGACTTTATTTTTTTATTAATTTGCACTCGAATTTCAAAACGAAAAGATCATGTTACAAAAGAGAACGATACACACATACACACAGGCACACACACACACACTTAAGAAGAAATAGCAGCTTGTAATAGGACAAATGCTGAAGCAAGAAAAAAAGCAAGAGCAAAAATTATAAAATGAAAAGAAGAAAAAAAAAAAAAAAAGAAATGAAACAGTAGCAGTAGACGAAAAAAAAACACTTAGTGTATTTTTTTTTTTTGAAATATAGATTTCGTTAAAAACCCGAGTGGCAAGAAAATGTCTGCGAACTGCATGTTATATGCGAAAAAAAAAACAAAAAATGTAGAACTCTGTTCGTTTGCCTCCTGTTTTGGTTTATCAGCAGCAGCAGTAATAGTAATAGAGACTGAAAAATATCCTGTAGTTTTTGTTTTTCTTGTTAAAACAAAAGAAAAAGAAGAAGAGGGATAGAAAGAGCAAATTATTGTAGTACTGTTTTTAGAAAAAAAAGAGTCACTACTGTTCATCCTGAGAGACGCACACAGAGACGTGTTCCTGAGTCAAATAACGAGAGAACATTATATGAAGTCTAATTATGTGTTACCCTGCAGATAGATCTAGCGACTTGAAGCTAAAGACTTTTTAAAAAAAAAAATGAAAGAAGCAAAATTTCTTTTGTTTTAAAGAAGCACACTGTGCTCATAAAAGAAAGAAATATTCAAGGAAAACATTCAATAAACAATGATTATAAACAACAAAAAAACAATTAATGAGACTTTATATGTACACATATACGTAAACTGTAATTTTCCTGCTACTGTTCAAATTTTTGTGCCTCACTCATAGAGAGAATTCGAAGGAAATGAAAAAAAAAAAAAAGAAAAACGTAAAAGAAATGAAAGAAATAAGTCGTTTTTGTTTAAATTTGAATTTTTGTTTTCAAAAGTTCCGAGAGAAAGAATAAAAAGAGACTGTTCTTTGTGCATATCTACCGGGTTGATATATGTGAATTATGTAGAGATAGATAGGATACCTGAGTGAAATGTGTGAGACATAGAATCGTATATATAATTAAAAAGCAAGAATACGATTATTACCAAAATCCACAACAAGAATCAAACCATCAGGTGTAACACACAATCCACTTGGCCTATCCATTTGTAAAGGACCTGAACCTTGCATACCAAATTTTGTTTTAAAAACACCTTGTGGTGAAAAAATTTGTACACGATAATTTCTTGAATCAGCAACAATTATATTTCCTTCTGCATCAATATCAATACCTTGTGGACGAAGAAATTGTCCATTTGCTGAACCTTCACTACCAAAAAATCGAGCATTTTGAAAATCTGATGATATAAATAATAAACGATGATTATTAAAATCTGATACAATTATATGACCAGCATGAGTAAAAACAACTCCACGTGGTGAATCAAATTGTTTCCATATAGGACCATCAAAACCATATTTACGTAAAAATAAACCATCTTTGGAAAATAATTGTACACGATGATTTCGTGTATCTGATATTAATATTTGTGATGTTGATGATACAGCTACATCCCATGGATAATTAAATTGACCGGGTTTAGTACCTTTTTCACCAAATTTAAATATATATTCTCCTGTAGATGTAAAAACTTGTATACGATGATTATCTTTATCTGTAACAATAATACGATGTAGTTGTTTATCAAATGCAACACCAGCTGGTCGATCAAATTGTCCAGGACGATTACCTTGTGTACCAAATTTTCTTAAAAATTGTCCATGTTTATTAAATATTTGTATTCGATTATTCGATCTATCGGCAATAATTATATTTGATTGATGATCACAACAAACACCCCATGGACGACATAATTTACCATCTTGATCACCTTCACCACCTATTTCAAATTCTAATTTTAAACCAATAGTTGAATAATTACGATTTTGTTTAATTTGTATACGAAATGGATTATCTTTTATTGGTGCATTATTAACATAGACATTTAATATATGTAGATTATCAGTTTGAGCTATATATGTGATAAAATATTGTCCATTTTGACGATCATATATGTCACATGATACAGTTTGATTTGTACCGGTATCAATTAAACAACATTGTATATTATCACCACCTGTTGTACGTAATTCACCTAAATGATTACGTGTTTGTAAATTTAAAACTGTTAAACGATTACGTATAGTATAATACAATGAATCACCATATAATTCACATAATGGTGGATATGTTGAAGTAACTAATTGACCATAATTTATTAAAGATTTATTAATTAATGTTGGCGAACCTTGAAATTGTATATAATCATCTTCGATTGGTTTTAAATATAATAATAATGTTTGTTTCATTTTAATTGTTTCATTCCATAGACGATTTCGTATACGAATTAAATCTGCATCATTACCATTTTTTAAACATTCATTACAATCTATTTAGAATAGGAAAAAAATAATTTAAATTCGATCGTCAAATTAATGTCTTGAGTTATATAAATGTTTAACTTACCAAGTATTGTTAAATGTAATTGTTTAATAACTTGATTTAATTCATTAATTTGTCTTTGTAAAGTTTGTGTTTTAATTGTTTGTATTTTATCAACATTTTTCATTAGAAAATCTTGTCTTTGTGAAAGTATATCAAGAAAATATTTAATCATAGTACGTATTTCATTTTCAATAGTTGAACTTTTTATTGAAATATTTTCCATAGTACGTGTTGATTGTTTTAATGATTCATCAAGATGATATAATAATGTTTGGGATTCAATTAAAAATTGTTTTGTTAATTGTCGTGCATTATCAATTGTATCTTGTAATGATGATAATGTATGTTGTTGAGCATGAAGAACTTGACAATCATGACAATATGCACGTGAACATATATCACAATAATATGATGCTTTTAATGTTGAATGTTCATGACAATAAATTGTTGTTGATGATATAGATGGTGATGAAGGAGAATTATTATTATGATTATGATTATTAATTGAATTCTCAATATTAGGTGTACTAAGTGATAATTGAGAAAAAAATGAACTAAATAATGATTGAAAATCATTCGATGAATTATTTGTTGATGAAGATCGATTATAAGATAAATCGAATGGATTTTGTTGTTGTGATAAACGAACTAAAGAAATGTCCTTGTGAATTAAATAAATAAATAAGAAAAACAAAAAAAAAAAAAACACAACTTACCTGCACCTAATGGAAAAATATCTGGCGTTGATTGTTGTCGTGATGGTTGACCAATAATTGATCGAGAATTATTATTAGGATTGTTAATATTCAATTGTGATGATAGTAATTGTTGTCGATGATCTTTAAAACCAAGCATTTTTGGATGTGTTAATGCACATTTCTCACATAATGATGTCTCACAGTCAATGCAATACGTATATGGAGGATTATTACCGAAACAACATAATGTTGATGGAAGATCATTTGTTGATGAACGATTTAATGAAGGTGTTGAACTTGTTGTAGAATCAATAGATGAAAATGCTGAATGTTGACGTTGTAATACAGATTGAGATGGTAGATGATTATTATTATTATTATTATTATTTGTTGAATTTGAGGCAAATAACGGGGAAAAATCATTACTTTGAACACTACTAGTAGGACTATCACGATCACCGATATGATTATGATTATTTCCATTAAGAAAATTATGAAAATAACGCATAAAATCAGATGTTGTTGATTCAAAATCATTATTATTATTATTATTATTATTAGTTAAATTTGATGAATTTAATGTTGAAAAAGCATTATTTATGTCAGTAAATGGATGTAGAAAACTAGTTTTTATATCATTACCGGATGTAAATGGATCAAATGCACTAAAACGTCGATTATTAGATGATATTGATGATGTTGAAGATGCTGATGATGATGATAATGGTGAAAAATTTGTTTGCATTATTGATTGGGATTGTTGTTGTTGTTGTTGATGCTGCTGCATATTTAATAATGGTTGTGATGAAGGAAAAAGTGGAAATTTATTATTAATATGTGATGAAAATTGTTGTTGAGGATCAATAAATTCAGTGATACAATTTGAACAGAGTCGAGATGATGATGAGGATGTCATAATAAGAGGCATTTCTTTAAGACACGATGAACAAACGCCACCGGTTGAACTACTGCTTATATTGCTAGTTTCATTCATATTTAATAGTTTTGTTTTGTTTTTCGCTCGCTTTACATAGAGGCCTCTCGAGCAAACAGGCCACAAATTATATAAAAATTAACGAGTCATGCTGGAAACCTGCTTTCTTACACGCTTTTCTCTCCTCCTAGCTGTCAGCTAATGATGGAATCCGACAACAATCTAAAATTGAAAAGAGAAAGAAAGAGGAGAGAGAGAGAAAGAGAAAGAAAAAAAAAGTATACAAATCTTTCTTTCTTTTTTTTTTTTTTTAAACATAATTTAAATCAAGGTCAATAAGTCTTTATAATCATAAATAAAAAAATAAAAGTCTTTGTAAGCATTTGATTGTTTAACTTACCATCGACACTAATTGCGTGTCATTTGTACCTAGTCGTTATGTGGATGTATGTATAGGATTATGCCTTATAAAGAAATCGATTCCGTAGCGTATCTATGTATATGAAGGTGTTTTTTGCTCTCTCTCTCTCTCTCTCTCTCTCCCCCGCTCTCTGTCTTTCCCTCTCTTCATTTAAGGTATCACGTGTGTACTTTCGACGCACTGATGTCTCTGTCGACTAGCGCAATAGGCTAGAAAGGAAAAAGAAAAAAAAAAAAGGGACGCCATAGATGACGACAATGAAAAGAGGGAATACAGCGAATCAGCAATGAAAAGAAGAGAAAAAAATGGCCCTAAAAGTTCCGCGCAAAAAAAGAAAACGAGAGATTTTTTTCTTTTTTTTTTTTTTTTTGCGTCTTGGTTTTTTCTATGAATGAATGAAGTTTGCTCTGTCTCTTATTTTTTCTTTTTTTCTATCGATAAAATGCATGTAGACAAGCTTGATCATTTGTTCTTTACATACGATAGCCTTTTTTTTTCTTGCTTTCTTTCTCTGTCTTATATATAAAGAAAAAATGGCCTATTCTCCTTACATAAGATATAGAATATGTTCTCCTTGTTCTTTTACAATGCGGCACCACCATCGGACGATTTGTTGCGCGCGCGAGTACGCTCTCTCACTCTCCCTCTCTCGCCTTGAACAACAACCAACGCAATATAAAGTAGAAAGAAATAGAAAGCTGCTGATCTCCTTATTTTTTTGTCCGAGCAGAAAGAAGAAGAAGAAGAAAAATATAGATCCTTCGTCTCCATGTTCTAAGACATGTGGCAAGTAAATAAGAAAAAAAACTGAGAGGTGTGCGCGTGAGTGGGAGTAGACAAAGGAACGAATAAAAAAAAAGAGGAAGTTAAAGACCTTGGCCAGTGTGTCTCATTCTGTTTCTTCAACTAACTTTATGTTTGCGACACTGTAACAATAATAACGATATGGAAAAAAAATATACGTGATATTGACCCGCCGCAAGACTTATTTGACCTCTAAGTTCCTATATCATAATATCAAAAAGAAAGAAGCGTGTTTATATTATAAATAATATAGATGCTATGATTAATATAATACTTATAGTTCAAGCAAATCCTTCCCTCCAGTTCAACTGATCGTTTATCAAAAACGAATCAGGCATAGAGGATATATTATAACCTTCTTTCATTGCACTCTCTTATGCATCAATCACATATTACTCAACAGAAAAAAAAAAGAGAATCGCATTGAGCTATTTGTCGCTCTTTACTAATGATGATAGCTTTCTTTCTTTTATTTTGTGTATGTATCCCATCGTAGGTTACGAATATTGATGACAGGATAGATAATCGAACACATCATAAATCTATGAAGAATAGAATTTTATTTTAAAAATAATTATTATTATAAATACAAAAAAATAAAATAAAATTTCGATCAGTTTTTTTTTCTACTATGAGAATTAAAACATCATGGGATAAATATTTTAACGGACGGTTACAAGAAATATATATGTTTATCAGTCATAAAATAAAGCTTTTTCTTTTTTGTTATAATTCAAAATGATTATATTTCATCGAAGATTTAGTATCTATTATTAATGTATCATTGACATCATGACAAAAAAATGATCGTGGTATAAAATAATCCAATGGACCATTCTAAAAAAATTAATTAAGTTTTTTTATGACAACAAAAAAAAAAACCAGAAGACCAACGAAATTTTCTTAATACTTACTACTACTCGAGGACAATTTTGTCGAGCATACCATTCAATTGAATATAAACACATTTGCATTCCAAGTCCAACGAATAAAGATGTCCATATAAATATATTAAAAGCAATATTTTGTGTACGTTGTGGTAAAATAAGCATTGATACAACTTCAGATAAAAAAAATGACATTAAAAAAAAAAACACTTTCTTTTTTTTTGTTTCTAAATTAAAAACTTACATCCTAAAATAGCAAATTGTAAAAATAATACAGGATAAAAATAACCAAATGATAATGAAAGTATATATTCATGAACACATGCACTTAAAAATATAACTGCATACATTGATACCAAACGATATTTTACACCAAATAACTAAAAATAAGTTATATATATAAACTAATCATTGCTTTTTTAGATTTACTTTATGACAATCACGATAGATATAAGTATAAAGCCAATCATGAACAACCTATATAAAGATATTTTAAATAGTATATTAAAAAAAAATCTAATTTACAATATTCCATGTTCGATAATAAGTAGTCCATGATGTAGCTGTCCACCAATCCTTAAATACATAAACAAAAAAAATTTAAATAAATTTAAGATAAAATAATACTTAACATACACTATAAAATTGTCTATCAGCAAAACGAAGCATTTCAGCAAATGCATTAAGCCAGCAATGAAGAAAACCATAGAAAGCTATAAGAAGAAAAGTATAATTTACTTTCGAAAATTTAATATTAATAAATTTATTAGTTTTCATATGCATTTAATAAACAAACATTTTTACAGATCTTCATCAGAGCACTATGTGATATCTATAGACAAAACAAAAAAATCAATAGAATTGAAAAGAAGTATTTGAAAAGATTTCAAATTATTTTTTGTAGAATTAATGAACGATTT
Source organism: Rotaria sp. Silwood1 (assembly GCA_905250075.1). Classification (NCBI taxonomy): domain Eukaryota; kingdom Metazoa; phylum Rotifera; class Eurotatoria; order Philodinida; family Philodinidae; genus Rotaria; species Rotaria sp. Silwood1. The sequence continues at coordinate 68,309 of CAJNOP010000053.1, read as the reverse complement.
TCGTTTTTTTTTTTGAAAGGATATTTATTTAAAGAATAGTTTTATTTTGTCCTTAATGTACGAAATCATATTAATAAAATAATCATTATGTTAAAATTAAATCAACAATGAAACCTTAAGAATTGAAAAAAAAAGAAGTTTAATATTACTGATTTTAATTCGATGTTACATCAATATTGAAAACTTTCGAAAGTATCACTTAGAAATTTTGGCTTTTTATCAAAATCGACCTACAATTAATGATCATATTCTATACTTGAAATTGAATATTATTAGAATCAAGTTTTGACCATCAAAATTTTCTCTTCAAATATAATATCATCCGTTTTTTTTTCCTTTTGCTTCAATTCGTCATACTGTCTATAACTGGCCAATTAAAATATAGCCTTCAGTAAAATTCTTTTTTTTTCCTTTTTATATATATTCACCTATAAAGCTCATGTAGACAAATATAAGAGCATAAAATAATTGACTTTTATTATCGAATGTAATTGCTAACGGATAGCCCATAAATAATTGCACTCGTAATAATTTCAAAAGCTCTTTTCTATTTTTTGCATGATTGTCGGGGTGTCCCGAGCAGAAGCCTCAATGACCTAGATTCAGTCCCATCTATGAGCTTAAGTTGTTTTTAGAAAAATGATTGGGCTTGATCAGGTTGATTCAATATTGCAATGAACTACATCTCAAATAAAATATAAAATTTTCGAAAATCTCATATAATTCTTCTTTAGGCTAAAACGTTTTGGTAATAAACAGCAAATGTATAAAGCAATACAAAGAAAAGATAAAACTATCAGTATCATAAAAAAAAAAACTTTTTTTGTATTCAACTACCGATGCTGATTTATTATTATATATAAAACAGTACAACTCCGAAAGGATTAAATTTCTTTGAAAACAGCAACTATTGACTTATATTGTTATTAAAAACAAAAAATTCGAGAGAATTCAAGGTTTTTCAAGTCTCCATGATTAATGCAATCAGATGAATAGCCTATTTTTTAAAGAAAAAAAAAACCAGGAACCGACTTTGTTCAGCCAACCCAACCTCTGTTCTCGAATGAGGCTGCTTTTCTCAACGGAGAGTTTCAGCGTGTTATTACTTTTGTTTTGTTCAACAGCTCCAAAAAACGCTCGAGCCCTTCACCAATACTGAGATCTTAGAAAAACTTGTATCATTTTATATTTAAGATATTGATTTTTGTTTAAACTGCATGTAAGAAACCGAGATAATAGATAGAATCAGTGTTATTGATCATTTTTTAGCTATATTCGTTATTTTGAACTTACCACAAAACAAAAGAAGAGCTCCTGGTAAAGTACAATTAAGAATTGAAAGAACAAATATTTTTAAAGTAACATGTTCCGATTTAAAATATCGAAATACTGGTAAACAAAATCGATAAAATAAATAATAACCAAAGAATGCCGCTGCAACAAATTGTGCTAATTGTGATATAACATAGTTCCATCGTATTGATGATGTTCGTGGATATGAATCACGATAGATAAGTGTTGGTGCAAAAATAAAATAAATATATTTAGAAAATTCCGGACATGGTGAATGAGGATTAGAATATGTTTGTTGATCGTTTGATTTATTTTCAGTTTGATCTACAAAAAAAAAACAAAAATCAAGAAAGATGTACATGAACGAAAATAATTAACCTTTTTGGGAATAAATCTGACCATAAAGTATAGCACGTGGTGCATTCTCTCGTACAAAAGCATGTGATTTCATTAAAAATCGAACCTAAAATAAAAATTTATAGTTAAAAATATTCAAAGTTTTTCAATTTTTTTTAGAACTAATGAAAGAAATGAATAATTGATACAAAGAAAAAATAAATAACTAAATCTAAAAAAAGAATTTTTCGATGAAAAAAACTGTGAAGAAAACTCTTACTCTTCAGTTTTCTTTCAAAAAGTTTACTTGAAAAACTATGAATATTTACACCAGTTAATGCAGCTGTGCGTGCGAATCTCTAATGTGTTATTTATTTTATAAGAACTTATAAGTTTTGAGAAAGTTATATCTGAGTTCAGGAATATTTTAGCAAAGTTTAAAATCAGATGATATAGGTAGAACTCATTTTTAGAGCCCTGCAGGGTGCCCATAACCTGTCCTGTCCTGCCCTGCCCTGCCAGGACAGGACAGGGCAGGTTGCAAAAGTAGCAGGGCAGGGCAGGGTCAGGTTACGAAATTTTTACAGGGCAGGTTACAGGGCAGCACTGTCATAACCTGTTAACCTGCTATTAATTTATCGAATCAAACATTATAGACATCTTTTGAAAAATTTTATACGAAGAAGAATATCGAAGTATAAAACAACATAAAGTAGAAGAATTGATATACGAAGTCGATGAAAAGTTATGAATTTTTTTGTAATATCAAATATAGCAGGGCAGGGCAGGGCAGGGCAGGTTACAGGTTATGAAAAAAAGTTTCAGGGCAGGACAGGGCAGGGTACGCGAAAAAAATTCACAGGGCAGGGCAGGATTAGGTTGCAGAATTTTTACAGGGCAGGTTACAGGTTACGAAAATACTGCACCCTGCAGCCCTCTACTCATTTTACCAACACAATTGTTCAAAAAAAAAACATGCTATAAAAAAGAAGCTTCTTCTCCATTGTAAACATTATTGATAATTTACAAATTTTGAAAGAAAAAATTTCAACATAATCAAATAATCCATGTTTCGAAGTACAGTATATTTTTGACTGAATCGTCAATTGATTGTCTACTATGAAAAGTTTATAAAACGATGAATTGCTGTTGAAATGAGTTTTAACTTATCGGCTATTTAATTAAAGGAGATTGATTCATGAGCAGAGATTCTTTCCAATTGTCTCTACTTTTAAGAAATAAATTTAATCTCAAATGCGAAATTTTCTTGCATGTCAACTAACGATGCACCGAACTCGAACATTCGAGTTAGGTCATTTCTAATTAGTTAAGAAAAAACAAGCAAAAGTAAATCAAAAGAAAAGATTTCAGGCTAGACAATGATAGATCTACATACAGTGAAATAAATTATCCAAAAATTGAAAGTCTGCAAACATCCTTAAAAAAGTCAACAATGTTTAAAAACACTAGAACCTGAACTTAACCAAAACTTGATGTGCTTCCATGATGAACTGTATGGGATAGTTACCCGAATGCAAACATTTCTTTACAAAGGATAACATTCAACTATATCATGGATACAATCAGTACGTTCTCAGACACTAATGTCGCATTAAAAAATAAAAATATGAAATAATACATCAGTTAAGATATGATAAAAACAAACAAGAAAGGTTCCATCACTGATTAATTGCTTTTTGAATTGAAAATACATATTCTGTAGATCATCATTAGCTATATATAAAGACAGGCCTTAACAAGAATAGTTTATTTTAAATGTATCATAAAAAATCATTTTTTTCTGTATTATAAAACTACACTAGTCACGACTCAATAATAATTAATCAGTTAAGAGATATCTCTCGAAATTTTTTTCTTCAGAAATATTTACATTTTTTATCAATTATGAAAAAATTGAATAAATTCTTTTGATACATACTAAAAACTGGGAGGAAGCTGAACTTTAGCTAAACAGTATGAGTTTAGACTGTACTCGAGTTATAGTATTCTGCTTCATACTACGAAATGGTAGTAACTAATTAGTTACGATTCTTGTAACTTAAAATTATCGTATTTCAATAGAAGTATAAAAAAAAGAAATTCATACTTGTTCTATTAGAATAATCATTCGTGTAACAATTGGATAATTCTCAGCAAGAATATAATGTACTGGAAAAAATAAAAATAATCCAATATACAGACAGTATAAAGCAAACCATATCGAATCAAATATTACTAAAATAAAATAGAAATTCTTATCATAAATAAAATTAAGTTGTTTATCTTACATAGACTAGTCGTTTTTTTATTTAATGTTTCTGTTTTTTCTAATGATGATGATGATGATACAATTGGAATAAACGAAAGACGTTTATATGCCCAAAAATGAAAACAACAATAAAGAATAATAGTAGTTGATACAAATAAACAAAGCCAAAGACGTAAACATGCTGATAAATTTGAAAAATTCCAAAGAATTACATCAAATCGAAAATCAATTCTAGAACAAAAACAATAATCTACACTTATAAAAAAAAATGATTTACTTACGTTCCAAGTTCAAATAAATCAGTTATAGCAACTTGTAAAAATACAATAACAAGAACTGATATAAAGATTTGTCTAATAGATCGAAAATGTGATACTTCAAGTAATTCTGTAAGTATTGATGAACGCATTCGAAAATTTTTTGTTGGAAATGCAATTGATGCTTTTTTATTATCACCATTCTGTACATTTGTTGATGATGGATCATTTTCAATTTTATTAATTGCTGCTGAATCCATTGCAGACATAACAGGTTCTTTAATAATACCATCCATTGATGATGTATCAGTTGTTTGTTTCATTTCTGATGAAAATTCTTCAAGACGATTACTTATATAATTAAGCATTTCAGAACGAAAACGCTATTCAATTGAAAACACAAAAAAAAACCAATAATGAATTATTATTTGAACAAAAAAAAAAAAAAAAACAATTACTTCAGTTGCATTATGAATTGATACTGTTCGATCTAGGTAACGAAATTCTGCACCGGCTGATCTTTCTATATTATTTAAATATTGATTTTAAGAAAAAGAAGAATGAAAATAAATAATAAATTCAACTAACCATGACTATATTTTTCTGATGATGCCATTGTTGAATTAATTGATGCACCAAATAAAAATGTTGATTCACAATCTAAAGTAAATTAAGTTTTATTTGATATGTTTTTAATAATAATACAAATGAAAGTATGAATTTCATACTTTTTATATTATCTATTTATAAAAAAAACACTAAAACACTCACTAGAACAGCAGATTGAACACATATTATTCTTATTAGCAAATGTGTATTATAAATTGATAAATCTGTGATAACAAATATTTCGCAAAACAAAAAAATCGATTCGTTGATTTGTTCTATTTCTTTCAGTTAGATAATTAACGTGATAGACAAGTACACACACAAAAAAAAGAATAAAACAAATTTAGATTATTGATCGTTAAGTAAAAATTATAACTATTAATTTGATTGATTTGGCATACTTCTTAAAAATATATGATTTAACTGTTAGTATTCAAATAAAATTTGTATATATATATATTTTTTCTTTTTTGTCAAATAAAAAATGTCAATTTTCTTCTTTTCTTTGTGTTGTCTCTTTATTCTATTCAATCAAATATTGCCTAAATCAATGTCATACTATTTTCGTATTCTTAGAACTTTTAGACATTGTAATCAATTAGTTGACATCAGAAAATATATCATGCGATTGTTGTTCTATGACTCATTCTAAAATTCAATTGAAAAAATAAATTTTAGTCAATTAAAATTCATTTAACATCCCTAAAATAATATTTGAAAAATTGTTTTTCTTGGGTATACTAATTATTTTATTTCTCTACAAATAATAATTACTAATGATGACTACAAATTTCGTAACAATTTTTTAATTCTAAATCGACATACAAGTAAATTTGTAATAGAAAATTTTCTCAATCTAATCGAAAATGTATTAACAGATCACGTTTAAGATTCCATCGAAGGCGCCATCTTCACCACAACAATGGTAGAATATGCAATGAAAACAGTGTCCTCTATCAAGATCATAACGGTACGAAATAGATCTTGTATTATATATATTGAATCATAGATAACAGAAGTCTTTCTCTACAAATCATCTACATATATCCCAGTTCTAGAATTAAAATACGTATTGTTATCTTTATATGAATTTTTAAATTGTATTTGAGTGACCTCTAGATAGAAAATTATATATATTTTGAATTGAAATCTTTCTTTAGAAACAAATAAGAAAAATTTTTCTTTTTATTATTCTTGTAATTTAGAATAATATATTAAGATTTATTTTGAAAATTGATCCTCCTCTTTGGCGCTTTACCGATCATTTTAAACTCGATCTATCGATACCCTGGAATAAACTAAATACGTCCATATAAATTTTTCTCTTCTAGAAACATCTCTCTTTTCTATCTAAGATAGTAAATATATATATATCCTATAATAACCCTAGATAGATGTGATTTAAAATAAATGTAATTGTTTTCGTCCAATACAATATCATTATTCTAACTATAGTCCAAAATTTATGTACGTGAACAAAAGAGAAAAGAAAATAGTAGTAAACTTTTGATTTTATCATCTTCATTTTTCATCTTTCTCCATCTATACATCGATAGCCAGAATAAAATAACAAAATGACCTTAGCTAATAATACATCATTGAAAAAAACTTCATCATCAGGTACAACTGATTCACCATATCTTGGTTCAAAAATTAGTCTTGTATCAAAAGCTAAAATTCGTTATGAAGGTATTCTATATACAATCGATGCTAATGAATCAACTGTAGCACTTTCGAAAGGTAAGAATTCAAAGAAAAACAAACACTTTAAAATTAAAATATCTTTATTTTTAGTACGTTCATTTGGTACTGAAGATCGTCCAACTGATCGACCTGTACCTGCTCGAGATGAAATTTTCGAGTATATTATCTTTCGTGGTGCTGATATTGAAGATCTTCAAGTACGCGAACCTCCACAAAGTTCATTAACACAAGATCCAGCCATTGTTGAGGTACATATGATCTCTTATAAAAAAGAAAAGGCATCGGACTATAATGGTAACGAAATCTATCAGTAACCGATAGACTAGTTAATTATGTCTCAATTAATATTCGTTATTCAATATTATGCTTCCTTGGTTTTTTTTAGTCGTCGGCATATCCGGATAATGCTCGTTCGAATTCAATTGGAACTAATACTAATCTTGGAGGTATTTCAAAAAAAACATCAAACTTATTTATTTAAAATAAAATTATAATTTTAGGAATATCACAAAATGGTCAAACACGTTCATTATCAAATCGAGGTACAATGCCATCACCACCTACACGTCAAATTAGTGGCAAAGGTTTAAAATCATCTGAATCCTTACGTCCATATAATTTAAATCAAAAACATTCATCAAGACATTTTAATCAACAATCACCATCACGTCAATATGATGTACAAAATTATTCTTATGGTAATCAACGACGTACTACTCGTCAACAAGATTATTATAATGATTATATTCCATATCGTCGAAATAATGGTTGGTTACGTCAATCACAACAATTTTCAAGACCATTACAAAATTATAATGATAATCGATTTTATTCATCGAGACGTAAGTTTTATTTATTTACTAGCAAGAGTCTGTGCATATTGCACGACTGTTTGTTTTTCCTCTAACGTATGACGACGGACGCTTAACTTTTCATCCGATAACGGACATACAGACACTCGATATTATGTATACGGATAGGTAGCCCTACGGTCTCATACTCTTACATCGCACATATTTTTATAGTCCATTAGCCTTCGGTCTTATAGCCTTATATCCCTGGTAGCTCTTGTAGCATTGTCCCCTTATTGCCATACTCCCTTCATTATCTATGGGTACCCCCATATAATAGCTCTCGAGGGTCTATAGGTACCTCTGTAGGATAGCCCTTGAGGGCCTATGGGTACTCCAATTCAATAGGCCTTGAGAGCCTATGAGACCTCCACAGAATGGCCCTTGAGGACCTATGGGGTACCTCTATATAATGCTCTTGAGGGCCTATCGGTCCTCCATAGGATAGCCCTTGGGCCTTCTTATAGCCTTATTTGACCTTTAATCCGGCACAGACAGACACACACTGAACATTATATATATAGATTTATAATTTAATTTTGATCATTAATTGTTTTTAAAGGTCAACAACAACCATCAACAGGAAGATATAATTATCGTCAACGACGTAATTCAACTGGTGATATATCTAATAATCAACAACAAATACGAACAATTAATAATCGTCAACAACGTGAACGTAATAATGTTAATAATCGTTTATCATTAAAATTTATTGGTGATTTTGATTTTGAAAAATCTAATGCTGAATTTGATAAAAATGCAATTGAAGATGAAATAAAAAAAAGTTTATCAATTAAAATAAATAAAAATGATTCACCAAAAATTGAACAAGAAAATGATAAAGAAAATCAATCAACAATACAATTAGAACAACAAGAAACTAATTGTGATGATTATTATGATAAACAAAAAAGTTTTTTTGATCGTATTTCATGTGAAGCTACAGAAAAAGAAAAAACGTAAATTTAATCAAAAAAAAAATAACATTTTATTTTTGAAATGTAATATTGTTTTTTTTTTTTTAGAAATGCTCGTCGTAATCGAAATGAAGAACGTCGTGTTAATGCTGAAACATTTGGTTTACAATATCGTTCAATACAACAAGGTGGAAATCAACGTTTTGGTTATCGACGAAATAATAATAATAATAGTCGTTATCAACGTACAACAAACGGAAATTATGCTACTCGTAATGCTATGTACTATGGAAATGTAAACAATCGAGTACGAGCCTATTAAAATATCAAAAAAGACATAGATATATATATATATCTGTGTACGTTTATAGTCATTTGGTTAAAAATTATATTTATCTTTCGTTTAAGCTGTGACTTTTTTTTTCTTATTATTATTTTCTTTTCTTTTTTTTGATTGTTATTCTCATGCTAGATTTTTTTTTTATAAAAACGACGAATTATATGATTTATGATGAGGAAGAAGAACAAGAGAGAATATAAAGGCATGTTTTTATTTTATTTGTATCACGAAAAAAAAAAAATGTTTCTTTTCTTTAAAACTAATAAAAGTTTATGAGAAAAGATCTTATTAAATAATTATTTATATTTCAATGATCGACATTTTGAATGGATATAAAGCAAGGATAAAAAAAGTCTGTAGAATATGATTCGGATTCATATATCATTTAGAATATGGTCATTCATTTAATCTTTTGTTTTACTAGATTTAATAAATAAAAAATATATAGTTAACAAATAAAATAAACTCTCGTCTCTATCTATTCTGTTGCAAAGATAAATTCAACTTGGTTGAAGATTAATGAATGAGATTAAAAAAAAAAAGACGGATAGTTGTACCGTTATTATCATATATGCTAAATGTATGACTATGTTCAGTAAAAAAATAGCAAGTGTTCTATTAACAGATGAATTATTTCGTTGACTATCAACTTAGTCTGTAATTCTTTCTAGGCAAACAATTGTGGAATACAAAAAGTAAAAATGACTTCACAATATCTAATAAAATTCTAATGCAAAGCGTAGAAAATACTTTCAAATACCTATGCATTCGTTCGTCGTGGCATGAAACATACATCAAACAATGCAAAATTTCTCAAACTCTTCATTGGATCAGACATTTGTTCTCATTAAATGACTTGATCAAGAACAATGTAAAAGGTTTTCAAGCTTAATTGGAGATTGTTGAATTGATGTATGATAGTTTCTTGAGTACATGATTAGAGACGTGAGCATGATATTGGAAAGAGTGTTGTCATGACATCGATAAGATTATTTATATTTTCTGTCTTAGTAGTATTTGTCCAGGGATGAGTCTTTATAGTGATATCAGTGTTATTATTTCTATTTATATACACTTTGTATAGCACCTTTTCATTTGTCCATCAAGGCTACTAATAGAATCTCTATCAGGATCACGTTGACCGATTGTGTTTTGGTATCTGATGTTTTATTTTCTGTTTATAACAGCAAACTTCATTTCTTAAAAACAACTTTCTTTTAGAAGTTTTTGAATTATTACAGAGAAATTAATTATATCAATCAGATTAAAATTAGCTTTATGATATCTTCATTTATATACATATTTTTTAAAATGATTTTTTTCTTTTTTATTAACATTACAATTATATTGATGTATATCACTCCAATATAACACTCATCTGTTTTGGGTGAAATACTTTTTTCAGATACTCATCACTGAGAATGTTGTTCTCCTAGTAACGAAACGAAGTAAAATGGAATCATGAGTAAAGACAGAACGTATTCCAATAGGTAGCAGGTAGTTTTTAACATGCTCTCCTTGAAAAGAGCGATTATATTGTGCTCAAACTGCTCGCATATCATCAAATCTTTGATTCTTGTTTTCCACTGTTTTATGTAATGAGAAACAAAGTTTTTTTTTTTAATTTTTAACTATAAAAGTGTAGAAATAAATTTCATAGTTGCTATGTAGTTCGATGCTTTCTTTCAAAATGTACCTCACTAAAACAAATATTTAGTTTAATATTCAGGTTTGCTGCCATTACGCAATATTAACTTATTTCAAGAAATTTTCTTGAAAATAATTTTGAATGATTTTTGATTAAAAAGCTTTTCAATTTGATTATACAGGGTGTCCCATAAGTAACAAGACAAGGAAAAAAAGTTTGAATATCTCCATTAGGGCTCGACCAAATGGGCTCAATTTTTTATCAAGGATAGAGGCATCTGCACACTCCAAATCCATACGAACAAGGTGAGTGAGAACCTTTGTTAAGTATCACTATTGACCTCAACAATAAAATTTTTACTTTTTCACAGACAGGAAAATAAAAAAATATACTTAACAAAGGTCCTCACTAAGCTTGTCTGTATGGATTTGAAGTATAAGCATGCCTCTATTTTTGGTAAAAAAATCAGCTCGGTTGCTCGAGCCGTAATGGAAATATTTAATTTTCTTTTCGATAAAGTGACTTTTGCACTATCCTGTATATTGGTTTTTTCTTACCAGTGACAAAGCAAAAATTGTATTGTTGAGGTCACTAGCGATACTTAACGAAGGTTCTCATTCACCTTGTTCGTATGGATTTGGAGTGTGCAGATGCCTCTATCCTTGATAAAAAATTGAGCCCATTTGGTCGAGCCCTAATGGAGATATTCAAACTTTTTTTCCTTGTCTTGTTACTTATGGGACACCCTGTAGATGATTTAAAGAAACATCATAGGAAAACATCATTTCTTCATTAGTATAGACGACTACTATGCAAAATTTTTCTTGATGTTAAGACCGAAATAGTTTATTCTATTAATGTTTTACTGATAAATCTTTTTACATTTGATATAATTCAAGCGCAAAAAGAATTCAATCTCAATATCTTAGCCCAAGATGTTCTCGTTGAACGACTATTCTGACTTAGAACAACTTCAAGTGGCAAAATATTTCATGATAACTAATAATATCAGTCATCGAAATAAAAAAAATATATCTAAATTAATACCAGTCTAAGTATTGAAGTGGCAAAATACATAGACAAGTCAAATAATCAAGAGCGAATTTCTGTTAAAAGAAAACATTATTTGCTTGTTAGGACAATAAAACAAAAAGAAATATGGTAGTCAATACTATCGACAAGTAATTTATTTTAAACAGGTCTCTGAAAAATTTACCCCAAACCATAGATACGATGTTCGAATCAGAATAAAATTCCAAATTGTTTAATGTATTGTCACCACACACAAATGAATTGCTCGAAATTTCGTTCAAACTGCATCAGTCGCTTTCAATTCTGCTATAGGAAGCATGAAAAAAAAATACAAGAACAAAATATAATCTAGAACTGTTAAAGAAGTTTGATCTAATAGATCAATACTGAATCTTAATCTTTATTTTTGAAACAACAACGACGTACGATGAACGGAACTAGGAGAAAAACCTAGAAACACTTGTAAGAAGATATGCTGAAATGAAAAAATTCCTATACTCTATCGATAGAAGAAAAGAAAAGACATGTGTTTATTGTATGTGTCATATATCTATCTATGATGATAGAGCAGAAGAAAGAAAAGGAAAATATCATATATAAATGATTCATATGATAAAAAGAGCATTGACTTGTTGGAATGGCAAGCAATACACACTTGAATTTTACCAAAACGAAGAAGAATCAACAACAAAAAAAAATACAGAGAAATATCGTAAAAATAGAAATTCCTACGGTATATAAGGCTTGAAAAAACATAGTTTCAAAGAGAAAAAAAAATTTTTTCAACGAATATAATCCATTTGTTCTTATTCTATTTCAATTCACATCAAATCCAAGTAATGTCAATGAGATATTTATTTAGAAACTTAATATTTATCTTATTGATTGTTTGCTTATTACAAACAAGTACAATAGCAGGACCACTCGCTTATGCTACGTGTCTTGGAAAATGCATGGAATGGACGCTTCCCGGTGTAGCCGCCGCTGGCCCTGCTGGACCACCCACTGCCGTTGGTGCCTCTACGGTGTGTGCTTTTATTTGTTTACCAGTACTCTTTGCTCCAACGCTGTAACATAAACATTCATATTTGCTTTTATGTATAAAATAAATAAATAAATAGATGAAAAAAAAATGACTTTCTTTTCATTCTTAAATTAAGATTCACTCCATGTTTCGCCTAACAGTAAAATTGAACTTTATGAATGCATAGCCATGAAACATGAGAAAAATTTGTCGATGTCAATCTATTGAATAGTACAATGTGTGTATGCTTTAGTTTTATCCAAAAAATATGATTATAGGAAACGAGACAATGAGTCTCTGTCTCCAAACTTGTTCGAGCTACATTTGTCAGTTCTATCATCTTTTAGAGCTCATCATCGAACAACTCTAGGAGTCAGTCTAAATAGCCTTTTGGTTGTCTGCTTTCTTCGTCACTTGTTCTATTTCGAAGTTATTATTATCAGGTTCAAAAGAAAAGGATTAACAACAAACGAAACACTATGAGTGATGCTATTCAAAATCGATGATTCATTGATTTCTCTCGTTAGTAGTCCTTGAATCAAATCCTCATGAATTCTCCTTGTTTTCGCATTTAATCTCATAGTAGAGTTGGAATGTGTGAGGTGTGAATGTTTTGAGGAAACAATAAATTTCCTAATTGATCGTTTAGTTGAAAAAAATCAAAAGTCAAGCCATCAATATAGTAGAAGACCACTTCGTGTCCGATCTTTAGAAAATCTGTTTTTGAAATTAATTTCTGATTTTTATTGACTTTCTTTACTATTCAAGTTCATCATGATATATAAGCTCAATATAGACAATATCATGTTGATCTTAAGAGCAGAATGTTAGTTAAGATTTTGAGACACAGCTAATAGAAAAAAAAAATTAAACAATTCTTAAGCTTCTTCATTTGAAAAGTGTTTTTATATTCATCAGATCTAATAGATGCAATCCAGACTCGATTATGTAAAAGATGAAGAAACCTTTTCTTGAAATAATACGATGTTACTTGCAAAAGAAAACACAAAATATTTGTTCATTTATTGATTCTGTATAAACTACTGCTTTGCTAATAAAACAGCATTCACACAACTTAGCTTATGACAAGCAACCGAGCTAGTAATTGGTATTGTAAACGAATAGTTATTTATAATAATTAAGCCCCAATATGAGTAACTACCATACATAAGTTTGATAACAAAAAAAAATTAATTGTTTTTTTTTCAATTATTGAGTTGCTGAGATGTGGTGCAGAGACTGTTAAAAAAACGACTTTTTTGATGGACATATTACAATAGCTGAAGCATTCTAATTTGTTGATGGCTTTACTGTGAACAAAACGTCATTATATTACGGTTGGACAAGCAGATATAGCTTGTCAAAGCTATTAGTTTATCACAGTAGTTTTTTTTTCAAAATATTTACGGGTTATATAAAATTTTAGTTTCTCTAGAAACTATTGCAAAAAAAATAATAATCTTCCGATGATAGGTCATTTTCTTACTTGAAGAGAGCAGCATATTACTCAAAGACGTTTCATTGAAAATATCTGTAAACAGATGATGAAATATTTTCATCAAAACAGCATTTTATTTGATTTTTATTTATTTTAAATAAAATGTATAAATGAAAAACAAAGTAGTATCTAGTTTAGCAATAAATTAATATGTTCGTCGGACTACAATTGAGGCGGTTTGAAAAAGCTTTGCCATGTTAATTGAGTTTGCCCTTGAATTTGTTGGATTGCAGTTGAAACATCATTTGTAGCAACCAATTGATTGAATTGATTTAGTTTATCTGAATCTTGTGATATTCCATTCAATTCAAGCTTGTAATCATAACTAACGTATGTTCGATGTTTCATGTTCCATGATGTTTCATTTTCAAGAATTATGTAAGCAGTGACATTATATTCACCGATATTGATCTTTTTTTGTTCACTATTTATACAATATGTTTCATTAAATTTAATTATTGATGAAGAATTTTTACGTTGTTTGTTCGAATTTGAAGATTCTTGAAGATATCTTTTTAGTATTTCATCAGCAACATGATCAGGATTTATTTCTATTATTTGTTTTTCATAAAACTTTCGTTGTATCGAATCTTTTAAATGTTGACGAACAATATCCCAATCTTTATTATATTCAATTGGTATCGTACGTGCATTAGATGAAGTATAGCTAACGCACATATCGGGGCTCTTATCCATATATTTGTTAGATGCAGTGTCGGAAGCATTTTTTCGTGATGATTTTTTCTCGTAATTATTGTAGCGAGTTTCATTTGAAAAATCATCGAAATTTCCAGGTAAGTTAGTTGGATATTCATTGTCATCAGTTACTGTTAATTTTCCAGTAATCAAAGATCCATTTTTGCATTCGACTTCTTTTGTTACTGTATTCGTACCCAAAAATCTCATTAATGTACCAGGAATACGGTTATAAATTTCTATTGTTTTATCATGAATAGCAGATGGTAATAAAAACAGCAATTGATTTAATGTATTTGAAATCATATTGATTATTGATATATTATTTAAAATAAAATAAATACTTGGATGTGATATCGATAAAATACACATATTTATATATATATGTGTGTATGTGCGAGTAAGATTATTATTCGGATTTTTCCTTCTATTGCATCCTCTGATGGTAACTATGACTCACATAAAAGTTACAAATAATGATAACCTTTATCGCTTTGTTTTTCTTCCAGATCCATACATTGGCTTTAAGCTGGAAAATGAAAAAAAACACAAATTTCTATCTACAAGATTAAGGATTAATCCAAAGAGAAAAAGATCTGGAAAAATCCAAATGATAGAATTCATCTTTGGTGCAGTCCTTTAGATAAGTCACATGACAATCAGAGGAGAAAGCAGAAGGAAGATTCCAAATAATAATCTTATACATATATATATACATATCACTATGTTTATCTTGTCGATATACTTTCATTGAAACAAAATATATTGTATACACTATACAAGTTTGCCTTGAACGATTACTATACTCGTCATTGTTATAACCAAGTGTTTATTATATTTTAAATAATATATCAATAATTCATATGGCATTAGTTCCAGCATCATGTCAAGACTTAATACAAGTATTACCTACTCAACATCATCAAAATTTAATTGAAGTTTATAATCGTATACCTGGTAGTCTCCTGAATTTCTTACAGAAGCAAGACGTGGTGAAAGTGATCAGTTTCGATGATACTATTTCTGTTTCTGGAAATCTTGGACCTGAAAAAAAGAAAACTTGGGATACATTTCGTATGAACTTACGGAGTTCCGTGCAACAGAAATTAAATCAGTACAATGTAAAAGAAATCAAAGCAGAAGAACTTAGTGACTATATATCAAATGAATATTTGAAAAAATGTCCAATGTGGGCTAAACCTGGTGAAAATCTATCAGCAATTGTTCAACTCAATAAATCTTTCGTCGATGAATGTTCTCGAAAGATTAACGCATATATGTATGCCCGGATAACTGAAGAATGTGAAAATAATTGGCTTAGTACTGATTATTATAAATATTCTTATTATTTATCATTGGAGTTAAAAGGTATAGTAATAGACAAAACTCGTGCATTGGAATTTTGTGAACTTGTTTCACGAGATGTTCAATTGGCAATTGAACAGATTCAAACACAAACTCAATTAACCTGGGGAAGTTTCGTCCGAAATCGTTGATCGTTGCTGAACCGACACACCAATTTATTGCTAAACGAGATCATACTTTGTTTGTTTTTCCTTTTATACACTTCATTCAAAATAAATTGTAAAAAAAGCTGATAAAATGTTGATTTTAAGCAAATACTTGAACATTTATTTATAATTGTATTCTTATTGAATATAATGTTCATCAGTATTTTGTTGTTCTTCAATATCTTTTGAGTGAATTTCTATGAGATCTTTTACAATAACATATTTCATTTGAAAACAAGTGCATTGTTTTAAAATTATATGTAAATTTTAATGAGAATCCTTAATGGATATTCTGATTTCTGAAACAATCGTGTAATTGGTATGTTGATACAGATGAAATGATTTAGAGGATCACTACGATTAGAAAAAAAGAATGCAGCAGAGCTTTGATATGGATATAGATGTTGAAAAAAATGCAAACGCTCGCAAAGGTTCTGATTAAAAAGAGATTCGATCTATATTTAATGAAAATATTCATAGTTTTTATCTTAACTAGCACCATCCAATAGGATGATATGTTGCATTCGAATCATTATACGAATTAATTATTTCAAATAAAAATAAAATATAATGCTTTAGAAATTCGAGAAAAGAACATCGAACAAAAATACTTCTGAATTGTATTAAGTCTCGAATAAATAAATAAATATTTTAAAAGATCGATTAATTGATTTAAATGACATATTTGTAAGTTGTGTCATAGAACATATATGTTATAGACATCACTCATATATTATTCATTCTCTTTCTTTTTCAGTCGTGTTTAAATTTCTAAAGATAAAAAACAAATTTCATGATCTAGGCGACAGTAGGAATGTTATTTTTTTTTTTAGTAAATATGAAAAATAATTCAAGATATCTTAGACGAACAAAATAGTAGATCATGAAAATTTACGCTAACTTATTAAAAGTTTCAAATATTGACAGCTCTATATTAAACAAACTCACATTAATTTACATAAATATGAGAGAATCCAAGTAGTTATGGAAATTTCTATAATATTTAATGTATTATAAATACCATCAATACTGTTGAGAATCAACCACGTTCTTTGTTATATTTTATGTCGAAGATCTTTGTAAAATATTTTCACCTGAACAAAAGATTCAATCACTAGAACGTTTGGCTTACTCGAATTTCGCCAATAAGACTTTCGCCAACCGCACATTAGCGAATTTGCGAGAGTCCAATGTGCATTTGCTAGTGTAACTTGTAGATTAGAAAATATTCGTCTATATCTTAGTCATAAACCTCATATCATTTCAGATAACAACTATAAAAGAAATACTCATCACCACTCATGCTGCTGCATTACGATCTCAGAACCATGAAGTCACAATACTCCCAGTCGATTAAATGATATCAAAACGAGTGTCCCTTCAAAGAACTCGAAAATATCGTTCACAAAAAAAAGCGAAAGCAACTGAAACCACAGCCAGTTACAACTTCTATCGAATCAAAGATATGCTCTACCGTCGAACAAGAATCACCAGTTGAATTCGTAGTTTGGAGCGTAGGTGTGAATGTAGATCTGAGCCTGAGTATGGTTGATCGTGCGAGTATTCTCCTCTCTTAAACTCATACTCGCATCCAAGACTCGAGCGATTAGGAAAAATGTAATATCTTTGAAGTATTCTTTCAAGTCCATTGTCAATGAAATGGTTATTTTGCAAAATATAAAATTGAAAGTTGATTTGTTCTTTGTTTGATTATCTAATGAGTTTTGAGAGTGTTTTATAGTTCGTTATTTTCGATAAACCTTCATTAAATGTGAAATTTCTATTTTTTTTGTTTCACTGTTTTATTTCATTACTTAATGAATAATTGAATTTCATGTCATACTTTATTTGTGAGTATCTTAAAAATTTCAATAAAATTTTCGAAAATTAAAACTTTGATGAAGTTAAGAAGTAATGACAAGAGCTTTTTCACGATTAGGCAAAAGCAAGAATCATTTCATTGTCCAACTAGCTTTGCAGACACATTGTTCTTCAAGTTACCCGATTTTTGGAGTAAAAGAATTTTTTTGAATTGGTGATTTTGAAAGTGCTCGCAAAAAATTTATATGAAATCTGTTTTTCTATCTAAACCGGAATATGATGAAAAGTATTTTCAGATAAAATATCTTTGAAAACTCTCAATGAAACATTACAATTAATCAAAAAGAATTGTTTCTATTGTTTTTGAACGCATTCTATTTATTTTATTTTTTTCGAATTTGAAAATCAATCATTCTATTGAAATAATAAAAAATAATCTCTCAAGTTTTTGATTTATTTTATTCTAATAACCATTAAACTTTCTGACAAAATTAGTTCTGTTATGCTTTATGAGTTTTAGAGTAAAGAACTGTCTAAAATCATATGATTGATGATCATGATTGCGATCGTATGCCTCTGATGACTTCGTTTTTTACAACATCTTAGAACTGTTTTTTCTGCATAGTTGTAACTTGTTTAGAACTAGAACAGTGCAAATCTAGAAGCATTCAAAAATATTTCGTTCAATACTTTCTAAAAGAAGCATCGATATAACCTCAAGATACATGCTTGGAAAACACACTAGTGTGTGTATCATCTGCAGCGTTTTACATTAGCGTGAAGCTAATTTTGCGGTGAAATTAGTAGCGGGCATAATAAATTGATTCAGCATGATCTGATGCTCTCATCTTATGATGAGAAAGTATTAGGTTTATATTTAGAACTGCGATTTTATCAACAACTAGAAATTCATAAGTGGGAAACTTCCAGGCTCATCTCTCTTAATCATTAAAACCTTATAGATCGTTAAAAACCGAACGATTTAAAAAGTTCAATCGGAATTTAAGTGAAGATTGAATTTTAGTTCCCTCTACAACTACAATCACACACATGTTTGAATAACCATAAAAAACCTTATATTATATACTTGTTATCTCTCTGAAGTCACACAATTCGAACATGTTTCAATTGTTTTAATATATTTCCTATTAAATATCCATTTTTATTATTCGTTCAAAACAAGCAACAAAAAATCCATTTGTTAATGTATCCTCTGGTGAAGCACGTAAACATGCTCGTGTCCTTTCTGTTTGTCCACGACTTGGCCATTGAGGTAGAAAATCAACAAGCTTAAAAAGAAAAAGAAAGAAGAACATATAATAAAATTTAGAAGGAAATATTTTGTTTATTAAACCTGAAATGTATCACTAAATTGATCAAGAATTGTTTCAACAACTTGTTCATTTTCTTGTTGATGTATCGAACATGTACTATATGTAATACGTTTTACTTTTGGAAATTTTGTTAATGCATATGTAATCATACGTATTTGTAATGCAGCAAGACGTTCTAAACGTTGTTCATCAATAATTTCTGTATCATCATTTCGATTACGAATACCCGAACCAGAACAAGATGGATCAAGTAAAATATAATCTATTTCATTAAATGGTATTGTAATATTTAAAAAATCACCATTTAATGTATGTGCACAAGTAACACCAGCTGATTTCAGATTAGTATTAAGTTCTTTAAAACGACGTTTATTCATTTCAATGGCATAAAGAGTACTTTAGAAATCATAATAAACAATTAATATAAACAAAATTAATTCGAATAGAATACAAACCCATTATCTTTTAAATAATTTGCTAAACAAATTGTTTTATTACCCGGTGCAGCACAAGCATCAAGAACAGTACTGCCTGGTGGTGGAGATAATGCAAAGCATGGTAAACAACTAGCCTGAAATACACACATACAAAAAAAAAAAAGAAATAAGTTTTATGGAGTATAAGAATCTTACACCTTATCCATAAGTAAAATATGTCGATTGAGATAAATATCATAATCAAAAAATTTTGTACCAGAAGGAAAGACAAGAACATGTTCAATATCTGGATCGATAAAATATTTTGTTTTTGATAAACGTTTAACACCTTTACGAAAATTTGTTCTAAAATAACACAAAGAATTTAAAAATATTTGTAATTAAACTAAAGTAAGAATAATCTTCAGATTCAATAGAGACAACTTTTTCTAATTGTCCTATATCGCAGTCTTGCACAAATATTACTAATTATTATACTCTACTCAAATCATCTGAAAAACCACTTTTTTTTGTACAGATCCCCAAGTTTTCGGATATGAAATAAAAAGATGACATTTGAAGAGGTTCAAAAACATAAATTTTCTCATTTATATATTTCATTCTCAAGATATATGCAAATTCTAACATGTAAACAAAATATGTCTATAATTTGTTAATTGCTATTTTATATTATCATCATATAACTGTCAGATTATGTTCTCATATTTATAATTCATTTCTATAATATGAATTGAAATAAAAATTGATTGCATAAAAATATTTTCTAGCACTGATTTAACATCACAAAAAAATTTTCAATCAGTTATAGTTAAATGAATGTTGTTTTTTTTTTTTCTTCGAAGAAAAAATAACGCACTTCTCTCATCATCAATTCGTTTGATACAATTTACAGCGGAACATATGAACAATCATGCCGAACATAAGCTGTTAATTATGCATTTAATATCATAGGATGAAAGGCTAATTTTTTTTTTGTTTTTTGTTTTATTCGAACAAATAAACAAACAAAACACATTTAAATTTGCACACTAACACTTGCTCTTCACACTTCATCGATGAATAAACGATACCTACTTATCAAATTTTTCATGATTATCTCTTCGATAATTATACGAATGATTTTTTTAAATATATTCTTTTACTAACCTCGAAGTATATAAAAAGACATGAAAAATCTATTTTCATTAAAATAATGTTAATCTTATATATTGATGATTGATCTCTAATTTCTTAACAGTTAAATATGCGGCACCTTGAAATGGAGATGGTGTGAATATGAAAACAAACATCAGTCAGTCAATCAACTGTTCATTCTTCTTTATCCAATAGAATATTTCCACCAATAAGAAAAAAATTTTCTTCTCTCTTCTCTTTTTTTGATATATTCTACTTAAAAAAAAAAAAACAAAATACGACACATCACTTCTTCATCTCTCAACATCATCATCATCATCATGTCAAAGAATTTTTCTATTGATGCATTACTTAATAATGCTAATAATCAACATGAAACTAAAACTTCATCAACATTTTATATAAATCCATTATTTCAAACATTTTTAAATCAATTACAACAAGAACAAATAAAATCAAGTAAAATTTTTAATTAATATCAGTTTTTTTTTTGTTTCATGATTTTTCTATTTAGATAATCAACTTTCACATAGTTTAACAACAAGTGATAGTGATGAAGATGATAATTCATCAATATCATCTATAAATAAAATAACAAATATATCATCATCATCATCCGCAGCATCATCAACTCGTCGTAAACGAACAGCTTTTTCAAATGAACAATTAATTGAATTAGAAGCTGAATTTCAACAAAAAAAATATTTATCACTTATTGAACGTTCAGAAATTGCTCGTTCATTACATTTATCAGAAATTCAAGTTAAAATTTGGTGGCAAAATCGTCGTGCAAAATGGAAACGTATTAAAGCTGGACAATTAAGACAATTTTCTGCACATTGTGAAACAAATAAAGTTCTATGTCCTATACCAGTACATGTTAAAAAATCTTTTACATCTTAATTGACTTATTTTGTATAAACAAAAAAAAAATAATAATAATAATAAATTACAAGTATAAATAATAAAAGACTATTGAATTGATTGATCATCAAAGATATACAATGTAATCCATTATAAGATCGATCATTGTATAAAATCTCTTTAATCATTCAATAATTCGAGAGGGGCAAAAAAAAACAAGATTAAAATCTTATATTCTTGATGATTGATAAACAAGTGTTAATCAATAAGTATTTTACAAAGAAGAAATTTGAAATATATCACACCACTTTTTGATTATAAAATATGCCCTTTATGAGATCCTATGTAAAGAATGTCTAGATAAAGAGTAGAGCCCTTCACCGGGTCCAAAAATGACTTGCTGGACCCAGACAAAGAAATGTCAACCGTTCCATCATTTTTTTGTGCTAATACGTTATTCAAACGTTCATTTTGTAGGGCGATACATTCTCTTTCATCTCATCTATTTAGAAAAGCATTAAAGTTCATGATAGTCAAAAGTTTTTAATAGAAAAATTGCGGGTCCAAGTTTGGACCCGAACTTTTTCTATTAAAAAATTTCGGCTATGAAGGACTCTAATGCTTCTCTAAATAGATGAGGTGAAAGAGAATGTATTGCCCTACAAAATGAACGTTTGAATAATGTATTAGCACAAAAAATGATGGAACGGTTGACATTTCTTTGTCCGGGTCCAGCAAGTCGTTTTTGGACCCGGTGAAGGGCTCTAATAAAGAGTGAACGTCCAAACACTTATAATAATTAAAAATTAGGTAACATGGACGGATAATTATTTTCTTGGACAATAATATGAACGTTATTAGATTTTTCAGTACTATTTGTATTAACAAAAAAAAACAAAAACTTGATGTTGTTGTTTTATGAAAGTATGTGTTTACTCATTTCTATTTTTGATATATTTGAATAACCTTGTTCTTTCTAGAAATTGGTGTTTTTTTTTTCAAATTAAACGTCCAGGAGAAGGAAAGACAAGTCAATAAATATGACTTCGAATTAGACGTTCTTTTAGGTCATATCAATTCAAAAAATGTTAGATAGTCAGATTCAATGAATGTATAAAACAAAAAGAAAAACAGCGAGAAAATCTGTTAGTGCAATTGTTCTTAATTTTTCGAAGAATTAGAAATAGTCGAGTTCAATCTGATTCATGATTCTACTTGAATGATTTTTTATTGAGAAGATACACATTTGATTTATGATCTTTTTTTTTTTTCATCTTAATCGATATGAAATCTAGAGAAATATCTGTATTAGTCAAGTTCTTTGGATAATTAACTCTTAGAATTGTATAAAAATAAAGTGAAATAATCCCATTATCTCTTGCTGTCTGTGATCAATCGCGGTTAACACTTAACATAAAACAGTCATCGAACAAATTTGTTATGTAATATGATTCTATTTTTGTTTCTGTTAAATTGCGAACATGTGCAATTGACTTATTATGATTTGAAAGTGAAAGAGATCAATGATTTTCATGGGGGGGAAAAAAACGAGATGATTGTCTTGCGTATCGTATAATTCCCATAAGCAATTATCTCTCGTCACATATTTGCCATTGAGCAAAAAAAAACCCTATAGAACATAAATCATTTTAAGAAAAAAAAAAATTGTTTTTGTTTTTTTTGGTGTTTTTATGCTTCATCAAAGAATGGATTTAAAGATTGTAAACGAAATATTACTAATTGTAAGAAAATTTTAAGTATCTTTTTAACACCTTCATGTTATATGTCTATATATATGATGATGAATTAACTTAACTTCATTTATAATGACAAGTCATTAACGATTGAATGACGATGAATGACTGTTAATGATAGGCGGTGTTTGGAATGTAATATGATTCTTGTGTGTGATTTACTACTTAGATATGCGCTCGTGCAAAACGTCGTTGGACATGAATAAATTAGAAGCATCGATTAACGATAATGTCTCTAGTGGATGTTTTTTTTTTTTTTTTTCCTCGAAGAAAATGAAAATTTATGTAATTTTCTTTCTCTATTAATCAGATATGAATCATTGATTAAGAAAAAGTTTTGATGTTGATAAGAAGAAAAAGATTAATACTCACACATTTTTAATCTTTTTAAATAATAATTGTTTAAGATTTAATCGAAGTTTTTTTGCTGTAGTTTTTAATAGATTTATACGAACATAACGAGGAATTTCATTTGATGAATTTTTTATTTTTGATGTTGTTTCAATTAATTCTGATATGGAAGACAAATTTTGTTCATTCAAAAGTGTTTCAATACATTTATCAATAGATGATTGATTACGTTTTAACATACCCTAAAGGAAGACGAAGACATCAAAATGATTTGAAAAATGTGTTTAATTTTATATAAAACAAAGTAAAACTTCTTTGTTTTTAAAATACAAAGAAAAACTAGTAAATATATCAAGTTGTTTTTTTAAGAAACACTAAATTTGTACTAGAAATAGTTACGTATACTCACTGTAGTGATATATATCTAATAATAAAATAATGAATAAACTTCTTCAGATGTCTTCTTTCGATTTCAATGATTTCAGGCCTATAGATACTATGCAATGTTTTAAAAGGATTTGAGTTTCATTAGAACACTATATAATATCGATAGATAACAAATCATGAAAACCAAAAGAAGAGGTTCCCTCGTTAGTCATGCTTTATAAAAATTCAACTATCATCGTTATTCTATATGTGCAGATCTAATAGTTCAATGTATCAGTCTACGGTGATTTCGATAAGCACTGTCACTTCTGTTCATACTGTTATATAAAAATAATCTAAGTTTATCTCAAATAACCTATTTAAAAATATCATATGAATAAATATACGAACCTTAAATTTACCTCTAACACGTGTTCCAAAAACTTGATCATAAATAAGTATAAGTGCTAAATCTTTAGATAAAAATTTTTCTTTTTCTAATAATTGACATCGATCAATAATTGTTTGTAATAAAGTACGATGTTGAATAACTTTTGAAAGAAGTGCCAATAATTGTGGTTTATTCTATATGTAATTAAGAGAAACAAAAGATAACAGACTCCAAATATTACTAAAAACAAAAGAAAATAACTTTTCACCTTATAGAAACTTTGTGCAACAAGACTTCGTATTGATCGATTAGTTTTTTGATGTATTTGCCAAAGGCGATAGGCTTCTTGATAGAGCATTTCTACAAAAATTACGTTATTTGTTTGTTTTGTTGTTTTTTTTTTGTTCAAATGACTTATTCTATCTATGTATTTTTTTTTTGCTGAGTAAATAAAAACAATAAAATCTAACAATTAGCAGATACAGAACGGTTTCTTTTTTTTTTTCATTTTCTTTGTAGATATAAAACTGAAAATAGAAATGAAGAAAAGAAATAAACAATAATCAATCTAGACGAACTGCAACAGTAACAACAAAGCAAGAAACAAAACTGTTCGCCTCTTCATATGTATGTATGGATGTATATATATATATGTATATAGTAAAACAAGAACTTTACAATAAAAAAAAAAAAAAAGAACAAACGGCACCCTTTGTTAATATACAAGAAACAGTTTTCACATCTACATTTAAGAAGAAAGTTTTCATCCGTTCTTCTTTTGTTTTTTGAGCAAAAACCACATATCGGTGTGGAATGTCGATTCCATATGTATACGAATTCATATAAGAAATAAAATCATATTGATTTCAGAAACAATTGATTAATCATAAAAAGTAGATTTTTTTATTCGATGTTATTAAACGGCACTTAATTTCACACCTAAAATATAATAGAAAAAAAAAAAAGAAATAATATTATATTAATTAAGAAAAAATTTATTTTAGTGTTATTAGTTTGAACATGCGTAAAAGAAGGAAGGAGAAGATCATGTTCATAAATTTTTTTTGTTTTTTAAATATCCCTCAATATGATAAAAATAATTGCAAACCTCATCGAAATAACATAGACAAGAAGAAACTAAAATAAAGCTTCCTGAAAAAAGCAAAACAAAAATTTATTAGCATAAATGAACAATATTTTCTCGAGTATTTGTCTATGCTGAGAATAAAATAGAGAAATTGAAATTTTTGATTTGTGAAAAATGAAAGAGCGTGTTTCAGTGAATTACAAATGATATGTGTACTGTAGAAATTATTTTATTTTCAAATTATATTTTATGAGATATTCAACTGTTTGTTTTACAATCGAAATTTTCAGATTGAAAGTACATCAACAGTAATCGTTTAGATATAACATTGTGCATCACTATACGAAAAATACAATTCGAATTTCAGTTGGAACTATTAGTTGTTGCTGAGCGTTTATAGCATGTTGATTATTTTTGACATAAAGATTTGAAATCATTTTCATTATAGAATACTAAATACTAGTATTGATTCAAATAGATTCAATTAACATAACCTTTAGACACAAACGTTCTATTTCACAATACACAATATCATTGTAATATATCTTATGCGAATATATGTGTATAAAGTGTTATGTGTTAAAGCATTAAAATAGTTTGGCAATAATACACAACAACAACAAAAAACAAAGAAACAATGAAGAAGAAAGATAAATTCTTCTTCTTACGTTTGATTTCCACGCTCCTAAGAAAATAGTCAGGGAAGGAAATCGCTCATTTATAAAATTTTAATTATAAGATAATAAAT
Organism: Rotaria sp. Silwood1; assembly: GCA_905250075.1. Lineage (NCBI taxonomy): Eukaryota > Metazoa > Rotifera > Eurotatoria > Philodinida > Philodinidae > Rotaria > Rotaria sp. Silwood1. Next base: position 42,034 of record CAJNOP010000053.1, on the reverse strand, counting down.
AAATAAATAAATAAATAAAACGATATTTTCTTACCATTTTCATCGGAAAAACAATTTTGACAATGAAGTCGATTATTGCGTACACGAACATCAGTACCTTCAAATGATGATGAAAGTGGAATATTACAAACACAACAACGAAAACATTCTAGATGATAATATAATCCAAGTGATTCAATAACCATAGCTGAACCTTGTCCTATAAGAAAATAAAAAAAAAACAAAATTAACTTAAAATTTTATTACTTACCTAATTCATCATTACATCTAGAACAACGTAATTTTCCACTAACTGACAAAACTCGTTCATTAGGATTATTACTCATTGTACGAACTGGTGATTTTCTATATAAAAAAAAAAACAAGAAGAATTTTATTGTTATAAATTTAAATAAAACACAAACGTTCGATGTTGTCGATTTGGAGATATATCAAAATTTCTTTGTTGTCCATTTCTTAAATGATGATCATGATAATTATGTATTGATTGTTTAGATATTTGTAATTCTTGATGATGTGGTGCAAGTGGTGCTATACGACGACCATTACTTTTCATAGACATTTGTTTTCGTTGATCATCATTAATCCATGCTTGATCTTCAAAATGAGTTTTACGTGGTGCTTGATTTAATGTTGCATGAAGTTGTTTACTATAATAAAATATATTCATATAATTTTATACTTTATTACTACTAAAAAAGAAAAACAAAAAAAAAAAGAATTTTACTTTGTTATTCTTTGTGGTGGTATTTTACCACCTAATTGAATTGTAACTTTTTTTTGTTGTTGATTTATAATTTGTGTTTGAGATGTATATGATTCAGGCATTGTTGTTCGTAATTCATTTATTGTTTCTTCTAATGAATGTGTTGTTGTTGTTGGTCGATTTATTGTTGTCATTGATGGTAAATCAGGTATAGAATGTTTTGTATAATTTGATGATAATTTTTGTTGTGTATATGGTTCAATATAATGAATAACTTGTTCATTAGGATTAATTTTTAAACCATATGTACGATTTAATGGAATTTGATCGAGATGATTTTGTGTCGAAGAAGATTTTTTTAATGATGAACGTAAAAAATCTTGTTGTATTGGTTGAATTGTTGGTGATAATGAAGAATTTGTTAAATTAATAGGAATAGTCACCGGTTGTTGTTGTTGTTGTTGTTGTTGTTCCTAATGTTTAGAAAAAAATTAAAATATTAAATTGTTTTTTTGTTATTGATAAATAAAATACTCGTGCAGGTGTTGTAAGATGAGATGTTGATGAAAGTTTTGTTGTACGAGGAAAACCAAATTCAAGTTCTTGTTGAAGTTGATCCATTTGTTTTTCAACATATGAACGTACTTGAGCAATAGGAGACTCATTACGTGATTGTGTTGCATCACTATCAGTATTCAAATTTCGATGTACAGATGAATCAACAGATGATAATGGTAGTGATTGATTAACAAGTGTTTGAGCTAGAAAAAAAAGAAATTCATATACAAGAAAATCTTGCCGAACTAAAAATCGCTTTTGAATTCGGATTCTGAATGTTAAAGACTTATCTTGAAGTTAATTATAATTATGACTTTTTTCCTACCTTTGAGAAGACGTCTTCGAAATTCATCAGTGAGACATCTCGATGGGCTTTCCTTCATCGAATTATATCCAATTTCCTTCAGAAAAACCTTTTATGTTAAATCTAATTTATTAGTGAGATATTTAATTAACTCGGGATGTAATTTCCTAATTCATACAGTCCGAATTCTAAAGCGATTTTTAACTTGAAAACGTTTTCTTATTAAAAGCAAAATGAAAACAAAAGAAAAAACATACGTGTAGTAACTACGACCTGTGGTGGTGATTTCGACATGTTTGTTTCTTGCTTTTCATTATTAATTGTTGTCTGTAAAAATTGAAGAAAAAAAAAAGAAAACGCCCCTGTGTAATATGAGAACAAACAAAACAATATAAAGAAAAAGTTAGAGTCATGCATAGTATTGAAGAATTCATTAGTATGTTATTGTAAAACAATCAATAAAGAAAATAATACATTGCTATCTATACTAATTGTAAAGTGATCTAATGATACCTCTCGTTTTTGTGTCTCATTAATGCCTTTTAATTGTTTTTCAAATTCAATCTCAAGATCTTGAAGTTCTTTATCATAAATACTCTAGATAGAAAAATAAAATGAGAATAATCTACATTATATATTCTTTTAAAAAACAAAAAATCAAATAAACAAGTTAATTAAACTAAGAAATATAATAATTTGAATTCCATCATTTTTTTTAAATAAAAACGTGCACTAAATACCCCATAATTAATAATAATAATCAATATTTTAAAAAATTCCCTGCAATATATTTTCATTATTAGATTAAAAATAGAAGCATATTAAAGTAGAAAAAAAAAACAAAAATTATTATTTATCAAATACTAAAAGCAGTGAACAGTGTTTTATTGTGTTATTGAAGTAGAAGACGTGCAATTATTAATCACACATATTCAACTACCTCATTCTTTAAATATGTATTTGTATTTGATGAATTAAGCATTTTTCGAAATGCTTCAATTGCCGATGAATGATTCATTTTCTGAATAATACAAAATTTATAGCCATGCATGTTTTGATGGAATTCAATAGAGACAAAAGAAAAAAAAAAGAACAATAGCACAGTAATAGTTTTTTCTATCATGCACTATGTGTTTATGAAAGATAAAAAAAACGAAGTTGATTACCATTAAAGTAAGTAATTCTTTTCGTGAAAATGTTAACTCCTGAGTTTATGGGACAATAGAAGAAATATCTTGAGAAAGATATAAAAAAAGAAAACATAAAGAATTCTTACGGGTTCATGATTAATTTTTGTATCAAGATTAGTTGAAATTGTTGAACGAAATGGTTTTGGTGCAAATATATTCAAAGATGATGTTGGTGTTTGTTGTATTGGAATAGTTTTTGTTATATCAGATGAATTATAAGGTAAAGATGTAGAAACAGATGATTGAACATTTGTTGTAGCTAATGGCATTATATTAGTTTTAGGTGCTGTAACAGATATAGATGGTACTGTCGGCGTTGAAATTATTTTTTGAGGTGATGGCGTTCGACTATGATCAATTGTACGTCCTATTATCATTGTTTGAGAATAATCATCCACTACATCTATTAAAAATAATAAATGAGAAAGTCATTTGAAATAGTTGTTTTATAAATAAATCGACAAGAATGATATATATATAAGTTTAAGATCCGTTATGCAGAGCAAAATAATACAAAGCATTAATGATATTTTAATGAATACTTTGATGAAGTAGCTTATTATCAATAATCGAGCTCATAAATCAGAAAAATAAACTAACCACTGACATCATCAATTATTAGATTATTTTCTGTCATTTGACTTCTTAAAGATATATTTTCATATGTTTATTCATATTTCAAATATATTTCTTAATATATTTTATCTTACCTTCAAATGTTCTAATAATCATTTTAATACTTCCACGTAAATTTCGTTCTTTAAGAATTTTTCGTACTTGATCAAATGTCATATTTTCAATATTTTCATCATTCATTGATATTATTTCATCATCAATACATAGACCAGCTTTATCCGCAGGACTACCTAAAGAAATTTATAATGAATTATATTTAATAATAAATTTCAATATTTTAAACCTTCTTCAATAGTTGAAATAAAAATAGGTCGATTTTGTATTCGACCACCATCAAGTTTAAAACCAAAGCCACGTATATCAATAGGTTTCTCAATGAATATTTCACGAATTTTCGCTGGACCCTATCAAAAAAAAAAAAAAAAACTCATAAAATATTTTTTTTGTAAATTTTTATCTTCGTTTACTTTAACACGTAGAGGTGAAGGACTTTTTGATTTAACTGGTTCAATTGGTGGTGATGATAATATCCGTTGAGGTTTTGGAAGAGATACATTTATTGGTTTTTTTATTTCTTCAGGTCTACATTTAAATAACTTGTTATATAACAAAAATAATCAAAAATATTTACTCTTACTTTATAATAGTATCAATTTTGAATGGTAATATTGATTGATCATTATCTGTATTAACATTTTTCAAACGTTTTTGTTCACGTTTTTTTCGCCAATTATCAACAGCCTAAAAAAAAAAATATTTTTAATTTTTATTCATCAAATAAAAAATCGAAATATTTTCAATTGACTTCGAAGCATGTTGAACATCTATAAGTCTATTCTGTTATTGAAATAGTAATTTCAATTTCTCTACATATAAAGACTCACATTTTTTTCATCATCGAATGCTTCTTTCGTACTTCCACAGCCCATTTTACATATACATATACACTTTTGTTTTTTATCTTGTACAGATACTCGTCTTACACAATTCATCAAGTTTGATGCGTATATTTTCTTTTTTCTTTCTCTCTATGATGAGTAACAGACAAAAGAGAAGAACAGAATGCTGTTTTGAGCTAAGACAAAAGAATGCCAAGATAACAAAAGTAATGAGAGACGACTGTTGCCTTTTAAAATTTTGAATAAAATAACCTTGACTATTAGTACACACGTACTTGTGAATAATCTTCAAAAACTTCAATCTGTCTTAAATGTGATGATGAATTATTGATCATACTACTATCAACAGGAATAATTGTTGATGTTTGACGTATTGTTGAAAAATTCATTTATAAGAATTAATAATAAATGTAGAACATATTTAATTGATTTAAAAATGAATACGAACACTGTAGGACTACCATATCTTTTCTTTTCATTTGCTATGTTACAATTTTAGGCTTTCTCTTTTTCTTCTTTTTTTTTTTGATTTATATTCGAGTGCAATGTGCTGTGCACACTAGGAGAGAAGAAAGAATGTAACCTTTTTTTTTTTTGTTTTATATTCTTTACTTTCTCTTTTGTTTACTATTTATAAAGAATAAAAGAAAACGATCGATTTATACATATACAAATTTTTGATACAACTATGTCAAGTGAGAAACCTATAAATGATTTTTTTTCTTTATTTAAACAATAACAATAATAATAAATGACGACGATAGAAATTCATGTCCCTTTTCTTTTTTTTATCTTGTTGCCTAACAAAAAAAAGGTTTGTTTTTTTTCATAAATGAACGATATAACTATTTCTATTCTTTTATACAAACAATAGAGGATAGCCAAGAGCCGAAGAACAGCGAGACTATTGAATTTATTGATACAAGGTTAGGTAACACATTTTCCTTATTTCCGACTTGTATGAATATAGTAGATGGAAATATAATTAAATAATGCATATGTCAAATATATAGCCTTGTAGTAGAAAGTAAAACAAAATGATAAGAATGGATATTTTTATTTATTAACGTTCGAAGTCCTTGTTAAAATATTTATGAAGGTGAAAAAAATATTACAAAAAATAGAAAACTTCTTATTTATATATTATTAAATTTTTTTATTCACTAAATAGAGTGAAAATGTTGCTTTTATTCTCATTTTCGTTTCTCAACAATGAATAAGTATATGAACTAAAATTATTTTGTTTTATTATATTAATTTACCTTAGACCAATCATTTTCTTCATTATTAACTTTATTAACATTTAAATTATTTTTTAATTCATAATTTTCTTGTAAACGTTTTCTTGATTCAGCTAATGATAATTGTTCTTGTGCACGTTCAATTAATTCATGATTTGGATGAATTTTAACAAATTGTAATGGATCATTATTTGATTTATTTATATTTAATAAACCATTAAAATGTCTTGTTGGTATATTTGTTGTTATTGATGTTGCTAATTCATCTATTGATTGTGAACGTCCTTGACGATTTAATGATGATGTTGAACCACTATGAGCATAAAATTTTGAACTACCTAATGATGTATAATCAGAATCAACAGAACCTTGATCACTATTATCAATTAATGATATATGATTTGTTGTTGTTATTGTTGTTGATGATGGTGATAAAAGTATTGGAGATAAACTATTCAATTGATTTTGTTGAAATGTTGACATAATTATTTATATGTATATATTTAATCTAAATCATTGTTTTATTGTTGTACATCATTATCTGAATATATATATATAGATATACATATAAAATAAATGAATAGATGATCATATGTATGTTCAAGGATTGTGGGCGGATCTTTATATGACTACTACTACGCATATTTTACAATTTCTATTGAATAAGATGAAAAAAATGATGAAATTTTATATAAATTTATTTCTATGTAAGGGGGGAGAGAAGGTGAACAATTCTTTTAACAAAATGAATAGTGAGAATTGTTCAATGTTTTATATACATTTATTTATGATAAAAAATCAATGTCATCATTAATGTTTGTTCTCTAATCGAATGTAAACGATTTATTTCGTAGTAATAGTACGAAGTCAACAAAAAAAGAAGAAAACTACGAAAAAAAAAAAGCTAAAGTCTATTCAATTTTACCATCGATTGAAATATAAATCATCAATGATGCTCGATTGATTTCTTTACCTCTCTATAATGTGTATATATATATAGTTATGCTTTTACATACGAAAAGAACTCAACAATGATGACAATTTTATTCTTACAGCATAGGTAAAGTTTTTTCGTTCATATAAAAGAAAGACGAATTATACAACGACAGAAAGAAAAGAAGAGACAACATTTTTTTTAAATATTTATTTATAACATGGTTTATGAAAGAAATTTGAGATTATTTTAAAAATAAAAACAAAACAACTAGAAGCGTTTTTCTATTAATACATTAAACAAAAAAAAAAAATACTATCAGTCTCTATTTCAAGGGCAATAATAACGAGTAGTGAACAGCTTCTACGGTCAATAGTATAGTATAAAAATCATCATGCTGTTTTCTTCTCGACCTCCGTCCACACACACACACACACACACACACAGACACACAATTCTTTTCGTCTTCTTTGACATTTAATGAACGCGAGAAGTAATAATAAGAGAAAGAAAGAGAAAAAGAATGATCGTCGTAGACAGTCGACTAATTTTTTTTTTCTATTACATGTTAAATTGTCTGTCTGATCTGAATAAAAGAATTGTAAGCACGTTTTAGCATCTTGTCTGTCTCACTTTTTTTTTTTTTTTTTTTGTTCACATTTGTATTATAACATTGTTGTCGTCATGCAACAATTGTATGAAAATATCATTATCATTACATATATCGTTTTGTTGAATGTCGTTGATGCATAACATATTGTCGTCTGTGTCTCGGAATTTCTGTCGTATTTGAATATAATGTATCGTTTTTATATATATATATCTAGAAAAATGTGACAAGACAAGGATTTTCTTTTCTTTTTTCAACAATTGATTCAACATCTTTAAGAAATATGACCATGAAGAAATAAGAAAAAGGAATTTTCTTTTGCTTTTATATGTATCCAATTAGATAGAAGAAGATGGAAATATTGTTCATTTTTCTGTTCTTTTTCTTTCTACAGATCATTTTAGCAGAAGGAAATGTTCCTTCTTTCTATCATACAAGCTAATGTTAAACATAGAAATATATATATATATATATGAAAGGTCAAGTTAAACTTGTATATACATATGTTCGACTCGTAGAATAAAATCATATGAATGGGGTAAGTAAATATGCAAACATATGTATAAAAAAAAAAAAACAGTCAACGACCGAGTACATGATTACCCTCAAGTAACCGACATCAATTTAGACAACTAACAATAAAAAACAATGTAAATGTAATAATCACAGTCAATATCAATGAACATTTATGTATATCAAACGATTAGTACTTCGTCTATTGAAAACACTAGACATTTAATTATTTAAATATAGGTGATAAAAATATCATTTGTCTCGAATAGAAGAAATTAATAGAAAAAAAAAACTAAATTGAAAATTATATGAACAAAGAATTTAAATATAATATATATGAACAAAATTTTGATAGGTTAAAACGAATAACCGTTCGGTAAATAAATGATAAATACTAATTGTCAATATTCATTTGTCTCCGACTTCTAGCGTCCTCTGACAAAATTATACAATTAGTATATGAACTGATGTTATTCGTATTTTGTAAACAAATTTACAATATACTCTTTCCTATTTAACATAATATTTTAATTCTAATGAAAAGATTTTATCTCAAAGTATAATATTTAATATATATACTTGACTGTTTGAAATAAGTTTTTCATTTTAATTTCTTATACATTTTGATAGATGACGAAATCCAATGGAGTATTACTATTGCTAGCATGTAATTGGGTTGGAGTTTTACTGTTAATCTGTACAGCTTTTTTTTTATTGGGAGTCAGATGTTTTCGAAAAAAACGACAACGAACATGTCTTTCATTGAAACCTACTGAACTATTGAATGACTATTAAATATATTTACGGGTGAACTTTCAAGCCAAAAATTTTCAAGTTGGTATTTTTGGAAATGAGTGTCTCTCAATAAAAAGTTCAGTAAATCGGTCATAATTGTTTACCAATAGACTATAAACCCGATCCTTGAAAGGCTCTATCTTATCTCATTATAATCTACCGAATGAAGTGTGAACGAATGAAAATAGATTTGAATACTTCCGATGCTTTTCTCATTAGTAATACACAGGCTTGATAGTAGTCATTTTTGAACATATAGGTTTCTATAAAATCACAGAAGAGTTTTTTCTCTTGTTTAAACCCATTTTAAGGAAGTCTTAAATAGACATGTAATCATATTTAAGACATACAGAGAAGAATACAATAAAGTTTCATTTGAAAAGATTCATAACATCATCATACATTGATCATATCTCATCACTACTATATGTTGTCTTCTGAGTAATAAAGTTCATGAAGTCGAATGCTAGAAATGATAAAGGCTTTTCTGACATTTATGCTCGTATTTGACTGAATACTTATAAATTTTTATTTTAAAGATGCTTAAGTAGGCATGCATTCAAACTTAATAACAAAGTTTGAATATTACACTTATCTTATTGATAATGAACTATATCAATGAATTTTTGCGTTACAAATATAGAAGGATGTCTGTATTTGACAATCTACAGAAAATGGTCTAATAAATTTTTTTGTTCTTCCTGGCTGGTTCTAACTCGTAAATGAATGATCGAAAAAATTTAGACAAGATGTTTGTTCACTTATAATCTGCTAGAAAGTATATTCGATTAGTTAAAAGCTATGGTTTTGTATTATTTTCGAATATGGGATTAGAAGTTTTGTCCTAGGTTTTTTTTTATAGTAGTGAGAAAATTTTGGAAATACCTGAAAAATTAGTTTTAATGATTAGTCAATAGATTTTTGTTCTACAAAATATGACCTTCAACTTAGCTGTAGTCTTTACTCAAGTGTGGTTACGAACATTTTTCAAAAGCCCTTTTCAATGTAAAATAGCTGTCGATATTTGTAAAAATGAATATTTAAGAAAAACGAAAATTGAAATACTTCGTTGCAAGACAAAAAAACCTCTTCAAAAATATTATATTTTATAGAATAGCTTCTAATCTACAAACTGATGTATAAATATTGATAATACTAAAATTTTTCATCCAAAATAATTTTTTGTACTTGACGGACTCATCGTAAATATTTTCGAGCAAATGTCTAATTTCTAGTGAATATATTTCTATTGTCTCACTTTGTTTATTCCTACTTTCAAAGTTAATATCTTTAAGCATAACAACATCTATTTCAAAAGACTCTTATTATTTTAAATGTCAAATAAAGTACAAAAACAAACGTATTATGTACATATATATGTCTGAATCTACATTTGTTAATAATATCAGTATTATCAAAAGAAAAAACAAAACAAAGAAAAAACTAGATCAAAAATATTGATGATGTACTTTTAAATTTTTATCTTGAACAAAAATAAATACAAAAGACAAGAGCACACAGAAAAAAAAAACAAACAAGAACATGCATAGAAAATCACAGACAAGCAAAGAAAAAAAGAAAGGCAAACTATTTGATTAAAATTAACCTAGATTGTGTTTTTTAGCCTGGATCATTTGTATGACGTTTTCCAAAACCAAAATTGTTTGCAATTTTACGAAATTTTGATATAATTTCATCTTGCATTAATTTAAATGACATTGCCATAACAATCATGCCAAACAAAAGAAATAATGCACACATTGCTGCTTTACCTGCTTTTGATTCTGTAACTGTACCTTTACCTGGTACAAGATCTCCAAAACCAATTGTTGTAAATGTTATAAAACAAAAATAAGCTCCATCAAGTAAATGCCAATTTTCCCATTGAGCAAAAAGAAATGCACCCATAGCAATATATAATGCAAGAACACCTAATGTAGCTACAATTGGTACATGTCGAGCTTGTTCATGTTCAGACTAAAGAAAAAAAATTTTGAAAAAAAAGGATTTTTACGTATCAAAATATTTTCGTACATCAGGTTGTTCAAAACTTTTTCGTCTCTTAAAATCTAACGAAGAATTTAATCGTCGATAACATAGATGTTGATAAATAAAATTAACCATTTTTGAATAACAAGTTATAAAAGCATCAGCTAATAAATCACCCGTGTATGTTAAACACATAAACATCAACGGAATACCAAACATTGCATAAATCTATAGCAATTAAAATAAGAAAATTAATATATTTTTTGCATTTCGAAATGAGATTTTTTTAAGAAAGAAATTAACACTAAAGTTTGGTGATTTCGAGATAAATTATTTAATTAAGATATCGATAGAAACATTTCTACATGGGAATGATCCGAAAAAAAAACATTAGTGCTTTTCTCAATATTATTTTTCCTTCTCTAGAATTCTTTTGTAAAACATTAAACTTACGAGAGACTCATTCAGATGATGTCATTTCGATTCCAATGAGTTTTTTTCTTAGAGATTTTACAATGTTCTAATAAAAACTCTAAAAGGATTTGAATATGGTTAAGAATAATTTCTTGTGAAAATTTCAAATATTTTCATCATACCCATCTTTAGGTACGTCTATGATAAAAGCATATGTTATACATAGTGCATTGGTACAGGCAGACTTGATGCTCTTATTTTAGGATAGGAACAAATTAAAAGACTTTCAACTTTAATAATTTCGATAGATAAGTCAAGTCTCCGTAGAAATAGAAAACATTTAGGTTTTTTTTTTATTAAAACCCTATGTAGTATCTATAGGAAGAAACATTAAAATCAGATATGAAACTTCAAGAAAGTTTATCTGTTAGGAAAAACTATCGAACAGAAATATTTCTATTTTAGAAAGGTTCTATCATAACTGGAGATAAACAATAAATCCATTGAATATGAAATCTAGGCTACAATGAGATAGTCTCACCTGAAAGTAAGATATGTTTTAACTAATAGTTACTTTTGAGTTGAAATTTGGTATTACTACAGAACTACTGATAAACTTTCTATGGAAAAAATATTTCGATCTAAAAAGTACTTTATTTAAAGGTTTTCTTTTGATAGAATTGTTAGCTATTGCTGTTGATGATTATTCTATCCATCTTTATTATGTAGAACTCTGTTTTTCATTATGAAATCGAAATACCAATAGAAAGTTAGCTTACGGTGAAATGTATTCCGAATAAAAACCTTTACTTGTCGCAAAAGAAATTTATTCAAAACTAAATCTTATAACTGTAGAAATTAAGTTTCATGAGGATCAAGTCTTTTCTTTTAATCACGACGCAATAGGATTATCATTATAATTCGATTAAAAAAAAATAAAATTCATTTTACCATAGTTGCAATTTTGCCTTCAGTAGTCTTTGGTGTAATATTTCCATAACCAATTGTTGTAATAACAGTTGCTGAATAAAGCATAGCACTTGAAAATGTCCAAACTTGTACTGTATTTTGTTCATGTTGTTGTTTATCATTACCATATTGAGTTTTTTCATCGGCACCAAAATATTGTAATAATTCATAATCAATATAATGTTTCCATAAATCTCTTTCAACATCTATTTGCCAACCATCATTACGTTCATCATTTCGTGATATACCACCACGCCATAAAGCATATTTTAATTCAAATGTTTGATTTAATACACGATTAAATTCTCTATATGCATGAATATATAATTGATCAACAAAATGTTGACGATTTCGTTCTTTTTCTTCTAAACGTTCAAGTTCATAACGTGATTCAATTGCATCAAATATCAATCCACCAAGTATAACATAACCAACTACTACACAACCTGAAAAATAAATTCTATATATATTTTCCTTGTACAGATTTTTTACTATGTTTCTGTGATCGTAAGGAACGTTATGTTATGATTAAAACGTCTTTGAAAAGTATCAAAAATGAGTGTTCAGCGATGTTTGCCCTAGTATGAGATAATCATCGAGTGATCATTCATTATAGTCAAAAAAATGAAGAAGAAAACAGTCTAGCACAGACAGTGAAATACAAATTTTAACGAAGTCTAGTAACAATGGTTTAGTTTCAACCGATGGAAATTGGTGCACAGAGGATAAAAAACTATTATTGATGCCAAAATATAAGGAAGATCAATGTATTCTGAAAAACTTTCGATAGAAATAAGATAGAAACCTCTGGTTTCGCTCTGTGATCTGAAACACTTCGAAAGATGTTACAAGGGAGGAATTCACTACGCTGAGTCGAATATTGCAGCAAAACTTGCAAGAAATCATCTGATTGATTAGCATATGGATTAATCAAATTTTTACTTGATGTTCTCGTCTGAATATTGAAAACCACAGGTCTCTACATTGACCTTCCTTATATTATGGCGTCGATAATAATAGCCACTGTGGAAAAGAGAAGCATGAATGCAGAGCGTAGAGCATGTTGAAATCTCACTATGTATGATAGAGTTTATTAGTATTGTTTATTGACGAATTCGTAAATACATTTGACCGATGACATTACCCCGATCTAGCTTTGTATTTAATCAATAGCTTAATTCTTTAAGTAAAGAAATCATTCAATTCAAAAAAAAGAATATATATATATATATTTATTAAATACATTCAAATAAGAAAATTTTCTTTTTATTTGATCACAATGTCAACGATGTGATATTATTCTATTTTATATTACTCTAATATAATTTGCTAATGAATTTCATATTAACATCAATTACTTAAATAAATCGAATAGTTTTAAATAGTTGTCAAATAAAATTATTGCATTTCCATCATCTTATATCTTCATTTTGATGAATTAGTATCTTACAAATTTACTCTAGTTAAAGACATGAATTCTTATTTGATAGAGACGAGTTACAGATGTCATTGACAACGACATAAGCATAGATAATATTGCTTGCAGGAGTATACAGAAAAAATATCTCTCGTTCTTTTTCGACATACTGATTTTATCATCGATCACTTCAGAAATGTCAGAAAGGTACAATGCTGTGTAGTATTATTAGCCATTCGAAGAAATTTTGCAGCTTCTGGAAAATGTCTCTTCCTGCCTTGTTTGTGAAAGTTATTACTGTTCTGTACTCGTCGATTAACAATGATAGCAACCTAATGGTTATCTATATAACTAGACAAAACTGAGAAAAAAACCAGAATGTTAATATTGTTGTAATAACATGTACTCAGCATGTATTGATATCAAGTTCTTTGAATTCTATTCATTTTTATATTATAATATTTCGAAATTATTGCAGTGCAAGTCAAAAAAAAAACGAAATATCGAATGTAATGAAGAAAGAAAAAAACATCTCTGAGTGAAAATTAGATAACAACGGCTTTATGCAACACTTAGAAATCTCATTTGAGTTATGAAGAGCGTAAAAAATATAAAAGTAATATCCTTATTTATTATATATTTTCTCAAATAAGCAATACATGTTTCTTTTTCTTTTTTTTTTTTTTAATATTTTGATAACATTTGTTTTAATTATTAACTTACCTAATCCTAATTGACTAAAAGCTACTTTTGAAACAGTTCGGACAGCATGTCGAAATCTATCTTTTCGTGTTCTTTCAATTGATATACTACCAGGACTTGGTTTTAAAATTGTCACTTGATTTGCTGAATCACTAGCTTGTATATCGTCAGGTGAGGAAAGAACTAAACAAAATGAATTTCCTATTAAATAAAATTCAATAAATGATCACTGCATACATTTGCTTCTCTTGTCAGGTAATGGAATGTCTCCTTCTTCATCAAATGATAGAATAGGTGCTTGCATACGATCATATTTCGAATGACCTGGACGTATTTGTAATGCATGTGATGATCGATCAGGAAATTTAAACTAAATTAGTAAAAACAAAATACATGAAATATTTCTATCAATTCAATTATCACATATGTATCATTCTTAGATGAACGGTGTTGTTCAATTGAATAAACGAAATGTGTGTCAAAAGTTAAATCAGATGTAGATTTACATCCAAGATTAGAATAAGCAGATAAAGAAGAACGATTTTGTAACGAACAAATTGAACTTAATTGACGTGTTTGTTGATTTTTATCAGATGGTTTAAAAAGAAAATGCATTACTTTTAATTTTTACATATATATCTATATGTATACGATTGATAACAAAACAAAATTTAAAGCTTTTTTCCTTTGCAAAAAAAAAAAGAACATTAAACATTTCTTTCTATTCCTTTGCTTTTATGTATTCCGAACCATTAACGATCATATAACAAAAAACAAGCCACTATTTTTGACAAAAATTGTCACGTAAATCAACGTCACTTTGTAACTATAAAGAGTATCCATTCAGTTAGATAAATGGTAACATTCAAATAATTGCTCTTTTCTTTTTCAAAAAAAAAAAACGGCGTGATCATTATTTATTTATTATTTTTTGTTAAGAAAAAAAGTTCATTTCACAAAAGAAATTTTCTTTCAATTATTGACATGCGCAACTATAAAAAATAACGTTCTTTAAAATACTTTGATCTATCTTATCATCAATAATTGATGAATATGATTTTAGAATTCAAAAAATAAAAATAAAAAAGAAATTCATCTCGTTTATTCTATTAAAAAGAAATTTTCATATTAGAACTATTTGATAATAATAATTTTTTCTACCTTCGTGTTCTCATGAACATCTTCACTGTTTTCATTGATATCACTATTGGCATTTGGAATCTCATCTAGAGGTAATTTTCTTGAACGATAATGACGTAGATTAGATGATGTATGTCGAATATTTGTTATATTTGATCGATAGAAAATTGTATTTGGCTTTCGTTTTGAAGTTAATCTTGTGGCAATCATTTTTATAGACAATGATAATCATTCTTTCATTCGTTTTTATATATATTATATCTTGATCTCATACGTTGTTATTGTTACCGTATGAAGAGGCGTTGTAATAATACGGTTGATGATTATTCTGATGAGATGGTGACACAAAACCAATGAGAGAGAAAAAAAGATGGAAGGAAAACAATGTTTTATGTGGAAGATAAGATGATAATGATACACGGAACATAGAAACATACAATTGGATTCTCTTATCTTTTTTTTGGTTAGAAGTCAAAATAGAAGAATCTGATAATTTCTATGATTGATCTAATTATACAATCAGTGTCAAAAGGTGATAATATATGAAGTGGTTTTTTTTTTGAATTGTCATCCCAAATATTCTCGAAACAAAAAATGACAGAAATATCTTATACACATATATATATATATATATATCGATGGATAGGTTCTTTCATGCTAGATAAAGCTTAGAATAGTTATTCAAAATGTCATTAACACAGCGATAGGATAATCGAAGTAATTGTATACATGGTTTTTCTCGAGTACTTTTATTGAACAACAAAATATAAATGAATAAATAATATTTGAAAAAAAAAGAAATTTTTCAATGGACTATTGATCCAGTAGAAATCAAATGTATAATATACACAAATGAAAATATATTCTATATATATAGTCTCATATAATAGCTAGCGTTATGACATGAAGATATTTTCTACTTAATAAACTGTGTGTCAACGACAGTTATAAATAAATTCAGCGTATATGATAATTGAGGTTACATAGAATTGTTTTTGTCGATTACATGTTAGGTAATATATAATTTTCATTGATTGATCTTGAACATTTTCCAAATCTAATATTATTAAATATCTACATATTTCAATTGACATATAATTATGACATTTTGGACTAGTATAGAATTATTATTGTCATGTTTTATTACACTTTTTCGATTCAATTAAGCAAATAACTACTGTAAGAAACTCGTATTATCAACTTAGTTAATAAATTCTGTTTTTTTTTCCTTCACGTTCCAAAGTAATATTTTCAGGTATATTGTAGAAAACATCATGTAAAACTCATAGTTAGAAGTTAGAAAAAGTTCACTATATTCTAACCGCAATCAGATTTAAATGAGATTTACTTATTCGATCATCATAAAGCTATTTGAACAATATTGAAAAAGCAAGACATGCCGAAAATTCAGCACGACTTATAGACAAAAAATTACTTATTATATAGATCTGCACAATGTAATAACATAATTGTTTGTATATCAACTCTACTTATTGATCATTGGAATTATGTAATAAGACAATAAACAAATTAAGTCGTAGTACTAAAACAATTATCCGTTACTATTGTATTTCATTAAATAGAATAAGAAATGAATGTTTATTTTATAGAGAATATTCATATAGTTTAGATAGAAAGAATGTATTGTTTCTTTTTATTGGATAATTGAGTCGATGACTACTATAATTGATCAACTTATCATTGAAATAACAAATAATAGTAATAAGTATGTTATCGATTTTTTTTTCTCTACTTAAGTTTAAGATAAAATGACATTGAGAGACATAAGGAAAAAGAATAACAATTGATGAGATCATCTTAGTTCTTAGGAAATAATTGATCATCATAGAAATGTTAACGTTGATTAATAATGACAAAACAAAATGCGAAGAAAAAGAAGTATGGCAGACCCATGATAAATTAATCCGAAAAAAGAAACAATCTATTCCTTAAACCAATTATGATGTCGTTCACTTGTCAATCTAATAAGCATATTTATACATGACGTCAAATCACAATTTCATTGTTCAAAATTTTTGATGAAGTAACACAAATAAACTATGAATATAATAATGTTCTCTAAGATCCTTTTGTCATGAATTTCTTTCTCTCGATCTATTTATTGTAACAAATAAAAATATTTTTACGAATAGTTTATCATATTTTCTACAATTTGTAATCGACACAAAAATAGAAGACTAGTAAAAAACTAAATTGCTTATGATACAACATTTCTCTTTCACATGCATTCCAACACATTACAAATAACATTCTTTTCTTTTATCCTATTATTTAGTAATACATAAATCGAAAAAAAAACATTATTAAAACTATCTCATTCAAATTCATCATTTAACTTCATCAAAATATGATTAATAAATATTTGATAATCATCGACTAGCATTCATCATCTTCTCCTAATACAATCTCATTACATTACTAAATATAAGCAAATAAATAACGATATATAATAAATCAGAAATGTTGAATGACTGATTATATTATGAATCTTACCTGATTCCAATAAGAAGAAGAAGTTAAAATTGTAAAAACTCTTTTAATACAATTCATGTTAAAAGAATAATAATTCAATTTTGTCTTAATCAATCTCGATAAGATTCGTTTGATATTAAATTCTATGTAAACAAAGTTATAACGATAAATACCTTTTGTGCTTTACGAGGTTTGATAAGACGAGTAGTAACTAATGCCATTTAGCACATATCTTAACGTTTTAAAGTGCACGTCAAATCTTTTCCTTAGGCAACAAGTAACAATCATAAATTTTTTCTCTCTGATGTTCCAGAAGATATCCGAAACTTTACACTTCAATAACTATCAGACATCTTTTCTCGCATGATAAAATTACAAATGATTATATAATAAAAAACAAAACAAAAAAAAAAAGAATCATTGAAAGATTAATTAATAACTACCTGATATTTATCACTATCAGAAGATGATCGAGTTTTTTTTGTATGAAATATAGTTTGATGATGTTGAATTTCAGATTGTTTCCGTGAGCGACGTTGTCGAGCATGTTCTATTTTATATTCTTCACTAACTAACGGATCAGATGTTGTTCTCTTGTCATCTTTACCTTCACGACGCCAACGAAAGATATGAAACATTTTGTTGATATTTTATTGTTATTATTGTATAAATATTTTATATATGTGATATTTATATATATATTGTCAACAGTCGTTTGAACAAATAATAACAAAAGACGAATGACAAGAAAGAAAATGGACCAATTCAATAGTATGTATATATGTCAATCAATAGCAATTGTGATTGTCATTTTCTTGTCTAGAATATTGTTTTTAGTCAAAATACTGTCGTCACAGAATAGAAAGATCTTCAGACAATCAAGCTATGAAACAAATATATTAGTTTTCTTTTTTTTTGTATAGTCTTATTCATTGTCGACAACGATCTTCTTTCTTTTCTTTCTTTTTTCGGATAGAAATACATATATTTATTTACTACTGTAATGAATTTTTTTGCGTTCTATCAATTCTGAAAAAAATCTAATATGAACGATCGACAATATCTAATTTTGTCATTATATGTATACAAAAAAAAAAATCCAACAGAAATTTTTATAGGCTTTAGTAGCAGTTGCCAAAACGATTGACAGACTTACTAGTATTACTGTCTGTGAAGGATAAGTGACAGTTGTCATAAACTCGAACGATTCATATAATTATTGACAGAAAGAAAACATCTCAAGTATCTTCAATTCAAGATAATTACCGTTTTGTTTTTTTATTAATATATCATTATCAACAAAGGTTGTTTTTAAGAGATATTCTGGTTTACTAAGTAGGTGTTTATATTTATAATATTCAATAACAAAAACAAATAGATTATCTGTTAATCTAAAAGGACGATATACAGGTATTCATTTTCTATATTATCTAATGAAAAATTCATGAATGATAATGAATAAATCGATAGAATTCTAATGAATTTTGAAAGCTATACATCATAATAAAGCTAATCAAAATAGTAGTTATGTATGTGAAACTATCGAAATATTAAATAAGATGAATCGACTAACGAAAGAAGATCTTCAAGTGTGACGCAGCTAATCAATGGTTATTTTCTTCGCGAGTAGATTTTATTGAGACTAGAAGAAGGTCGAATGCAGATTTGAAATTAGCCTCAATATTCGATCCTACAATATATGAGATCTCAACTTCTTCAAATTTCTATGTATATAACTTTGATCATGATTGAGCAATTATTGCACGTGAGAACAGGTTAGAGACGTGAAAAGCGATATTGTTTTACTAAAAGAATTCGTTTTTAATGAAAACTGATCTAAAGATGATAATGAACTATATGTTTATATAATTGAATAAATGCAATAGAAAATAAATTATCAATTAAGGTGAACATGTATTATGGTGATGAAGAAAGAATTCATCGATACATATATTCACAATTATGAAATTTGGTACCAACAATGCATTTCATTCGAGCATCAACAACAACAAGCATACGTATACTTTTCTATATAACATCAAAGTCTGGAAGTCATACTAAAATTATGAAAGTATCTGCAGAATGTTGATTAACTTCGGTACGAGTCTAAGTGCAAAAAAAACATACTAACACAGAATATCGCTTCTCGTCTCACTGAGATCTATTTGTGGGTAAAATATCGACTTAATATTGCTGCGTCACACTTGAAGACCTTCTCTCCTAAGATTTTAAAAATGATTAAGTCTAACATCAAACAATGATCTAACATTAAGATTCGTCTAATGAAAAAAAAACTAGCTCTGTAATCAAACGAAAATAAATATTGTTCTAAATCAAATTATTACCTAATTTAAAAATTCTTTGATCTCAAACTTACATCTAATTTTGGATTTTTTACTGTTTTCTATATAATAAAAGATATTTATTACCAGTTAAAACTATGATCATATAGAAGCAAAAAATCGGCTTGAAGGACAACCACTATCAACAAATAGAAGTAATGATTTTATGCATTCGTAATACTTGTCTTATCTTATATTCTTTTGATATCACTATGATGTATTTCTTATATTGCTAATAACGATTTAATTAATTGTTGTTATTATTCGTGTAGTTATATAAATAATGAAGATTAATTTCTAGTCTACATGTTTAATAGCGATAGTGTTGAACATGACAACTATCAGAAAGAGAAGTATACTTTCTCATAGATACTGACTGAGATGGCTTATTAACGATGACTCTTTTGTCGAAGGAAACTATAAATCATATTAGGAATGCAAAGAATTACGAAGAAGAAGACAATAATATTGAATAACTTTTTATTAAAAACAAATATTGAGAACATTACTTCTGAACTTGATGATTAAAGTGCATGACAGTCATTGAAGATAGTATTTCTTCCCATAGAATCTCTCTTTCAGAGGAGTGATTTAGAACTTCGAAAAGTCGCAGTTTCCATGCAGCAGAAAAAAAAATTGATTAAAGAAATTATTATATTTGAGATGAAATAATTATAGTGATCTCCACTTTACATTATATATATATACGTCTATTATATTTTGAATGTATTCTGATAGCTTTTGAATCTTTATTAATTACTGCTACGTTCATACCTTTGATATTTCAAATGATTTTTGTTCGATATCAATATCATTTTCTCTTGTTGAATATGTTGATTGATATAAACTTAAAAGATTTCGTTGAGTAGTTGACAAAATTCTTTCATGCACTTCATGCTGATTATCATTTACAAGACGTGATCGATGTTTTTGCCAAGAAAATAATTTCGATGAACGAAAATACATTATAACAGAAGAAAAAAAAACTAAGTCAACTATTCATTTATATTTTCTCAAACACGATAACTAATAATAATGAACTAGAACATTTTTTTTCTTTCATTCAACTAACATTGTAATTTTTCATTTTTTATGTATTCATCTTAATCAACACTCTAGAGAGTAGTCGAGTACCTATTTATTTCTTAGTTCTTTTATATTTTCCTTTTAAACAATTGATTACTCATAGATATATATATATGTATACACAATAGACATGTAAGACCTTCTGCTTTCTTTCATTCGACATTCGATGATAGAAACAAACAAGATATTGTCTAAATAACAAATAGAACAGACATTATCAATATTGTAAAAAAAAGAAAGATTAATCAGAAAACTCATTATCCAAGGACATATTACCTCTTGTTAATCTCTTATTACAAAATGAATCATTGTTTTCACAGAAAATAAATTAAACACAATAAAAATTATTTGTAGAAACTAAGACAGGCTTTTTTTTTTTCTTTCGAGTAATCTATTCATTACTTTTCTATACATTTCAGTATTCTCTAATTAAAAAGTCAGAAAATGAGAAAAATCTATTATTTACTTACATTTTTAAAAAGTGGTGATAGCTGCCTTACAGTATTATGAAATGGCAATTGAACATGTGAAGATAATGGCACATGAATACATTCACTAAGTATTATAGGTGAATCAAGTTGGTCAGTGACAAGAGCAGGTGGACGTTGAATATTACCTTTTCGATTTATGCGAAAGAAATGCATGTTTTAGACGTTTATTACTACATTGGTTGTGCAACTGAAATTATTTACGAATACATAGAAAACTACGGATTGAATAGCAAAAGCAAACAAAAAGAGATCAAAAAAGAAATGTTTAGACCAACACAGCACAAAGTCATCAATCATCTATTCGCTTTTGTTTATTTAATTTCCTGTATTTTTGTGTACGCTCTATCTATCTTCGCCCTTGTATCTCATTTTATTCATAATGAGTAAGGAAACAGTAGACGAACTCACATACACACTACATAAATCTGTAGTCAAAAAAAAAATGGATATTAGATATAAATACAAGAAAGAAAAGAACAGTTTTATTATCTTTAGAGACCTTTTTTTTCTTCTTATGTCATAGAAAGTAAAATAATTTCTTTTCTAATGTCCCAGAATGAAAGTTTCAAGAAAAGTACTATGCATAATTATAAGTAAGAAAACTATTTCGATGTCTCAATATGCATCAGTTGAGATAAATCAGGAATAATTTCTTTAATGACTTCATTTAGTGAATGTGTCAGGATAGAAAAACAAAAAACTTATCCACTATGAATTAATTTTATCATTTCATCATCAATTAATTGAATAATTGCTTTAAAGATAGTCTACAAAATCCAACTTATTTATTTCACTACTTTTTGTATAGATGTTTGATTGTTGTTTTAACAAGAAACTAGAGGTTTCTAGAGAATAGTTGATCAAAAAAATTTGAAACATTCAGGTCAGATAAATTTTCAAAAGTAGAAAAAAAGTTGTGCTTACAATCAAAACGTCAACATACCGCACTTATCCTAAAAAACGCTTGTGAAAGCTGTCAAAAACTATCTGAGCTATTGTTTTGAAATACTTTTCAATCTGCACAGATTACGTTTTTATTATGCCTGTGAGATGCCTATAATTAAACACACATGAATAATATACTTCTTATTACCTATAGTTCTTTTTTTACTTTACGAAAGACATGAAATAGTCAACAAAAAGTGTCGAGAATATTCAAAAAAATTTTCATGTTACTTCTTAAGACATCTTATACGGTGGTTAAGTCTAATCTACATTACAGAACACATCATGAGCTTAGAAATGATCAACAAACTAAGTATATAAGCTGTATCGTGACTAGTTTATTTTCTCTATTGATGCTATTGAAACTATACAATAAGAAAGAAAGACATTAATAAACAGAAATGGACAAATAGAATGTCAACCATATAAAACGACGATTTTGTAACAGTAACGAGTCATTATAATGACTGATAAGAACATATATAAACGATGAATATTCATGGAGTAAATCAGATAGTACTCTATTATGATTATTCATCTTTTAATCAATTACAAATTTCAAATGACGATGACAAGACAACTAATAGAAATTCATTCTGACGTCAAACTTATTAGTAACATACAAACTTGTAATTTTAATTTATGTTAATAAAATGGTTACAATACATGTAACTTCTATTTGTATCTTGTGTCAAAACTAGTAATACGTTTGAATGATACTCAAGTAAATGAACCATTGATTTCATATAAGAAAAAGTTTGTTTATTTGGATAAAAATCTAAACAAACACTTTGAATGTAACAATAATATTTTTCGAATTGTTTTATTTCGACACTACAAAAATGAAATATAGCTCATTGGAACATCGGAATTTATATATTACACAGAAATATATGTGTCTTGTCAACTGTAATAGAGTTTTTATTTTCGTAAAAAAACGATGCACTCTTTTTGAGTTTTACATACATATTTGCTTCAACTATTGACATTATTCCATAACCTATAAAAACGATAAATTTCATTGTGCACACGTGAAACAGTATGGATTGCAATTGCAACTTTTCGAAAGGTACTATGCACCCCATACAGAATACTGCTATAAAGAGTTAGTTATGTTGACAAAGAATTTATTATGCATCAATAAAAACTTTCTTCAGGTTGAGGAACATGATAAAGTAAATCTCAATTGTACAAGAATTTACAATGAAATAAAATCATGTTAGCAAGAATTTTGTTTTCAAGTTAAGATTAATGATGAGCAATATATACACAAACAAGTAACTGATTGATTACTAACCAATACAAATAGACATGGGTCACAGACTCTTGGCTGGGTTCAATGATCTGACATGATCGTACAAAGAATCATCGTCGCTGCCGTTTAACATGAAGACTTAAAATATTCTCATCTCTTTATACTAGTTATTACCACTTGGTTAATGGTGACATTTTATCAACATTATAATCTTCGAGTTACTGTCCCTCTTTCTCTGTTCTCTTCAATGTGTATATATACATGTGTGAGATGTACGTTTTTTTTTCTTTAAGTAAAATGAAAGTAAAGCTCGTTTGCATTTCGAATGAATACAGTCAAACCTCAATTCATCAAAAGTGATCAAAGCAACAAGTACAGTTCATTATCACATGATATAGCTTGTAATTATATCCTTCTACATGCTTCTCTATGACTAATCTACCACGACTTTACCCTTTCACTGAAACAAGAATAGCTGTTTTTAGTGAGTCAACATCAAGATTTTCGAGTAGAATCAATTCAATTACGAATAATAATATGACAAATGAAGAAGTTTCAGATAAAATGTTAAACGTGTGAAAATAAAAATCTTAAAAGAAAATATTTTGTTTAATATTGTATAATTTTAAATTTCTTCCGATGAAGATCATCAATTTCAGTTTACATAATTTATTCAATATTTTCATCATTAGTTAAGATGAAAATGATTTAGATCTTTAATCAAAGCTATATAAATAGTTTCATTAATAAATGTTTCTTGCTGAAAGTCGATAAATGCCTATGTTTAGAATGTTAAGATCATGATAAAAGTACCAGAAATAAAGATAAATTTAACTTAAACGAAATAGAAGATAAAAGGTAAAGGTAAACAATTATTTTTTATGTTTTTATTTTCCAAAGGACTTGAAAGCAGCAACTATAGGTTAGTTTTATGTACCAGTCATTTGTATTTCAAGAAAAAGTATTTGAAATCGTATTTTTCATGTAACATAGAGTTTATCATTAAAATTAGTTTACGTAGATACGCATATATGAGAATAATACATGAGTAGATGCTTATAATACAAATAAAAACTTAGTTGCAAGACATTAAGTATTGATACATTGTCTGAGCTTTTTAGATATACTTATTAGCAAATATTGTTCAAGAACATATTTAAAAAAATATCTAGACAGTTTATCAACACGCTGTATTTTCGCGTTCCTTTATTGTGAAGATCGATTCATTTTATTGAATTAATAGAATTGGAGGTAATCCATAAAAAGCATTACCTCTCTATAGACGTTCAGTTTGCAAAAAGTTTTTATAAACAGCTTGTTTGTGCAAGTATAGTTTTTTTTTCCTATCAAATAATAGTTCGTTGATTAATTCTATCAAAAAAAGAAATGAAAATACGCCAGTGTGCTCAGTCAGTTGTTAGCAAGATGCTTTGTCGGGTACTCACTGATGAGAATTGTCTCAGTATATGAGTACTTACGAGATATCTGTCCAGTTTCTATAACATTCTACGAAAAGATTTTCAACAAGTTAGTAGATTAAACTTGCTAAAAGTATTTAGCAAGACATCCTGAACTCATTACATTCGTTAAGAATGAAACTTGACGGTATTCGATTGTCATATTCTTCATATTGAATATGCTGTAGAAACTTTATGAATAACTTACAAAATGGAAACAAAACAAGTTTATGTTTAATCACAATGACATCAGAAAAAGTAACAATGTTCATGTCAATTTGAGCAAATAGATCCTATGTAAACTTATAGAACTACAAACAGGTGTGGTCCTGTGACATGGATAATTTTTTTCTTCTTTAGTTCATCAGAAACTAGCAACAAAGTGTTAATATGATTTCTTACCAATTGTTTTGCTACAGTGCGCCTCAATTGATTTTCCTCTCTTGATATTTTTTTGTTTTTATTGCTATACTTCTTTTATTTATTAACCTATCATATATAGGAAGAAAGCCCGGAACGCGCTGCATCTTTTGGTATATTTACATTTAACATCAAATGCAACTTAAAGTCTAAAAAATGTATTAGAAAAAGTGACATTGTTTTTACTACAGGGTGTCCACAATATGGTAACATTTTTTATTTTGCGTACATCTCGGCTTTGGTAAATGGGTGTGGGTGTGAGTCTGCGTTAAAAGAAGAACTACACTCATACCCACACCCACATTCACACCCTACATTCTACACCCCACACCCACACCCACTATGATTGAAGGTTATAGCTGTAGTTGATAGTTATAACTACGGTTGAAAGTTAAAACTATGGTCGATAGTTATAACTCAATCAACATTTTCCCCGAAAAGTTGACCAGTTATAACTGAGCCAGTTTTAACTCCAACAGTGATGATAATACTTTTCAGAAGTACTTTTTTGATTGATTGAGATAATCTAATAATTGACTGGCGCATACTCTATCACTGGAACATGAATTTTAAAAAATACTAATAAAATCTATGGATTAGTTATTTTTCATAAGTATGCAACTTTTATATTGAACATTTGCAAGTGAATTTATTTTTGTTATTCTTTGTGTCAA
Source organism: Rotaria sp. Silwood1 (assembly GCA_905250075.1). Classification (NCBI taxonomy): domain Eukaryota; kingdom Metazoa; phylum Rotifera; class Eurotatoria; order Philodinida; family Philodinidae; genus Rotaria; species Rotaria sp. Silwood1. The sequence continues at coordinate 15,854 of CAJNOP010000053.1, read as the reverse complement.
GTGATTTGAGTTAATCACTTATTCGATGTATCAACTATTGTTCATCATTATTTTCGGTTACGACTACTAGAGAAATTCTCGATGAAATTCGTCCACAATTGTGTTCTATGGATTCGAATTCGATCAATATTACTATGAAATTTTTTCAAATTTTTCTACTAGTTCATCTACCACCTCAACTACATGAACAAGGATATAAGTATGCTTAAGTTCTTTGCGTCTTAATTTTTTGATGATGTTTTTTCGATATCTGGGAAAGTATTCATAATGATACCGAATGGAAATCAGTAAGTTTAATACTTTATTGGATTTCTTTATATGGGTTGATTAAATTTAGAGTTTTGTTGAGCTTTTTGCACGACTTGCTTGGCATAACATTGGGCTATATCGATTAAGATCCGTGGTTAGAACAGGTGTCAGAATTCTTTTTTAATTGTTGTCATTGTTAAAAATCTTTTTCTTTTTTTTCCTTCACTAGACTTTTACACGTATTCTGCGTAGATTGCCATTGCCGACTGGAAAAATGCTAATGTCAACACACAAATATTCTTATTCAATGACAAGTGCAATAAAATGGATCATTGTCATGATTGGCCATAAAAGTTTATATCTGAAATATTTACACGATCTATTCATTGCTATAAAAATTTTCTACTATCTATTGAATACATGAAATTTTCAAAAACGACTTGTCGAATTTGTTTTACATCTCGCTCAACATTTTATTAGTCGAGTTCGTTTGTGAGTATAATCATTGTCTGTATGGTAAGCAAAAAAAAGAAGAATTCATTGTTGAAAATATTGTAGAGAACGCAAAATTCTCCTCTTTGATATTTCATACCACAAAAATCTTATCGAATTACTGAAGGTGATATTACCAATTTCGTTAATTGTATTAAAGACTATGTATTTATGTCAAGTTTTAATAAGAATTATAGTAAAGAAGCAGCTGAAGCTTGCCAATATTTATCGATACTTCGTCCAGAATTTATCATTCCATCTATTATTGACAAATTCGATACATGATTTAATTTTTTGTCTTGAAACATTGCATTTTATTTTTTTTTTTGATTAGCCTTTTCTTGTCAATGGACAATACGACTGAAGCACATCGTTTTATATTACTCATGCAATGTTTAACACGTATAAGTCGTCAATTAGTACGACAAATACCTTCGTACTCTCAAGACAAACATATATAATATCATTATTTTTATCAATTTTGCCTAGTATTGATTTAAATAATTTAAAAAAACAAAGGTGACATTAGATCTTCTCGGTACTATTTGCATTCAAATCATCTGTGTTGACTGTTCATCTGCAATAGACATTCGAGATGATCTTACCAAGGTAATATTTAAATATTTACTTTTGAATATATACATCTGACATACAATAGAACAAAGTATGTATTCGTTTCTTTTACTATAGATTGAGAAAGAAGTTTGCCAATCAACAGTAAAATTTAAAGAATTGATTATGAAATTATTTGATCGAATATTTCAAATGACTAACATATTATCATCAGATATATCTGATGATATTAAAACTGATGCAAATTATACAGATTATGACAATATTCAAATGAAATTGACATCGGTCATACCTGGCATTGTTCAATAGCGTAGTAATACTATTTTTCAAGTATGTATTCAATCAAACTAATTGTTTTTTGTCATGAGTTCTTGAATTGTGACTCTAATTTGTTGTGTTATGTGTATATGCATGCTATTTAGTTGATTCTGAAGAAGATGATAAATTTTATTTGTGGTTAAATTTTTTCACTACAAGTACGACTATTTGTTGTTAGTCGAGTTCATGAGACAAACGAAGTACAAAATAATTCAAAAGTTCTATACTATATGTCTATATATAAATATACTAAATTTATTCTCATAGGCTAATGTCTACCCGGGTTTACCATGTTCTATTAGAGGCTATCAGAGCTTCACGGCATCCACACCAAGAGAGATGTAATGTAAGTTGTATTGTGACACTCATGTCGAGACCCTAGTCGGTTCTGACAGACATTAATAAGCTTATTACAATTACATATATAATTCTATAAATATATATAATATAAGAATTTTGAATTATTTTGTAATTCTTTTTTTTGAATTTCTTTGTACTTCATTTGCATTATCCAATGCTTATTTGTTATGTAGTTTATTTGCAACTTTACAGTGTCTTATAGCTCTGATTAAGTTTATCACAACACATAAGAAGAATTAGACATAATTAAAAAAATTTAACGAACTATTAACTCAATTCAACTTGAGATCACTCAGCTAATAAATAGTAAGAAATTTTTTTTGTGATCGTTCTATACAGTGTATGTTGTTCATCAATTAGTTTATAGCTTTACGTGATTCTAATTGTTCATAAAGTAATGATGATAAAAATAAACAATGTTTTAACTACAGAGTTTTTCATGTAGATAAAACAATATTTTCTAAGAAGTGCTTAGTGTCTCATTTTTTCTATCTAGTGAAAGATCTTGTCATTTTTATTATATCAATTAACAAAAACTGAATGTACGGAATAATTGAGATTCGATTCAGAGAATATTTAGTGTCTCAAATTAACTGAACCAACAACATTACAAATCCACTACAAAGAGTCTATACATATATATATATATGGGATACCTGCACGTCAACCAAATAAAACAAAGTAGTCTCGTGATATATCTAATCATAATGCTATCATATTTATTTGTAATGTATTAAATTTGGATGAGTATAGTTTTTATTTCTTATTATAATTTTATGAAATATTTACTTAATTTACAATAAAATTTCTTGTCAGAACCAAGATTATAAAAACTAAATACGTCTACATTATCTATATGACTTTTTAATGGATAGATTTTCGAATGTGAAACATGCTATTTATTCAACGTACGTTTGATCTTTCATTAACAAAAAATAAATGGAGAAAATTTGTGAGCATTTTAATTGTGGAAAGACTCTATTCGATAAATGTTCTCTCCAATAGCTTGTAAAATAATCAATTAAAACATTTATAGAAAATGAATAAAACATACCTACTCAACAATAAGTAAGAATTGATCGTTATTATTATTATATAAAAAAACGTTCACATTTAATTAAACTCTCAGAACTTCTGGCCATAGCATTTAATAGTTGTTTTAAATTCTTTTCGACTATTTATTTAATTGAGAATACTAACGCTTTAGTCTTTTAAAATAAAATATTTCAAAACTGTATGAAAATCACTCTTAGAATATTTTCATTAAAGATCTGACGAAAAAAGTTTTTTGTTGAATTATGTTTACACAAGGGATCATTTATTTATTAGACATCTTATTATACATATACATATATATAAGAAAAAGTGTCAATAAAGAAGAAAAAAACCACAAAAAAAGAAATAGATAAATTAACAAACACAAAAGCTTTGAAAAACCGAAAACAACGAAAGCTTCATATAACTCTTTTTCCATCGTGGACAATCTGAAAATATAAATATTAGAAATTGGTGAAATATGTTATTGAATGAATGATTTTTTTTTTCAAATATCAACTAATAATATTTACCATTATTTATCATTAGCAATAAACTTATGATTTTGTATTTGTTTTACTTGTGTTTTATTTAATTCATAGGCACATAATCTATATAAAGATAACTGAAATTAGTTTTTTTCAAAAAAATATATATATATATATTTACTTTTCCCGTTGTGTTAATTCATTGATTTTATTCGTATATTCTTCATTTTTCTTTTTTTTTGTTTGAATTAACTCATCAAGTTTATTACTGACTTTTTTTAATTCAGCAACAGCTTGTTCAATTTGAGAATCAAGCTTTTGTTCTACTTGATTTCTCTTTTTTCGTAATTTCATTATAAGACTAAGTAATGTCAAACTATTTTCATTTTCTGTATCATCATGAGATTCGACAACATTATCATCTAATAATGAACGATCATTAGATGAATAGCCATTAATTGATAAAATATTAATATCTTTTAATTGATTACTATCTGATGCAAAATCTTTAATTGTCAAATTATCAATATTGTATTGAAGATGATTATGTGATAAAACGTTATTGGATAAGTCATTAAAAGGTACAATATCATTGAAACATTGATTGTCACTGATTGGCTTCAATTGATGATCAACAAATGAATCATTAATTATTGTTGTTATTTGAATAATTGTTTTATCTCTATTTTCTTCTGTATATGATGATATATTATCTGCATTGATGTTTAGTCTGAAGAACAAAATAAACTGATTACTTAAAAAAAACAATTTTATTTTTTCATTTACAAAGACTTTTCTATCTTATATAAAAGAATAATGAAATTTTAAGAATAAATATTAGTTAATGAAACATGTTTTTTTTTCAAGTAAAAGCATATATTTTTAACTAAATCTTTTTTATGAAAACCAGCGTTTCTCTATTCTCATAATCAAAGTATTATTTCCTAAACGAAATATAAAAATTAAGTTATTACTTTATATAAATATGCATCTAATCATGAATTTAATGGCATGAGACAAAATAACTAAAACTAGGCAGGATCTTAAAAAAAGATTAGCCTTACTTATTAAATATAATCTGAATATTTAGTCAAATTTTTAAGTGAATAACAATGATTAATGTTAAAAGAACATTAACACATTCGAACTGATATGACTCATCAATAAGTCACATTGTACTTTAATCAAAAAACAAAAAACCTAGTAGTTTTTCGTGTTCACTGTTTTTACAGAATAGTTCTTATATTCGAGATCATTTAATTTAGTTTAAAAATAATTTTAATAGATATACTCTCGTATGCATTAACCTTTAATAAATCCTATTTCTTAATTCTTGAACTCAATGCGGTCAATTACGATTCTTTTTTTTATGTACATACGATATAGTATGTCACAATTAATTACCTATTTTGCAGCTGTAGGAAAGTTTTTATACGATATCTATGATTTCAAATGGTATCCAACAAATAAAAATTCATTCGAAAATAAAAATCTCCATATATTATTCAATGCACTAAGTAAAAGAAAGAGAAGAAAGATTTGTATAAATTGTCTCGATTCGAAAACTGCTTTTATTGTCTTGTTTCTTCTCATCGCGTAAAAATATCTGTGTTATTTTAAAAATATCTCTCAAAAAGATCACACTTTTCTTTTGAAAAAACCTTGCTGAACTCGTGCAAGTAGTTTTAATCCAACATTGTTCATATATGTCTTCTTTGGTCATTCAAATAACTGAAATGAACACATCAACCAATATATATCTAATTGGCAGCTCGACCTAATCGACAATCTTATTTTTGAGATATTACTGAACTTTATCGAGTATGAGGTATTAATGGTGTAAATCATTCATTTTCGTTACATAGATGACCAGAGAAAATATAAGTTCACAATGTTTAATAAAAGACTTGTGAATCAACAATAGTCTCACATTCTAATCCTATACGGAGCATGCACAAAGATTTTTCAGATATAAAAAATAAAATGAATTAAAAAAAATATTAATTAATTTGTTGTATCAGTACTTTCTAAATTGGTTCTCATATCCTTGTTTTCACCTTTGATATTAATTCCTATAAGTTAGTAACGAATGGTTTAATCGAGAAATATTGCAATAGTACTTGAAAGAGTAAAAACAATGAAGATGATATAACATTTTATCTAGGAGAACAGAAAGAGAAATTTTTTCCTTGCTACAATCTAATATTATGAACTGATGCATGCTTGGTATTATCTTAAATGTATTATTTAATATCTAACAAAATTTCTAATATACATTTCTTTTTAATTGAAGAAAAAATTTTTATGAATCAATTAAACTTACAAATCAACATCTTCAATGACTTCATTTGAACTTGTTCTATCAATTGATGATGCATGATCATGAAGTGATGCTAAAACAAAATATGTCGAATTTTTATTATCCATTATAATTATGCATCTTATCGAAATCAAACGCATAACTCAAATTTTTTTTCTCTTTATTCTATATGGTTGTTAGATATCCAAATACGAATGTTTCTTATACCAGAGCAGTTTTTACAAACTCATTAATATATTTTATTATCCAAAAGTTCTAAAACATAAATCTATTTGGTAATGTTCAACTTTTCTAATAACTTTATCAAAGTAGATTATCGACACTTGCCTATAGAAAATTCAGCACTAATCTAAATAAAAAATCGAATATTCATACACTTACTCAATGTTTCAGCATCATGACTATTTTCTGATGATTGTTTATGATTACGACGAAGACGACGCCGAGGCGGTGAGACAGAAATATCTAAATAATATAAAATAAAATAGAAAAAGTGGTATTTTTATTTCATACTCATTTATCTCCGTTTTTAAAATAAAATATCATTAAGTATGGTTTTTTGCTTTTTTTTCGACGGTTTTTTGTAGATAGTTTTTTGAGCTGTAGTTTGATTGTTTTCGTCGTCTCCGTCGAATTTCCATCAACGATTAAAGTTGAATAATTGTTGCCAAGTTTTTCACGTATTGTTTCTTTCATCATGGAAACAATACAGTATTTGAGAATGACGTAGAATATCAATTAAAAGAAAAATAACTATATCAGTTTCACATGTGCTGTATGTATATATATAGTTGTTAGAAAAGTTAAAACACGACTAACGCGTCCCATGTCGATAGGATACGCCACCGACACAATGACACAATGGAGTTATTCTTTACATAAATTATGTTTTGTTTTTGTTTTAGATTAATTAAACTTTATCATGAACATTTCAATCTTAAACAAACTCGACACAATGAAGAAAAATTTTTAGTTGTTTTTTTTGTTTTATTCTTTAATTTTTTTTTCATTATGGTAAGTCTATTTTATAGACTGTTTTTTTACTGTTTTAATTCTATAGAGATTCTAATTATTTTCTCATGAGATGCCTAATTCGAATTATAATATAAATGCACTTTCAGAAGTGCTGAATCATTTCGAAAATAACTAAGAAAATAAAATATACATGCACCCATTTAGATAAATTGTTATAAAAGCTATAAATGACGAAGACTTTGCTGTAAAGTTAGGCAAAAATTTTTACTTTTCTTTGCCATTTATCATTTATGATAAAAGCTATAAGTGATTCAGACTTTACAGTAAATTCATCACCATTTATAGCTTCTACCATAAATGATAAATGGCACAAAAGTAAAATTTTTTGCCTAGCTTTACAGTAAAGCCTCCATGATTTATGTTTTATAATTAACGATAAGTGACGAAGAAAAAGTTTTATTCTTTTGCTAACATGAGTGCTGTGTTTTTTTTTCGATCTCCATTTATATTATAAGTCGAATTAGGCAGCTGCTCTATTTTCTCTAATTTTACTGTACAGACGATTTTTTTATAATTTTATTGTATTGTGTACACGTGTTTTGATTGTTTTTAATTATTTTATTTTATTCTATAGACTCCTTATTATTTTTTTCCTTGGTTTTATAGACGCTTTTCTTGTTTTTTTTTTATTAATAAAAAAAAGAAGAAAAACGTCTTTAGAATAAAATAAAAAAGTAATAAAAGAAATATATCAAATAATAATTGTATAATCGTTTTTCTAATGATTTCTTTTTCTTGTATCGACGTTTTATTGTATTATTTTATTCTTTTTTATGATATAGATGTTTTTCTTATTATTTCATTCTATTTTATAGACGTCACCAGAAAAAGTCTATAAAATTAAGCAAAAAATAATAGAACGTCTATAGAATAGAATGAAATAATAAGAAAAACATCTATATCATAAAAAAGAATAAAATAATACAATAAAACGTCGATACGAGAAAAAGAAATCATTAGAAAAACGATTATACAATTATTATTTGATATATTTCTTTTACTACTTTTTTATTTTATTGAATAGACAGTTTTTTTAAATATTTTATTTATTTTATTCTACTCTAAAGACGTTTTTCTTCTTTTTTTTATTAATACAAAAAAAAACAAGAAAAGCATCTATAAAACAAAGGAAAAAAATAATAAGGAGTCTATAGAATAAAATAAAATAAAACAATAGAAAACGTTCATAAAATAATTATTGTATTCACGCTTTTCTTTTTATTTTGTATGTCTTTTATTTTTTATTTATATTTTATTTTTTTCATTTTTGTGTAAATATCGGTATTTTTTTGTAAATTACAGACTTTGGATTGAAATAAAGGTATTCTGCAGCAGATGCTCTTAAAAAATATTAAATATGAGAGTGGGTGTGGGTATGATTAGAGGCGCACATCTACACCCCAAATACCAGTTGCACTTTTTCAGTTCTCTGCGACATATGCTCGTTTTTTTTAGGCATCCAATATCTTAAGGATACAACATCCATTTTGTTGGAGCTTCTATGATATTCTAATGACCACGACACCTCTTTACGAGCAGAATTTCAGATCAAAATACTGTCTTTCAATTTTTCTATGAATGCTTTATCTCAGATCGGGAATTCAATGAAACCATCATAAGTTGACTCCAACAGCCTATGGGCACGAATTCTTTTAGGCTGTGACTAGCGGCAATACGGTCTACTTGTGGAGGGTGTGGGTGTGAGTGTGGATGTGAGGTGTGAGTGGATGTAGATGTGGATGTCATTAGAACGAGATACATCCACATCCATATCCCCACCGACACCCACACCCACACCCTTCGCTTTTCTTATTTTTTTTATATTGCTTAAGTAGCGTTTCATACATGTTCTCAATACTTTAACTTCTTTTTTATTTTTATAAAATCTTTTGTTATATCCTGTTGACTTCAGTAATGCTAATAAAATAATTCTTGCAACTCAACTTTAAGTTTCATCAAGTTGTTGATTTTTACGATTACTGCTTTGACATCATATAGCAATCAATAATTCACTTTTCTTCTTAGTTATATATTTGCCAAGAAGGATCCCATTATCAGAAACAATTTTCCCGTCTCAGAATATAAGTCAGATTCTTTAGTACGAAATGGTCTGTATCTTTAAAACTATCTCAAGTAGTTATCATCTTGACAGTTGCTAAGTGAGTCATCACTGATATGAACACATTCAATTTGTCATAGGAGCAACCAATCTTATCTTCGCATTAATGGATTTCTTGTGCCTCTATACTGGTGTCCATATTTTTCCTTAAACCGTTGGATTCCCTTAAACGGTTACCACAATTGATTTGATCTTTTTTCTCGATTTGTCTGTAGACTATTATTTCGTTTTGTTTCAAATTATATGATGGCATATATTTCATGACCAGTAAGTAAAAATTATTTATTTTTTTTTTATTTTTTATTTCATTGTATTTTTTTTCAGCTCTTTATGCATTATTTCATTTTATTCTAATTTTTAGTTTTATTTTCATTCTATTGTACTTTATTTTATATATCTTACAGTGTAATTTATTTTATTTATTTAATTCTTATTTTAATTTTATTTAGTTTTAATTTTAATTTTTTTGTCTTATTTTATTAACTTAGTTTTAATTTTTTACTATTTTATTGTAATTGATTTATTTTCGGCTATTTTGTAGCTTTTCTTTAATTTTAATTTTTTTTGTATTTTATTGTAATTTTTTTGTTTTATTTATTTTATTTTATTTTTGTTGTTTTATTGGAATTTTTTATTTTCATTTTATATTGTATTAAATAAAAATTGAAAACAAGCTAGATTTAAACTATTAATATGCAGTGCAATTCAGTTGAGGGAGAAAGTAGGGAAGGGGATCAAACGATATCTAATGTTCTGATGTAAATTCAACACGTTTGCATGGGATTACGAGAGCATCCGACATTTCCCAACTATCGGATCCGATTGTCGGATTCCTGTCGAAATTTATCGGATTAAGCCAGATTTCTGATAGGATTCGACGGGATCCGGGACCTAGATTACTCGTCCCGGGTGACCATTCTCATCATCCGCGATAATCGTTCTCTCATTTACCAAAGCATCCATGTGACACATACGGTATAACTAAACAGCAGCGCTGCCCACCATTCTTATCTCCCGTGGTGGTCTTTCTCTAATTTAAACATGCATCCGTGTGACATATAGAGCATAACAAAACAGAATCCTTGCTCACCATTCTAATCACCCCTGGTGATCGTTCTATGTTTTAAAAAACCTATATGTGACACACAGGGTATAGCTGAACAGCAGCGATGCCGACCATTCTAGTCTCGCGTGGTGACTGGTCTGTGATTTAAAAGAATATTCGTCTGACGCACATAGAATAACGGAACAGCAGCATCGCCCACCATTCCAATCGCGCGTGCTGACTGTTGTTTGATTCACAAGAACATTCGGCCGACGTAGACCGAATAATAGAACGGCTACCTCTCATTTGCGAACATAAAGAAAATAAATTTTAAGTAAACTAAAATTTTTAAAATTTTGTTGGGTTCAAATTCGATACTTTTGTCGATTTTTTGTAAAACGATTAAAATTTATATTTAACTTTTAAAAATTCAATTACTGCGACCGAATATCGAAAGTAAATTGTTTTCAAAGGTTTTTATAAAAATTTATTTTCTTTACTAAGCATGCCTCAATTTGTAGAGGTCGTTAGTTTTTGGACAAGAAAAACGTTTTAAGATTGAAATAGTTACTGCAATTTGTAGAGGACGCAAGTTTGTGATAACAGAGAGTTTTTAACATTTACTGCAATCTTTAGAGAATGGAAGGTTTTGATCAGAGAAATTTTTTAAATTTAGTGCCATTGCTGTAATTTCTAGAGGACGTTACCTTTTAGCTGAATTAAAATTTGCCTTTAAATGTACCTCCGAAGAGCTTTAATGAAAGTCAAAAACAGAATGCACTAACCGGCTTTTTCTTTTGTTATGGATAAACTAATACTCCTACTGCAACAGCAAGGGTCATCGATTTCGCTGAACTAAAAACGTTTTCACTTAAAGACAAAACCATTTTTTAAGGAGATTGTATCATAACTTATTGTGACCATTTGATATTGGTTCTGATTGTGGTGTGGGCAAATCGAACAGTGGTCGTCAAGAGAAGACGCTCATTAACATCTATATTTCTGAGCGATCTTTTTTAGAATATCATTTTTGGAATTTCTCAAAATCAAAAACCCTTGATCGCATTCAGAGCAACAATTTTGTCTGATGCACTATATAAACTACAATCAATTACGAATAAAAAAGTGCTACTATATTGCAGCGGACTCTACAAATTATCGCTCATTCAATTGAAATAGTGAAACCCAATAACTCCCGAACTCTATAAGTTGCGACAAGTTGAAAAATATAACTGAAATTTTCATTTGTTTCAAAATTGTTATCGGTAAACTTTTCTCAAATTTGCCGACCGAAAACTTCAGACCGAAGAATATTCCAAATATAAATAAATTCAATTTACAATACAACTGAAATTGAATTTATCGATATTCACCTTCGTTTTACTCATCGCAACTGAGAGGAGAAGACCAGAACTCTACAGAACGCCGACCATTCTATACCGACCTGGTGACAATTCTCCAAATTCCAACAACACCCTTCTAAAGCACAGAGAATGACTGAAGAGCCGCAGCGCCCACCATTCTAATCTGCTGTGATGACTATGCTGTGATATACAACAACGTCTGCGTTATCCAAACAGAACTACAGAATAGCAGCGAAACCCACCATTCTAATCCCCTATAGTGACTGTCCTTCGATTCAGAAGAACATCCGCCTGACAAGCACAGAAAAACAGAACAGCACGAAAGCCTACCATTCTAATGTAATATCGTCACTCTTCTCCGATTTACCAACCAATCCGCACAACGCACACACAACCGCAGAACAGTAGCGGTGTCGACCAATCATGTCTCAACTGGTGACTGTTGTGTGATAAACAAAAATACCTGTAGAGCTCCCAGACAACAACCCAAGAGTCACCATCGCGAAACATTCTACTCTCACAGGTTCCATGTTCTGTCATTGAGCAGAACATCGCTATAAAGCCCGAACAATAACTGAACCGTACGGTGTCGACCATTCATCCCTCATGTGGTGACTGTTCCATGATTTACAAGAACATCTGCATAATGCTCAGACTAGAACTGAACCGTACCCATACAATGGGCTATTTAATTTCAGTCTGAATTTATCAAATAAAAATAATACTTGATTTCAAACTGAAACGTGAGTCAAGGAGTGAGGGAGGGGGGTGACTGAGGGTGTGGGTGTTGGTCTGGGACCCACACACACACCCACACCCATAGTGCGGGTGTGGGCGCGCGAGTGAGGGTGAGGGTGTGCCTGTGGTTTTGTGTACTATAGGCTTTAGTCCCCTGCACAGGGGACTAAGCGGGGACTAAGCTTTTTGTGGGGGGGACAAAGCGGGACTTTGCAGGACTAGGGGGGACTAAGTGTTTTTAGTGAGACTACGTAGTATCAAGCGAGAAAAGTTTGATTCGGAAGAAATTGATGTGGTTTTTTTGATTTTAGAATTCACTTTGAAATAAAAAAGCCCATAGACTCACCGTACCGCAGCCGATCATTCTAATCTCGCGTCGTGACTGTTCTATAATTTACAAGAACATCCGCACAAGGACCAGATAATAACTCAACCGTACCGCAGCCGATCATTCTAATCTCGCGAGCTGACTGTTCCATGATTTGCAACAAGATCCGCATAATGCCCAGATAATAACTGAACCGCAAGGAAGCGCATCATTCTAATCTCGCGTGGTGACTGTGCTATAGTTCAGAAGAACATCCGCATAATGCTCACACTAGAGCTGAACAGTGCCGCCACCGCTCATTCTAATCTCGCGCGCTGGCTGTTCCATGATTTCCAACAACATCCGCATAATGCCAAGAAAAGAACTGAATAGTACCGATGCTCATCATTCTTATCTCGCGTGGTGACTGTTCTACAATTAACAAGAACATCCGCATAATGCCCACACCATAACTGAACAGTACCGAAGCGGATCATTCTAATCTCGCGTGGTGACTGTTCTATAATTTACAAGAACATCCGCATAAT
>CAJNOP010000052.1:1169455-1238372 GCA_905250075.1 Rotaria sp. Silwood1 | reverse complement strand
CCCACCCACACCCCACACCCCACATCCACACACCCACACCCACACCCACACCCACACCCACCCACTACCTACACCCACACCCACACCCACACCCATCTACACCCACACCCACATCCACCCACACCCACCCGCAAAACGAATATTGCTGAAGTTTGGAATCTGTTTGAAAGCCTTTTGAACATAAATAATAAAATTTCGCACCAAAGACTGTAGAAGCGTCAAGCATTGAGCTTTATATATTTTCTTCGTCACAATTAGTCTTGATGACGTCATCAGCTGTCTGACTCCAGCTCATTCATGCTGTTAATCATTAATTATCAGCTAACTCCATGTTCCGTCTTGCCAAATCTAAGAGTATTTTCTGATTCCAAATGCCACTATAACGCAACGAACTATTCTACTACAAGGTATTATTATCGCGGTCGTTGTTATCGCAACTCGAATTCAGATGGCGAGCATACTGAGAAAAAATAAACGATGGCATGAAATGCTTGTTGTCGACAAGAAGGTACATGATTCATACTTTATTTTCTATGTTGTTTGTCAAACTCCGTCGTTTCATTCATTCTTATGCATATGCCATTCTCTTTCATTCTACCGTTGAAACATGACGATGCATGGTCCAATATTTGTCTTGCACAGGGGTGGTACTGCATCTCTACTTTATTGAATAGAATAGAACGTATAGACTTAACTTAGTAAAGTAAGTTCAAATATTATATTAAGGTTAAAATGACTAAAGGTTTATTAGCTCATTATCATGTATTGATTACGTTGCAATACATGAAAGTTTATTCAAGATCTTTTTTCAAATAGTTAGTGGAGAACGACACGAAAAAAGTAATTACGAAAAAATGAACATTTTTCCTGTATTGATATGTCAAAGTCTGACTGTTTATAACGTACTAGCAATAACATTTTACAGCAATTTTCTCTTAGAAAAAATTAATCTGCGTTTGTAAAAGAGAAGTAATAAAGTAAAATCGTGCTGTTTCTAGTAATTTCGGAATTCCTTACTGTAAAGTATAGAATAATGCCATCATAAGCGATAAAGTATCGTATTATTTTTTTTATGAATTGTATCTCTAAAAACCATTCACTACAATAACTATTTATATATATACTTAGAACGTTACCATTACTAGATAGTTATGTTATTGGACCATAGATTTCCGAAAAATTCATGGATTTGATTTTTTTTCTAAAGAAAGTTTTTTTTCGGAGGCTGAAGATTTTTTATAAAGTTTGATGAAATATCTTCGAGATACAAGTAAATTGACCGAGGAATGAAGTACACAATTTCCAGTAACAGCTCAAATATTCAGACTCCTTGACTAAGACGGCCTATCATCAAACTTTGTTAAATTTTTTACTTGCCGAAAAAATTCTTTCTCTAGTGAAAAAAATCGAATCCAGGAACTTTTCCTTAATCTGTGGTCCAGTAACGTAACTGTCAAGGGGCGGTAACTTCCCACGCATATATATATGGACTGTGAATGTAATGATTAACCTTTGGATATGTAATTCATAACAAAATCATAGGAAATCGCGTGGTTTGCGATGATAATATATTACTTTATGATTAGGTATTCGGATATATTACTTCACTTTACTTTGTAAAAGTAAAATAAAGATGTACTGCCACATCTACATGAACCAGACACTCTATGATAGACAGTGCCAGAAACTCTCCAAAATGTGAAGGAATATGTTCCAAGTCGCCAAGAATAAAACAGTTTCTCTGTGATTAGCAACAAGAACTATAATGTGTTTCACATTTTAGTTCCGCAGAGATTGCATCAACAGTTTTTTTTATAAACACGATAATTGAGAGGAACCTATAGATTATATCGGTTACACGTAAATAGTTTTATCGTACCGCAGGTAAAGAATAAGAAATATTTTTTTCTTTGCATGGTCTACCTGTATTATTTAATAAATAAAATAAAAAGTGCACTCTATGCATTAAGTGCTTCACAAGCAATTACCTTTCTCTTTCACTAGATAAAGAGAAAAATTTCACTCTGTATGGCCTGCCTGAATTTTTTCATAGACAGAACGAAAGAGAGGAGCCTGTAAATTAAATTGGTCACACATGAATAATTTTATCTTGTTGCAAGTGTAGACAAAAAAATATTTTATTTTGGCTGCTTGGTCTGCCTGTATTATTTCGTGAACAATAGAAAGTTTGTCTTTCTATATGTATACAATAGAGTGGTACTTATCTTTATTTTATTTTGAAAAAGTAAAGTAAAGTAATACATTAAGATTTAATGTATTACAGATTTTTTTAACTAATACCAACACATTGATAACGTTTCAACATATGAAAGTTTTATTCAAATGTTTTCCTTAATAATAGATGGAAAATGAAACGAAATACAATTACAAGAAATTCAACATTTTTCATCTATTGACATGTCAAACTTTGACTGTTTTTGCATACTATCAATGACATTTTACATGAGTTTTGTCTCAAAAACTTTAAGCTTGGCTTTTAGATGACTAGTAGTAAAGTTTACACGTGCTGTTTCTACAGATGTCGAAATTTCTTATCATCGGGTAGCATACTATCATCGTAAGCCATGAAGTTTCCTACTAGTCTTTCTATAAATTACAGTTCCAAAAGCCAATTACCACATTCATTATATTATCTATATATATAGGCGAGACGTTATCGTTATAAGACAGTTATGTTACTGCAAAACGAAGTAACGCAAAATTCGTAGATCTGGGTTTTTCTCTAAAGAAAGGCTATTTTCAGACAGTTGTGATTTTTTATAAAGCTCGATAAGAGGCCTCCGAAATAGAAGTAACTTGAATGAGAAACGCGGTACAAAATTCCTAGAAACTAATCGCAGGTTCAGATTTCTTGATCCTGAAAACATTGGGCAAAACTTTATCAAATTTGTTACTTTTTAAACAATCCTTTTCACTAATGAAAAAATCAAATCCAAGAATTTTCTGTTGCTTCGCTTCTCATCAATGTAACTGTCTATAAATGATAACGTTCCACCTATATATATGTGGATAGTTAATGTAGTGATTGGCTTTTGGAGATGTAATTCATACATAACAAACCTCAGCATTAGTGAAAACAACACAAGTTAACTTTATTACTTGCCTTTTACAAGCAAAGCTTTGATTTTTTTTTTTAAATGTTAATTTTTTTGTAATTGTATCTCGTTTCATTTTCGGCTGGTTATTAATAAAAAGAATTTAAGTTTTTATCACTTTTCTTTATTTTCTCACAGTAAAGTGAATATACAGTGCCACCTCTTTTCTGCATTCATCATTATTACCAAGATAAAGAGAAAAATAAGCTAATATGACCGAAGCAAACTTGGAAAGGTATCGTGTCTATCGCATTCGTTGGTTTCAATTGATTATCTATGTATTGGTTACATTTGCTAACGGTCTTCTTCCTGCAGCATTTGCTGCGATCGAGTCGCAGACCGCCTCATTCTTTGCCATCACAACGACTCAGGTCAATGTGTTGTCAATAGTCGTTCTTTTTATCTACGCTCCAGGCACTGTGCTGTCAACATGGGCCTTTCAACAATTCTCCATGCGAACAGTGATGATAATTGGATCTCTCATGAATTTAGGAGCATGGATTCGTCTCTTTGCACTTATCTCACCCACTCATGGTTATGCTTGGCTCATGCTTGGTCAACTCCTACCTGGTTTATCGGCGCCAATCTTTTTCAATGCAGCTGCTCTATTTGCCGCTCGTTGGTTTGCACCTGGACAGCGTGATCTCGCTACGGCTATTGGCTCTATGGCCAATCCACTAGGTTTAGCTATCGGGTTTCTGTTTCCATCTCTGATCGTGACTGATGATCCATCCTCTCAGCAGTTTCTCATCGTTCTTGTATCAGAAGCTGCCTTCGCTACGTTGACCATGCTTATAGTACTCATTGCCTACCAATCAAGTCCCCCAACACCGCCATCACTCTCCGATGAGCAAGAAGCCAGCGAAATCAAACGAGATCTTCTTTGCCTCGTCACTAACCGTCACTTTCTCATCCTCCTGTTTTCGTTTAGCATAGGCTTCGCTCTTTTCAATGCATTGACTTTTCTTCTCTATCAACTTGTCGAACCAAGTGAATATTCGAGTGGGAATGCAGGTGTATTCGGTGCAATTATCATTGTAGCTGGTCTTGTTAACGCATGTATTGCTGGTGTGATTATGGATCGTACACATGCCTACCGACTCATACTCAAAGTATTGATTGTGGGTGCCTGCTGTTCGATTATTTATTTCATTGTCATTCTTCGCCCGTCCATGTTCTATCCGCTAGCTGTCTCATTCGGACTAATGGGTTTTTTTCTATTACCACTTTTACCCGTTGTATTCGAATGTGCAGTTGAGTGCACCTATCCAATACGTGCTGCATGGTCTACTGGATTACTTTTGTGTGTTGGTAATGTTCTTGGTGGCGTTTTCATTTTCATTCTCGACGATTTTATCAAAAAAGCTCCGGTCTATACATCAGGCGTTGTGTTTACACCCGCCTCCATATTCATATTCTGTATGTCGGTAAGTAGCGCACTTCTGTTGCTTTTCTACAATGGACCCTATTTGAGACTCAAAGCTGAAACTGCATATGTTGCCAAATGTTCCACAAATATGTAGTTTATTCGTGTTTGTTTTAATCGAAGAAAATAAAGCAGCAATTTACTTTAATAAGAAATCAGTTGTATATTGTCGATTATCACAAAAATGCTATTATATCAACTAAAGTACATTTTCGACTCATTATGACCTTCGTCCGATAGTCGTACTCAAAATTCAGATAGGATTGAATCGTGTGTATATCGAATGAAGTATCTCTGTGACAAGGCTATGAATCATTTCGTGTATGTATATTTTTCAGAAGAAATTCATTGCTCAAGATTTGATTGCGTATTTAGAAATTCTTCATAAAGTTCTTTACATATTGATGCAATAATGACTACTACGAAGCTTGAAGAATATAACTGTAGCAAATTAAATAATATAAATCATCAACATAACTAACTTTCAAAACTTACTTCATAAACAAATCCGTCAGTTTGTTTAGATTGGAAGAACAACTAATTATTTTGAAGGAGATTAAGATTTGGACGTAACATTCTACATTAAAAATTCAATTTCGTTTTTCTCCAAAAAAAGCATCGACTTTCTGAGGAAGTACTCATCTGGCTGATCACTCTCCAAGCAATCACAGCAATATCCAACATTTTCAAAAGTGACAATTGAACGAACATTGAGTGAGAAAGCATTTCAGCAAAGATACCATTACTAGTGTGTAAATACGAAAAAGTTCGATTCTCATAGAATTATTCTCAATTCTACTTGCTTGAGAATTGAGACAGGTGCCGTTAATTTTGAATTAAAACGTAGATTATATTATAATGATACATACTAAAAGTATTCATTTGTGAAAACATTCGCGTGTACTTTTCAAGTATCAATGAAATCATCAAATGAGTAGCTATTACAAAGACTTCTTTGTTTTACAAAATTTCATCTATCTGCAAAACCAACCTAGTATATATCAATGGTATATGAAGAGAATGTTTATTGAGCTAGATGTTGGTGTTTCAATGTGAATGAGTGCGTAAAGATCACAATATTTTTTCATCCACTCACACCATCTTCACTGCACACCTACACTTATCCTCCTTTGTTCATTAAGTCTTGCGTATTATCGAACGACAAAAATATTGTTTAATCTGTTTGAACCATTATCAAATATTTTAATTAGACAGTAACATCTATTGAATGCACCTTTTACTATAGTTTCATTACGGACAATAAATCTAATAGATCATGAACCATTGATTCCTACAGGATGCACAATTTAACAACCGTCTAAACTTAAAAATTTGTTGTAACTGCATTTGCAAAATGAATGTGCCGTAATCAAAACAGAACACTGAAAGATAACTATATTTATATGGAGCGTACTACTGCTTTCTGAAGAGTAGTAATATCTGTAACCGTTTACATGACGTTTATTGAGTTTTAGTTTGGCGTAGATTTTATTCTAATGTTTGTTATACTCTCTAGTATTCATCTTATAGCGTAATCTAAAGATCTATTTATTTATTCAACCTTAACATAGGTACACGTTATTGATGAATGCTCGACAAAAAAAATCAGTCATCAAACTCTTGACTTTGTGATCACATCAGAAATTTACAGCTTTATTCATCTATTTGGATATCTGTCCAGTGGACGATCTACAACTCATGTCAGAATCGAGATTCAACTAATAAATGAACGTTCATGAAACGAGCAAGTGCGACAATAAAAGTTTTATTCAACTATGTGTTTTTTGAATGTACAGCTCGTGCGTAAATGAATTGACCAATGATTACATGGCTAATGAATGCTTCTAACGATTCTTGCATCTTCGACATTCGTATATATTAGTAGTAATCTTCTGTTCACTATTATGTCCACTGATAAGCAATAGTTTGAACTTGGTCATCTAATCGATAGTCACATCACAAACGAATAGAATTTAGTGATGTTGCAATCACGACAACTACAATTATATTCGTGTACGTCGTTGACTTCAAAACGAACTTTTTCTATTCATTATATATCGGCTATCATATGAAAACTGAGTGCTTCTGATAAAGAGAACCACAATGATGATGACAAATATGAGAAAAATTCTGAACAGTTACTTCATTCACTTCAGGTGAATGGTATGAAATAAGTGAACTGATTTCTGATTATATGACAACTGAACATGTCTCAAGAGCGAAAAAACCATAACAATGGTTTTGGCGATGATCACCATGAATTTGTACAAATTTCTACGCAAGATCAATAAAAGGCTTTCAGATAGACAACAAGGAGTTAGATCACATAAAAATATGAATAGTCTCAATAGCAACGATGAATAATTTCAAATATCTTTTTACTTCAAAGCAATAGATGAAAAAACGTTATAGAAGGGGCAACGACGTAATAGATGATTATTCTTCATTACGACAAAAAAGCTATTGACATATGCTGTAGACTACGAAATATAGTTGATCACTTATATGAATAATCGAGAACTGCGTTGCCAGTGAATAGTAATGACGAGGAAAAGGACAGAAAAAGTGTTTCTCATGTGGAAGTTTTGGTAGGCGCTTCTCTGATGATGGCTCGGGTGGAGGTTGGTCAACTGTTGGCGCGAGTGAGTAGTGTTCAATTGACAGTAAGGGTGAGCGCTCTTTAGTGAATAATATGGGTGAGCGCCGTTCAGTTAATAGTATGGGTGCTTGTTGCTCAGTCAATAGTATGGGCGAGTGTTTTTCACTTGATGACACGGGTGAGCGTTGTTCAACTGATAGTATAGGTGAGCGTTGTTCAGTTGATAGCACTGGTGATTGAGGATCATTTGATGGTACGGGTGAGCGTTCTTCAGTTGATAGCACTGGTGAGTGATGCTCAATTGATGGTACGGGTGAGCGTTGTTCAGTTATTAGTATGGGTGAGCGTTGTTCAGTTGATAGCATGGGCGAGCTTTGTTCAGTTGATGACACAGGCGAGTGTTGTTTAATTGAAAGCACGGGTAAACGTTGTTCAGTTGATGGCATAGGTGAGCGTTGTTCAACTGAGAGTATGGGTGAACTTTGTTTAACTGATAGCTTGGTAGGATTTTGCTTAGGTGGTGCTTCGATCAACTGAATTGAATTGCGAAAATCTAAATAATTATAGATTATCAGATATAAATAATCAATTGAGAAAAAACGTTGTCCTGTATATCCAGGCAAATAAAGTCAATAAAAGAGGTTTTTAGAGATACCTGCATCAAATTTGTATCTGAAGAAATACAGAGTCAGTCTATATTCTGTTTTTTTTCAGCAAAATGGGCAGTAAGCTTCTCAAGTTTAAAAGAATGCTAGTAGTTTTATGCAGCTCTGTTTTAAAAGTTAATTATCGTATAAAGATTACAGAAATTATGCATACTCTTCTGTTCGATAAAGCTCCGCCGGATCCACACTCTGATCAGTGACACGCAGTACTCAATCAGCAATTTAACTTGTTGGTTAAATATCAGCATCCGACTGATGTACTGTCGCTTGTCGATGTTTCATCATATCTTTTCAACGCATAATACAAATGCTTATCATTCAAACTGAGTTACCTGTACTGTTAATTAACTATAATGAAAATTTTTGTGATTAACAATTCAACTGAGGTAGAAAGTCTCACGAACTCAAGTATCTTAACATTCAATCGATAGCGATGCATTTGAATTTATACTCACTTTATACGGACTGCCATCATGAGATATGTTTTTGTAAGAAAGTTGTTCTCTCCTTCTTGTCTCAATGAAAAGCCTATTTCCTCAAGACTGCGAGAAAACTCAAAAGATATTACAGAAACTGACGAATAAGGAATTTTTCATTAAGATTATTAATATATAGCGACTTCGATTTCTATAATAACATTTTTTTCTCGATGCTTTGAGACTGAAAGTGTTGTTACTTTTGTTTCTAACTATTTAATAAGTCTCACTACTTTCATATTTCATTTGATATCCTTTGATCTTCTCCGAGCGTCACAGACCATGGTAGAAATTTCTACGTACTTGTCTCTTTAATCTTTACCGACAGTGCTCGACACGTCTACAACCCTGCTTTACCGATAGAGAGGTTCCATTGTCTTGCAAATTTTATTCCGGCAGAAATTTTGCTGAAAACTTTTTAAGATGAATAGATTGTTGGAGCTCTAGGAACATTACTCAGTAAGTATGGATATTTCTTTCTTTCTGATCTACATACACATTCGTCGTTCTTCTACAGAACAATTTAGATCAACTTATCTGATGTCATCATTATCTTGACGTTTATTTGAAGTACTAATATTAAGATTTTATTTCAATGAAAACTCTTACAGACTTTCGGTACTTGAGAAAGAATATTTTTAACGCTTACCATTTGCTCCTACTAGACACACAACATATAAACCATCGGCAATCATGATCGGAGTGCCATCCATACGCACTTTCATTCCGGGCCACAATAACACTTCCTCCAAATCAGAAGTGGTGTAACCAGTTACATTCTTCCCATCAACAGAGTCGATTCTAAAGAGAATTCCATTGGGGCCGAGATGTTCTTTGATAGCATGAAATGACGTTGAACCAGAACTTAGACCACACCAGATCATTTCTGTATTATTTTTTATTACATTCATGTCATCACCGTACATTCCTCGCCAAATTTCTTTTGTCACATTAGGTAATTTATCGATTCCAGATTTCAACAAGGTGAGATAGAGAAGCCAAGGTATGATTTGAGATCGATTTTTAGATTGCAATGCTTCATTCAACTGGTCATAAACACAATTTTCGCCATATAGCATAGTGTAGAGATAAATAGCGGCGGATTCATCACGAGTGAGGCCGTGCTCTGATGGAAAATGACAATTTTTTTTGGCCATTCTTATGTAATGAGGATCAATTGGAGGAACAATGGGTTCCAGAGCTTGTTCAAGGGAGACGATAGGTTTTCTCAAATCTGAATCAGTGAGTAGTGGTCGATTTGTATTGTTGAGATCAACGTCGGTAAATCGATGCAATGCAAGCAATTCAGTGGGGTCAGTATAGGAAGTTTCGTTCTGTCCGTAAGATGGTGCACAGCCCATGTCTTTAAAATAATCTATGAAAAGGAATAAACTGGATAAAACTTTGTTCTGACACAAAATTATTTTCGTTTTCCGGAAAGGCAACACATCAGATGAATGTTTTAAGTATGGAGTCTTAGTCTATCCTTGTCACAGGAAAAGAACTCCTTGCAAGAGAGAGAGAGAGAGAGAAAGACTACGATGCGCTATTTTCATCTTGCGGAAAACCTTTTGAGCCATTTTCAACGTGTGCCACTCTCCTTCTCTTCCATGCGCCCAAAATCTCTCTGTTAGGCTTTTTAGGCCTAAGGTTCACTACGGGATATCTAAAATCATTTTTATTTCCTCTTCCAGTGAAACCCATTTGATGGGATATAATTGCTCTCTCCTAGTCACGAATATAGGTAACAGAAAAATCGAAAATGATCTTATGAAGAAAAATCTTCAAATTAATTATTGAAAAGTACATCACTCTTCTTGATTTTCGCCAAAAGGCACAGTCAGTACTTCCCATAGCTAAGAAAGAATTGAAAAACTCAAATAGATAGTGACTCCGATACATAATGTTAAATTGAACCCGAATATGCAATTGAAGAAATAATTGAAGGTTGATTTTTTCCAGTGATTGTAGAAGTCATTCGTCAACTTTTATTGTCAAACCATGAGTTCCATATTCTAATTTTCAGGCACTTTCATATGAAAAACAACTGGTTTTTATGTGTTTGATTACGAGAACCAATGTAAAGATGGAGACTTTTATTGAATGTTACGCAAAAACCAGTAGGAATGTGGTTCTCTATTTCGAAAGGGCCGCCCATTATACGATGAGTTGAATCTTTGCTTCTCTTGGAGCATAAATAACAAGAATTTAAAATTAAATATCCAATGTTCTCTTACTCAAATAGTAGTAACAGCATTGCCTTGGAACAAGAGAATATCGTATGAAAAAAAAAAGAACCAACCAACATTCAGAATCAGTGGGTTAGTGTAGAGCACATTACTATTGCTTACTGTTGGAGAAATCATCACATTTCTCTCAGAAGCAGTTGTGATCGATGGCAAATCTAAATATATTCAATTCTATTACATGAATCTGTAAAGGAATGTTTGAAAATGAAAAGAGCATGATATTTTTATTGAATTGCGCCTCCTATGAAGCCAGCATCATGTTTCATGCCTCTCTTTCTATTATTGCGGTCTCTTCGATCAAGTGTGGCTTCGAAAAATAATTATGCATTGAGTGAATTTTTTCTTTCGTTATTATATCAAAAGCCGAAGCAACAACAACTTCGGTTGCATCGAAACCAATGAAAAGAGTGACAAAGATGCATTGTTCACGTCGATGAATATTCAATGTCAATGTAAAGAAGAAACAAGCTTATTCATCCAAATGCATTATATTTTCACCAAATAAAACTAAGGCTACATCTTCATCGTTGAAAATTAAATCAGAGTCTCTCAAATGAACTGCCACAGAGATTTTGATCGTCGATCAGCAGTCTCTAAGTGTTGGGAGAACTGGACGAATGCCAAGAGTATATCGAAGGAGTACATATGTTTGTGGACAAAGAGAAGAATCACACCCACATCTTCATTACTGGAACAAAAAATATTAAATATTTTCTTCTTTTTATGGATGTTTTGCTTTAATGTAAAAATTACAAGTATTCTTCAATGAACATAAACTGTAAATGAACTTCTTTGGAAATACTGTCACATGTCATTTTTCTCATTAAGCTGCTATTGTGATGATTTTTTAACATGATCTGAAGCGACTCAAGAAATATCAAGAATGGAATGAGCACTTTCTTGATCTTACTCAATCTGAAGTTCAACAATACCCAAGTGATTCGACTAGAGATTGCAAAAACAAGTTTTTTACATTTCAGTCATAGTTTCTGTTTTGATTCTTGCCTATAGAAAATTACTTCGAAACATATACTCTTGCTATCGAAAAGTTATCAAGATTTTGGTTTTTCCAGTTGAGTTATAGTGTTATTGGCATCATATATAAAATAATTTGTTCAGAGACAATAGAAAATCTAACTTACCAATATCAGTTTCATAATACCTTTAGGTTTGATCAACAAACTACAATTTGAACTTTTTATATTAGTACTCGATATGACTATATCAAATCATTGCTTGATCATGCCTCTTCAATAGATAATCAAGTCGATCAACTTGAACCATATTCAATAGAATGTATGCTTCTTACTATCAAGTATCCTCAACTTTTATTCATTATCACTTGTTAGTTTTCAAGAAGAAATACTCGTTCAATGAGCAACATAAGATGAGATGCCTATTTAAATGCCATGATTAAACAACTTAATTTTTAGTATGTACACAGCTGTTTTTAACAAGAATGCTAGAATTGATCTGCATATGTCAAAATTAGATCAATGAAGATCGAAGGTAGGTCTCATATCGTTTTACTTTGGTATCAACTCTAAACCTTCATTCATTTCAACAGTTCTTTTCAAGATGGTATATTTGATATAGTTTGATGTTTATTAATGAAATTTCATAAATATATAATTAATTAATTATCTGTGAAACAGATTGAACAGTGAATAAATGACACAAACCCTACAAGGTGTTTGATAGAATTAGTGTACGAGCTCTTTAAAATACTCTGATTTCGGAAGCAGTTCTTTTAAATGTTACAAAAGATGATAGTTATTTGTGATATGAAATAGTTTGGAAAAAAAAGTTTTTAGATCATTCAGTTCTCATCATAGATAGAAACTAATTGAAATCAAATGTTTGACCAATAGTCTTTGAAATAAGTTTTAAACAGAAATTCTTTTATCCACTAAACAATTATAAAAATTGACTGTATTTTCAAATGAAACTACATTTTCAAAAATTTGTAATATGATTAGTTATTGTATATTTGTAAAAAACAATTATAAATAATATATGCAATATTAATAAACCTCTGCTCCATAGATTTTCAATATCTGTTTTTTTTCGAAAAACTGTTTTAATTCATGAGGTAGTCGCCTTGTCCACGTAACGCTAGCGGCAGAGTGTAACACCGTTACGTTTTTGCTCATTTTGTTTTGGTCATAACTCTGAAAGGAAAAGTCATAGAGAGGTGAGCGATGTCTTAAATTGAAGACAAATTTGTTTTGAAGATTTTAAGATTAGTCCGAGCTCATAAAAAGATCTTCTCGAAAATCTATAACCAAAATACTAATACCTACTTTTTCGCTGGATTTTTCAAAAGTAGGTGTTGGTATTGCACTGACAAATTTTCGAGGAAACGTTTTTATGAGCTCGAACTAATCTCAAAATCTTCAAAACAAATTTGTCTTCAATTTAAGACGTCGCTCACCTCTCTACGACTTTTCCTTTCAGAGTTATGACCAAAACAAAATGAGTAAAAACGTAACGGTGTTACGGAGTTACGTGGACAAGGCGTAGTATTTAACAGATTTTTCTTTAATGAATGTATATAAAAATGTATTCATATAGTAGTCACTGCTATATAACGCCCTCTCTTTAACTTAGAGGCTATGCGTAGTTTTAATGCAATGGTGAAACAGTATATGTAGCTTATCACAATCGTAGATGTTTACATCATATTATTGATCATTGTTATATGTCATTTTCCAAATAAGAAAAATGGCTTTAGCTAAACGTATAAAATATCCGAGTGTTATTGAAAGATATTATACAAAATATTATCGTCCTAATGTTCATAATGAATCAAATAATGATACACTTGTACTTGTTCATTCAAATCGTGTTTGTGTTTTAATGCTTTCTGAACGACATCCAATAATAGAAAAATCTTTAGTTATTAATTCAATTGAATCATTAGCTAATATTAATCAATCAATGAGTGGTAAATCAAAACGTGGAGCTGATTATGTTCAACCAAATAAATTACTTTATCGTATAAAATGTGAAAATAATCAAAATTTTACTATATGCGCAAGTATAAAAGGACGTTTAGTTGAATTAAATGATGAAATTATAAAAACACCTGAACTTTTACAACAAAAACCACAAGGTGAAGGTTATTTAGCAATACTTATTCCATCTTTAAAAGATGGAGAAAATAATCTAAAATTATTAATAAATGAGCAAGATTATATTTTATCAAAACAATCTTCATAAATTCATTCCTTCATTTTCTTTAAGTGTCAGTTATGAAAATATGGACAGTTTTTTTTTGTTTCATTATTCTAGATTATTTTTTGTCTTTATTTTTGTATACTTGTCTTTTTTGAGAGTAAGGAAGCATGAGCATGTGGGTTTTTTTTTGTTATGCATCTTCCCCATGTATGTTTATTATTATTTTTTTCTTGTCTATTAAACAATAAATGCGATTAATTCTCTAATCTTCTAGTTAAGCCAAACTAATGGGTTGGGAAGAATTACCAACTATTTTATTAGAAGAAATTTTCAGTCTTCTACCAATCCGTTATCGTTATTATTGTTCTCAAGTTTGTCGATCATGGTATATATATATATTAACCTCTAATATTCATTTATATTAATTATATTTATCTTAGGTATAAAACATTTCATTCACCTATTATTTGGCAAACATTTATATTTGATGGTATTGTATTTACACGAAAAAAATTTAATTTATTTCGTGGTTATGAACGTATTCTTAATTCATATCGTGTTCAACTTTATTTACCACGTAAAAGTCAATATATAAAACGATTAATTATAAAACCTATACCTGAATATCATAATATGTGTGATTTTCTTAATATATTAACAACATTTTTTCATTATTATGGTTCAGATGATTATCCATTACCATATCTTGAAGAATTTTCATTTACATTTCATGTCTTAGTATCAATTGATGATGATACAAATAATCAAGGTGCTATAATAAATGCATATTATCAACAACCAAATGTATTTATATCTGGTAAAAAACGTTATTATGGTACAGGTGGAATTATTTTACAAACATTACGTCGTTTTATTTCATCAATTCGTTGTTTAAAACGTTTTCACTTAAATAATCTATTACTTGAATCAAATTCTGATATAGGTGCATGTCTTGATGAACTTCTTGAAAATTCATGTGAAACACTTGAATATATTGAAATACTTAATTACACATCACAAATTATACCATTGTATATAGTTGGATTATTTACAAATTTATATATAATATCAATAAGTTCACATTCATTAAATGATGATGTTCTTCTTTTATTTGCTAATCATCTTATTCATTTACATCGATTAAATATTATACAAGATGAATTAACAATACCATGTCGTTATTCAGATTCAATTTGGACTGAAATTGATATTATTTTACGAGAAAATAAACGAGAATGGTGTATACGAATGATAACAAATGGTAAATGTAAAAATGAACCATTTTGGTTAACAAAACCAGCACCAGTACGAGCTATTGTTTATGATACAAGTTTAATTAGAGTAGTACAAACTTCAATATATACTTGTATGGAACAATATAGTAAAACATTAGAAATTTATGTAAGTAACAAAAGAAATTTCTTACAAAAAAGATGTATTTATAGTTAACAAAGGGATTAGATCAATTATTACTCGCTCGTTTTTAGCTTAGAATGTTTCTTTATCTTGAGATATTAAATTTTCAAGTAAGCTCGATTTTTGTGACATATTTGTGGTAAAAGACTTGTTTGAGAAATCCATTATTTCGACAAAGAAATATTCTAAAAGTTATTATATCGATCTATGAACTTTGAGATAGGTTCTTTGTAAGTCAAATTCAAAAAAAATATGAAAAAGAAAAATTAGTCACATAATGAATTTTTATTTTAGGCTCATTTTCAATCAATGTGTCGTGTCTACATACCACGACCATTTTTAGAACGTGCTGATATGGCTTATATAGGTCTTGTTAAAACAATACAATATTTACATACATTAGCAATAAGAGAACGAATTTCAACTGCAACTTGTCTTCTTATAGCATATTATGGTACAAAACATAATCTTAAATATTTTTATCTTAGACGTAATTGTGTTATTTTACGTAATGAATATAGACAATATATATTTAATGAATTCGGTGATAATAATGAACAAATACATATATGGTTAGAAAAAAATTGTCGACAATATAATCATGTAGAAGATGCTGTATCATCATTATTTGGACGACGATGGAAAATGCTTAGTGATTGGGAATACAATCAAATTCGTGTTTAACTTCTAATTTTTAGTTTTCGTTATTTTTATTTTATTTTTTTTCACAGAAAAACTAGCTTTCCTTGTTATTCTTGTATAATAAATAGACAAACATAGCAAATACAGAACAGAAAATTTTTTAAAAATATATACACTCAAGCTCATAAGAATAATTATTTTTCCGTTAAAAAAAACACAATAAATATGAGAGAAGTATACAAACTTTCAATTATTCATTAATATCTACCATTACTTATCAAAGAAAGAACATACTTGAATGTGTTTTTTCATTTTCTACAACTCAAAAGCTATATTTCAGAACAGAGTGTGTCAATCAATCATAACTCATAACAAAAAAATGGAGGCAGTGGGGATTGAACTCACGACCTATCGCATGCGAAGCGATCGCTCTACCACTGAGCTATGCCCCCCATATGTCGCTCATAGAAAACTTCTGTAGTCAAAAATATCAAATTCTAATTGAAAAAAAGAATTTGTATTCGGACCAATTCTTTTATAGAATATTAAATAAAATTTAGTTTCTTTTCTTCAATTTCATTAAATGATTTTTCCTTTTTTTTTTTTTATTTCGCTTTAATTATCATGCATAACTATAGAAAACAATCAAACGATTATAAAGAAGAAAAAAAACACAAAGCTATTAAAAGTGTCTATTTGTTCTTATTATCTTTATCTTTATCTTCATCGGATTCTTGTTGTTGATCAGATGATGTAGAACCACCCGATGATGATGATGATGATGATGATTGAGAACTTTCACGATCAGATTGCATCTAAAGTAAAATTCATATTAGATTATATAAGAAAAACAAAGAAAAAAAAATGAATTCATACTTTTTTATAAGCTGTTTCAAATAATTTCAAACTTTGTCTTTGAAATTCATCAGCTGCTTCTTTTATATTTTGAACAGATTCATTATCTTTATTTGATAATTTTTCACGTAATTTTGAAGCACCTTCTTTTAATTTCGAATACTAAAAAAAAAAAGAAAATCAAATTGATGATGTTTTCTTTCTTTTGAATCAATAAAAATGTATTACTTCATCTGATGGTAATTGATCTTTATATTCTTCCATTTTTGATTCTGTATCATGTAATATTGATTCAACACGATTAACTTCTTCAACCATTTCACGTCGTTTCTTATCATCAGCTGAATATTTTTCAGCAGCACGAACCATATTTTCTATATCATCTTTACTTAAACCACCACTCGATTGAATAACAACTAAACAACAAAATCATTTCAAAATCAATACTTTAATTAAATTAGTAAGGCTTTTTTTTTTCTTTTACTTTGTTGTTCTTTTCCAGTACCACGATCACGTGCTGATACATGTACAATACCATTAGCATCAATATCAAATGTAACTTCAATTTGTGGAACACTAATTTAAATCATAATCAAGATTAAATTGAAAAAAATTTCTTTTTCTTTTCTTTAGTTATTTTCTTACCCACGTGGTGCAGGTGGAATACCGACCTAATGAAAAAAAGTTTTCATGCTTTTTTTTTTAAAGAATAAAACTTACTAAGTTAAATCTTCCAAGTAATTTATTATCAGCAGCCATTTCACGTTCACCTTGATGTACTTTAATTTCAACTTGTGTTTGACCATCAGCAGCAGTTGAAAAAACCTATGAAAAGGAAAATATTTCTTTTTTGTTCGTCGATTTCAAATACATTATATTTGTTTTTCATCGTAAAAAAAACAACACTTACTTGACTTTTCTTTGTTGGTATTGTTGTATTACGATTAATAAGTTTTGTAAATACACCACCTAATGTTTCAATACCTAATGAAAGTGGCGTAACATCAAGAAGAAGAAGATCAGTTACATCACCACCAAGTACACCACCCTGAAATATTTTTAATACGAAAATACAAAAAAATACTCGAAGAAAAAAAATAAATATTTACTTGAATAGCAGCACCCATAGCAACAGCTTCATCAGGATTAACAGATTTATTTGGTGGTTTACCAAAAAGTTCTTGAACAGTTTGTTGTACCTAATGAAGAATAGATAAAAGTTAGACAAAATACTCGTACTCGAATATCAAACAATTCTAGTAATGTTTCGGTATACAGATTGTACTTAATGGCATCTCTTAAGAGAAAAAAAGATATTTAATTAACTTTCTTCTTACTTTAGGCATACGAGTCATACCACCAACAAGAATAACTTCATTAATATCTGATAATTTAACATCGGCATCTTTAATAGCTTTTTTACATGGATCTAAAATGAAAGATAAATTTCTGATAACAAAAAAAAAAAAGAAATTAATAATCATTCTTACCAACAGTTCGTTTAATTAAATGAGCAACAAGATTTTCAAATTGTGCACGAGTTATTTTTGAATTCATATGTTTTGGACCTGATTTATCCATTGTTAAATAAGGTAAATTAATATCTGTCTATATAAGAAAAATATTCAATTTTAATATTTTTAACTCAAAAATAAAAATTATTTCTATTGTTACTTGTGCTGCTGATGATAATTCACATTTAGCTTTTTCTGCAGCTTCTCTTAAACGTTGCATTGCTTGTGGATCTTTTGTTATATCGATACCACTCTTCAAAAATAAACAATGTACATTATTTTCAAATAAACTTAAAATATTAAATTTACTTCTTTTTTAAATTCAGATACAAGATGTTTAAGTAAAGCATTATCAAAATCTTCACCACCTAAAAATGTATCACCATTTGTTGAACGTACTTCAAATACATTTGATTGCATTTCAAGTATTGATATATCAAATGTACCACCACCAAGATCATATACTGCAATACTAAAAGAAATCCAAAGAATTTTTTTATTATAAAACAAATTTTGTTTTTTTTTTTTTTTTGATTTTACATTTTATCATTTGTTTTTTCAAGACCATAAGCAAGTGCAGCTGCTGTTGGTTCATTAACAACACGAAGAACATTTAAACCAGCTATTTGACCAGCATCTTTTGTTGCCTATAAACAATTTTGATTAATTTATTAAATAACTGTCTTTTATTTATGTAAATTAACAAACTTGTCGTTGTGAATCATTAAAATAAGCTGGAACAGTAACAACAGCATTTTTTACTGGTGAACCATAATAATTTTCAGCTGTTTCTTTCATTTTCATTAAAACAAAAGCACCTATTTGACTTGGTGAATACATTTTACCATTGGCTTCAACCCATGCATCACCATTAGATGCACGTACTATTTTAAATGATACACTTTGCCTATTGAAATCAAATTTTTTTCTTTTTTTTTTCTATTATAATAAAAACTAGAAAAATTACATTTCTTTTTTAACTTCTTCATCATTAAATTTTCTTCCAATAAGACGTTTTGTTGCATAACATGTATTTTGAGGATTTGTTACTGCTTGACGTTTAGCAGGCATACCAACAAGACGTTCATTATCTTTTGTAAATGCTACTACTGATGGTGTTGTTCGCATACCTATATATATATATATTTATGCTATTGATTTTGTCTATTATGAGAAGCTTATTAATATACCTTCAGCATTTTCAAGTACTTTAGGTGATTTGCCTTCCATAATAGCAACACATGAATTTGTTGTACCTAAATCAATACCAATAATATTTCCTTTGACTTTGCCACCACTAGCTTTAGATACATCTTTCGAATCGCTAAATATATAAATTCACAAATGATTGATACAATAATGAAATCTACCTTTTGTGACGAATACTTTGCCCTTGAATTGTTGCCTAAGATTAAAAAAAATTAAATAAGGTTAATAAAGTCGAGAGAAGAAAGAAAAAAGTCTTACTCGAACTATTGAAGATTGTTCATGACTAATTCGTGGTGTTAAATGTTTTAAGCATGTATTAAAAACTCGTTGACGAACGAACATTTTAATAAATGATCTGAAAGAAAAAAGTATATTCATTTTATTTATAATATAATGTGTACTAAAAAATCTATTATCAAATCAGAGATCATGGAACAGACTAGAGAGAATAAACTGTCATCGTAAATGAGTATGGAAACTGATTGAAAGTAAATAATGATGGCGATTGGTACGTCGAGAATTGTAGATAACTAATAAACAAATACAAAAAAAAAAGATGATTCCTTCTCATTCCTCCATCGAAAGAATTACTCATATTAAGAGAATTTGTTAAAGAGTTTTAATCGTTTTGTTGTTTCTAAAAAAAAAGATGATCTGAATAGTAATATTTTCTTAATAATAAAACAAATGTTCAATATAAAAATACAAAAAAAGTGAAAAATTCAAAGATTATTTTTGTAGATGTCGTGCTCGTACGGTTAAGGTGACGAGGGATTGACTCAAGTAATTCAGAGCTTTCGAGTTGATGTTTTGCCCATGAGTAGGACTCGATGAAACTAGAAAAAGTCTAAAAGAATAATGGCACCTTGGCATTTGATATCACGTTACGACTATTAGGTTATTATCATGACTATAAGATCTACATGTAGACACAATTTCAGACCGATATTCTGTAACTTGAGTTTTTCGATAAATATCTTGTCATAGCCGTTAAATCGAGTATATTAACTGTAACTCAAAAAGAAAGACCTGCAAGTCCTTATTCTTTTAGGCTTTTCCTAGTATCATCTGGCGGTTGTCTTGTTAGCCAGATTTTGTTTTTAATCAGTTGAATAGGTAGTAAAGGTAAGTGTGTGTTAGTGGAGGATATAAGTACAACTACATCCGACCCACATCAACACCTACATTCACCCACACCCATACTCTCTCTCCTCCCCCACATCCGCACCCATCTACGCTCACACCCACATCAACTAACATCAATGCACCCAACCATGTCACATACTCACAGCCGTTGGTATGTTCGTTTTGCTTCTGTTCACTAATATAACGCATTGTATCAATGCAAATATGAAAACCTATCGAATGAACATGATAGGTAATAGGATTGTGTTGCAAAACTGGTCGCGAACAAACATTTTAATGTGTTCGGTTTGATTAGCTCGATGACTCCTTCGACAAGTCAATAAACGAGTATTCTCGCTTATAACTCTATGAACGTAATAGCCGAAAAAACGTTTTATGGCCCCTTCTCAGAGTGTTCAAACAGAGAAGGAAGTCTTTCAATTTATTTTTAAGAACTTTTTTCTCATCAAACAAAATATATTTTCATAACACTGCTGAGCTGTTGTAATATGTCTATGCAATCACTTAATTATTTTAGCACACTAATTTGTGTTTATAATAAAGTGCAAGGAAAATGCTATAGTATGAGGAAACTAATAATCATCATCCAGAAAATCTGGCATCAATATTGGCTCAATAAATGATCCAATATAAGGCTGCGTGTTCCATTTTGAGTCTTTTGAATTGTCGTTATTTAAGGATAAAGAAAAAGTAGGAGAAGAAGAGAGAGTTTGCGTGGTTTCTTCCTGATTTTCATTGGTTTCTCTTTCATTTGGGATTACAATCATCGATTGTGTTGATTCAGCTTCCTTATCTTCAGTATCATTGTCATCATCCGTTTGATCGTCTGCAGTATCATCATTATCCGTTTCATCTTGTGGGGTATGGGTGTGGGCATGGGGTGCGGAGGTAGGGTGTGTAGGTGTGGAGTGTAGGTATGGGATACGGGCAAGGAGAAACAACTGACTTTATGACTTAAATGATCTACATGATCTAAATGACTTTAAAGTCACAAGTCAGTTGTTTCCCTCTTGAATTCTGCTCATGTTCACTGTGGCTGTTGAGTTTCCGTTAGGCTAATGAAACAGGCAAATAATTTTCCATTGTCTAGCTGTTATCGACATTCGTAAACACGGTGGTCCTCGATGCTTAAAACCGGACTTGCAACGCAATCTGGTTCATTATTATACGCATGATATTTTTGAAACTCAAAAAATCATCATCATAACAATCGGCGAGTATGAGAAATAATCAGACATTATTGTTTTCTAATTCTAATTCGTTTATTCACTCTAAGTGCGTGCCATCCTCACAGAATTCTGTATATTCAAAGAAACTCTCTGAAAAACTCATATTCTACAGAAACTGAATGGATGAATATAATTGGCATATAAGGAATCAAATCCAAGTACTAGACGCTGTTCGGTCTTATATTTTAGCTAGGGGAGGGAACTCAGTGAGACTAAGAAAGTCCTAATAAAATTCGCGACCGTAATCTACACACTAAGATTTATAACTGTTTTACTGGGATTCTGGCGTGTTCATTAAAATATTGAATAGCAAAAATTGAGGCGTGAAATTCTTATCTAACGAGGGAAGGTCCCCAACTGATCCACGCCATTTTCAATAATATTTTGTTCATATATAGGGGTCATTATTCTAAGAAAAATCCTAAGAAGGTTTCGGCTGATGATGCTTCCTTCGAAGGTTATGGCCATTTTACTGATTTTTCGATCTATGGTAAGATATTTACAAAAATATGGAATGACAAAATTTTGATCTGAAATTCTACCCATATGAAGATCTCATGGTCCTTTGTGTGTGCTAAAAGTTTCAGCGAAAACGGATGTTTCTTTCTCGAGATAATGAATTTGCAATAAATATTCGCATTTCACAGGATCTCAGAAAAATCGAGTCTTCTTGGACATTCATTATCTGGGAAATAGAACATCCGTTTTCACTGAAACTTTTAGTACATATTAAAGACCATGAGACCTTCATGTGGGCAAAATTTTCAGGTCAAAATTTCGTCATTTCATGTTTTTGTAAATATCTTACCATAGATCGAAAAATCAGTAAAATGGACATAACTTTCGAAGGAAGCACTATCAGCTCCAACCTTCTTAGGATTTTTCTTAGAATAATGACCCCTATATATGAACAAGATATTATTAAACATGGCGTGGATCAGTTGAAGACCTTCCCTAGTAAGATACGTTTCATAGACTTGACAATACTCTAAAAGTTTTAGCTAACAACCATATTGCTTTATCAAGATAGTGAATATTCATGTAAACTCGATTTGCGTGCGAGGTCGTTGACAAATAATTAGGTTTTGAAGATTCAACATCATAACAAAAGAACATTGAAGTTGCGGTTAATGCTTTCAGGAAGTTATATGAACTACCAGACTTGTGTAAAAACAAAATTGCAGACGTAAAATTCACAACCCAACATTTCTGATAAATATACCTACGGATACGCACGAAATTTACCAAAAGAGTTAATGGGATGTAAAGCAAGATACATGATGAAAAACAATAATAATTTTCAATCTTTCAGATCATTTAAGTCAAAAAAGTCATTTTAATTATTTAAGTCATAAAGTTAGTTGTTTCCTCTTTGTGAATTATCCTATTCAGAATGTTTTCTGGGCGATTCATGGTTAATTGGCTGAAATCAGGGGTCTCAGAAAAACCCTTGAATCTCTTGAACTGAATCAGCTGGAAAGATGGGCTACGCGTTGATCGAAAGAGAACAATTTTTCTACCAGAAATGTAAATTAATAATTGAGCCAAGTTGCGAAATGGGTCCAAAGTATTGTGTTCAACATGTTCCTTGAAAATGCATCTGATTGGTCCATTGTTGACCACTCCGATTTTAGCATATGCTGATGCGCCTGGATCTTCTCTTCTTAATTGTGAAAACCGAAACTCACTACCTTGCTCCTATCAAAAGTTATTCGAAAAATACCCCACCCGTCTTGTTTTTATTGAAACAGCCAATAGTTATATTCTATGCGTATTTTGGTAAAATCATTGTTTTTGTATCATCCTCGAAGCGTATATTGATATCTTAACATATGAACAGATTCTAGATGAATATTGACTTACATCCTCTTTCAATTATTCTGAGTTATTGATGATTATGAATGACTTTCGAGATCTAAATGATCTAAGTAATCTAAATGACTTTAAAGTCATAAAAGTCAGTTACTTCCGCCTAGGATACGGGTGTTTGAAAATAAACAATACTAACACCCACTCCCCGATGACTAAGTATTAAAGAAGAGGAGAAAAAAGTAGAAAAAGAACAGAGGAGAATAACAAGAAGATGATACACATTGTAAAATAAAATATGATCTAGTACAAGCAGAACATGTCGTGCAGAAATAGGTTTTATAGATAATCTAATATTAAGATATTAGTTGACAAATAATCCAAAAGCATAGAAAGATAGAGTTTTTTTCTGTATCAGACTATAGAAAGAAGTTTTTTTTAATTATGCTGAATTTTATTCGTGACATCCATACGCTTTTTTGTGATTATTATATAATTTTCTGCGAACGCTTACGAAACATAGGAGTCAATAGACAAGACTACGGTAACAAACAGAAAGAATGACAAGGAAGCCAAAAAGGAACAGAATGAAAATCAAAATCAAAGCAGTGATGACGAGGTTGGTGTGCATTGCTGTTCTTCCTTTGTTTATTCTTCCGATACCGTGTATCTTGATACCGAAGACACCGTGCCGGGGGAAGGGATCGAACCTTCTGATGTCTGACTAACAATCAGATGCATAGAATAACTATGCCATCCCCAGCAGAAAGAAGATTTCTTTAGGTCTACTATACGGTATTAAAGTGTGATCGTCACTACTTTTGATATGCCCGTAAGTATGATAATACTAGGATTTTACATAGAAATAATTTAGTTTTTATAAGTAAAACTAAGACATACGGTAAAGTGACATATTCTATTAACGACATCACTACGAAAATTGAATAGCTCTCCAAAATTAATGTTTGAACATATAGTAGTCAACGGTTGAATTCATTGAAAGACATGAACCAAAAATCGGTGTCGAATGTGACATTTTCTTTTCATTATACTTGTATTTGAAAGTTTCAAACTTACGAAATATCTGAATATGTGTAAGATGCTCTCAGAAAAACCTTATAAAAGCTATTTACAGTTTCAAATGAAAACTCAAAACCATCGATAAAAGAGAAAACTAAAGCATGACTATACAGTATTAACAAGTTTGCAAGAGAATTTTTAAACTTTTAGTGCTCTCGTTTCCGCAAATGTGTCGTTTTCATATTTAAGGAGAACACCTATATCATTAGACGCATCATCAATAACGACGAGATCTAGTGTAATATGTTGTTTGATTGGTAATTAAAACATTTCCAAATCCGTGAAGTACAGTGGATGTGAGTTTGTAGTTGAAGATATGGATAGCATGCTGTATGAGTACGAGTATATTGCGTCATTTCAATCAAACACCCTCATATCCAGTAATGAAGCCTGCAACAGCGTTCTTTTGCACGGATTAAGGATTTCGATGTGCTGCAGATATACTAGCATCTTTATTTCACTTGCATTCATCAATGCATTGACTAAAAAAACTGCATGGTTGTCATCCCTACGTAGAGTTGTGTTATCTGAGAAATAAAGCACATGCTCTTTTTCGAGTTGATATATCATGACAAGGTTAAAAAATGACTGTTCTTAGTGTTTTTTTGCTTTATCGACACAATCTGATCATGGAAATGAAGTTGATACTTGTACTCATATGTATGCGATTACACATAATTATTTATGGCTTTCAATGTCCAGACAATGGTCTCTTTGCTAATCCACAAGGTAAACATTCTTTCTATCTATGTGCACATGGCATGCATTATTTGATACAATGCCCAGCTGGATTAGTTTCAAATCAACAAATAAACATTTGTGATTGGAACACTTCGAAACGTATGTATGTCGATTCTTTTTTTTCATTTGTATCCTGAGTCAAGTAATTTGCTGTTTCCTTCGCAGTTGAAATAGATTATGAAAGTTATGTGTGCTAGACTATGTTGATTAGTCCTGTTTTTGTTTAAGTTCTACTAATTGTGATCATGAAAATCAAAAGAACTGTCGTGAAACGATAGAATGGTCAACAAAAGCAACTGTTATTGTTGGCTCAGACAGAAAATTTAGATACGATGCGTTCCATTTTGGCTCACCATTCGGCTTATACGTTGATGCTGAACGTGGTAATATTTATGTTGCTGATACTGAAAAATCATCGAGTGCAGAAGTTCAATATCAAGGCCATTGGAAGTGCTGAAGTAACAGTTGCCAACGAAAATGGTCAAGGTAATGCATCGAATCAATTAAATATGCCTCTAACTGTTTATGTCGATAGAAATGAAAATGTTTACATCTCTGATAGTAATAATTATCGCATTCAAATGTAGGCAAAAGATGCGACTAGTGGCGTTACAGTGGCTGGAGGAAATGGAAAAGGCAAAGCTCATAATCAGATAGGTGTTTGCCAGGGTATTTTTGTTCATGAAGAAACGAATGCATTGTTCATATCAAACTTTTACAATGATCGTATTCTCAAATGGATTCCCGAGAAAAGCGAAGATATTATCGTACCGGACGTGATGATGGTGGATCAAAAGTAAATCAGCTAAATGGATCACGCGGGATCGTGGTTGATCAATGCGAAACGATCTATATTGCTGATCTATGGAATAACCGAATACAAAAATAGAAGAAAAGTGCAACCGAAGGCATTAGTGTGACAGGTGGAAACGGAAACTGTGTAGCTGATAATCAACTGAATAATCCTTGGGATGTTGAAGTCGATCAGTATGGCAACATTTATATTGCCGATACTGACAATGATCGAATTATGAAATGGGCACCAGATGCAACCAGTGGTGTGGGTGTGGCTAATGGAAACGGATGACTTACTGATCCTAGCAAAATTCGCGATGCTTACAGCATAGCATTGAACAAGGAAGGAAATTTGTTTGCAAGCGAGGAAAGAAATCATCGAATTCAACAATTTAACATCCTGCCAGAAACGAATAGTTGTTGATGTATTTAGATATTTCTATTCTAAATGAAAATTTACACTTTTCATTGATGAAGTTCTTTCTAGACAACAAGTAACATGAAGCATAAAATAAGGAATCGAATGAATGCTCATTCTAAGACTTGTCAATCATTCATATGATCTCAAAGTCGTCAGGAAGATAATCCTATCTAACATGTGGGAGAGTAAAAATATGTTTTATTTACCAACCAACACGCCTCTCTCTGCTCCACCAAATTACTAAAAGGTTTTGAAATGATTATCCGATGATACAAACTTGTTAACATTGCTCTATGCTAAGCTATCTATTTTTTGCCCATCTTCGTCAATGTTTATCATTTACCCTGTTTCTCAGTTGAGTAATTCTTCATAGGTAGCAGATAACTGTTTGGATTGCGTATTAAGAAGAATCAGTCTAAATTGTTTGCATTTACTGGAATCAACATTTTGACCACATTAACCCATTGGTTAAAACCAACCACCGGCTCAATCGGAGCTAACAGAAAGTAATTAGTGTCTTCGAGATCGATTGCCAGTTACTTTGAATAGAGTGCACCAAACGTAGAAATATCCTTTTACTCAGTAGTGGATGTATATATGTGATTGTAAATGAAGAAAAGATCCAAACCAACTCATACCAATATTAACACTCATACCTAAGCGTGCACAATCTATCCATGTGCGCCAACATAGACTTGGGCAGTTTTTCAAACGAGTCTCGGTTTATTTATTTGTATACATTGACAAGACCTTCTAGTGTTCTTTTTTTCTTTTCTTTTCTTTACTTTTCATTAAACTTCGGAAAGATTCATTCGTGTCTTTATCATAGTATCAGTACCGTCTACTTTTGTGTATGTTCATCATGTATCTTGCCACTTCTTTCACTCTGTCTCTTTGTGTCTCTGCATGATGTAACACGCACTGATTGTGTTCTTCTGTTTTCTTTCCACACTTTTCTTAATGGAATGCAACTGCTTCTTGTTTTTTCTCTGTTACTACACACAGTTATTATTGTATGCGCCTATGTATACACTACTAATAAGATGAGTAATATATGATCATCTGTGACTAAATAGAACCATTTTTCGATGGTTCGAGTTCAGTTTAGTTCAGATTTACTTCCGGAAAATGAATTCGAGTTCGACTCAATTCGAGTAGTCCTAGTTCCACCAAATCAAGAGTACAAAATAAGGTGAAAATATGTTTCTCCTGGTTCAGTTAGTTTAATTGTTTGCGAAAAGTACAAGTAACAAGGCAAACTAAACTAAACGATATTGAATAGTAGCTCTTTTTCATGTTTATTTGAGATATGTTCGATAATGGTTGTTGTTTTTTCTTTTGAATAAAAATTTTAAATGAAAAAAAACTCGTTATTTAATTGAATTGTGAAGTCGGATGGTGACCAAACACTTTCACATGCATGGAAGAGATTACCTATCCTAATTGTTAGCACAATGAGCTTGAATGCATTCATCTAGAATCGAAGTTAATATATTTCAATATACATTATCTATAAGATAATGTATTTTTACAGACTATTTTAGAATATCTTGACGTTTTACAAGAAAACAGGAATTTCACCACTTGATTTTTGACAATTTGTTCAATTTCCGCTGATCTTTTGACAATAAGAAGAAATGTCGAAATTCCGGTCGGAAATCACACAAATGGTGGAAATGATGGAGTTTCATTGATAATCTCGTTCCATTTTATTGTGACTCATCGGTAGACTGAAATGTTCACTATCTTTTTTATTGTCGGGACTCCAACAGAAATCAAGTTTTTACATGTTGAAAACTCGGGTGTGTGATACTGTACAAAGAAGACGCTTGCAAAGAAATTAATTTATGTTTATAGTATATTTGGATAAGTTGATAATAAACTATTCAATTCATCCTCTCCCAATGTTATTTCTATTTCATGTCAACATAATTTAAAATTGTTTTATTCTGTGATTCATTGATATGTTATGTAATTATCCCGTTTTTTTT
Organism: Rotaria sp. Silwood1; assembly: GCA_905250075.1. Classification (NCBI taxonomy): domain Eukaryota; kingdom Metazoa; phylum Rotifera; class Eurotatoria; order Philodinida; family Philodinidae; genus Rotaria; species Rotaria sp. Silwood1. Next base: position 1,209,813 of record CAJNOP010000052.1, on the reverse strand, counting down.
TCGGAAAAACAATGTATAAATTTAAAAAAAACTAAAAAAACAAAATAATGATGATAAACAAGTGTTACAAAAAAATTAATCTGACAATTTATTTGAACAATCAGAATCCCACTCTATACTTCATAATACAGGAAACATTTTGTAAGTTTAAAATTAATATTCTAAGTACTTATTTTCAGAAAAAATGACTTTCTTTGATTAAACATTCTTCAGTATTACCTTAGGCATCTTCTCTTACATTATCTAATAGTATTATTAATTTTTCAGAAAACGCTTCGTTCATTATTATTCTTGTTTCCGATAAAAAAAGAAACCATGACTTTCTGTCAGAAAAAATAATTCTAATCATTCTATTTTGATAACCGTATTGTCATCTTAGTATTTTCTCATTAAAAGATTTTCCAAAAGGATAAGCCTGTTTTGAGCAATTACCTTATAGCTATGTGAGATTCTTATGTCATTTGAAAAAATAGTATGATTAACATGTTGCATACTATTGAGATCCATCATATATATTGATTGAAACACTGTTCCACACACTTATTATCTTAGTATTCGTAAAAGTACATTTGTTATTCGAAAACAAGAACAATTTTTAATTTAGCTACTTTGATTTCTCTCAAATTCAATCGACGAATAGCATTAATTATTGATTATTTTATCATTCTTACGCTTTAATTATAATTCACATTATTTTCATTATAACTTGTTATTTTCACTTCTCTTCTATAAACTGTGATATAATATTATAATGTCATCATCTTCATCTTTTATTAATACGCTTTGTATTATTCAAAGACTATTAACTTTATGCATTTATCCAATATGGCTTGTATTGGGCATTATCGGATGTTTACTCAACATCATTGCTTTCTCTCGTCCACAACTACGAAAAACTTCATGTTGTATTTGTAAGTACCAATATTATAGTTGATTATAGCAGACGAAAAACTTCTGTCCAAAGCATGTTTTAATATTTCATGAATTGTAATGTTAGTTTTCTATTATATATATGATTTTTTTCTAGACTTTTTGGCAGCATCTGTAGATCATTTAATGACATTAATTGTTGGCATTGGATCAGTCTTATATAGTCTCGTACATTCTGATCCACAAATACAATCACTTATATTTTGTAAATTACGTGGTTATATATTTCAAGTATGTTTAATGCTTTCTCGTTGGTTCATTGCTTTTGCTTGTATTGATCGTTATGCATCAACATCCGAGAATGTTAATCTAAGAAATTTTGCCAAACCAACAATAGCATATCGTATAATTATTATCATTATTAGTTGTTGGTCTATTATTTGTTCTCATAGAATTATATTTTATGATATCAAAGGAAATTTCTGTGGTATTATAAATAATATGGCCGCCGCACTTTATCATAGTTTTTATGTTATTATTGGAGGTGGCATTTGTCCAGCTACGATTATGATTGTATGTGCATGGCTTATTCGTCGAAATCTTGCGCATAAAAATAAAAAACGAATACAATTGTCAGTAAGTGGTCATCGAAGAAATTCACTTGATCAACAAGTTCTTATTATATTATTTGTGCAAATTATATGTTACATTATATTTACACTTCCTCAATTATGTAATTTAGTATTTATTACCATTTCAATAACAATTCCGAATCGATCAAATAAACATTTAGCTATTGAATCATTTCTTACTTTTCTTGCAGAATTAATGCTATATTTATTTCCAGTTACATCATTTTATTTATACACACTTACATCTCATACATTTCGTAAAGAATTAATAAAATCTATTCGTTCAATAGTCGGTCAAAATGATCGTATTGCATCAATAATAGATCGTAAAAGTGTTGTTTATCATGTCGAATATCATCAAAGTACAAACAAAACATGTGAAAATCCTGTCACGAACAATTTTATGGAAATAAAATAACATTTTTAATTTCTATTGAAATATTTTTACTAAAAGATCATTTGTAAAAATAAAATAAATCTATAAGAATTTCTGTCAAAGATGAACATAGTGATTTGATTCAACTTACTAATAATTATAAATTTCTTTTTTTTTACTAATGCAACATATAACAAAGAAATGATACAAAGGTTTGAAAAGATCGTTCTTTCAAAATAGATAATATGATTTTACTCATACAGTTAGAATTCAAAAAGGATTTGATTATTCTTTTGCGTAATAGCAAGACGATTGAAAAGCATAATATTTATGAATTTGTACATATACTCGATATTTAATGACATGATGTATAATATATTTTTTTGCTTTTATACAATCGTGAGAATCTTTTGTTGTACAAGTGATATATAAGATTTTTGTAATAAAAACAGGAGAATGTGAATATTGCTGTTGATTCTCTCTTAACGCACACACACTCTATTATGAATAGTAACAATCACAATCAATATGTAAGAGAATTATCACAGTCTCAAAATAAGAGTCCATTTGTTCAATTAGACCATATAGTAATTTTTTTTTTCTGTTGTTTATCATTTTATATTTGCTAAATTGTTTTCATTCGAAATTTTCTTGGCATATTATCAGACACAGTTTCATGTCTACAAACAATATGCTATGAGCCAACGAGAAATTGGATCAATGTGATCTATAAATCGATTGAATTTATTCAACATTTTCTAGAGAAAATATTGATTTTTAAGCAAAATTTACCGATTACTTATGATAGCGCATTATAGGCATCGCGGTTTATATCAAACACCATCTTAAGAACAAAAGTATTTCTTCTTTCTAGATGAGGCTGTATACACGACACGATTTATTGTGATATTCAATAATGGAAATCTTGCACTTTAGAGTTATAAACGTGAAAAGCAAGCCAAACATAAATATAAGTTAGTTCAATAGGAAATCGTCAATTGTCTGCAAAAAAAACAAAAAAAAGAAAAATGAGGTTCATAACAATATACAATACTTGATGGATTGAATATGCATCAAAATTCTTTTTGCACTGGTTTGATAGATGATCAATATGATTATTCAAAATTGTACCTATGAATCAGAGTTTGAGTGTAGGTCACTGCCATTTCACTAAACATCACAAGATTCATTTTCTTGATTGTGAACTATGCAATCAAAGGTGTTATTTCTGATGCTCTTCAAAAGAAGAATCTTTAATTATTGCATGGCCATGCTATCTTTAATCAGGGAAAATTGATATGTGGTTTAAGGAGAGAGTCACATCCACACTCTCGAGTTCCAAGCGAGAATACTAATCTATTCTATTTATCAATATCGTCGTGTCTAGTTTTGATGAAATTGATATACATTCTAAAGCAGTGAGTCTATTCACTGACGATCGCTTCTTCCATGATCTAATACTATCGAGTCATATCATAAGAAACCAAGCAAAAAAGATCTATTATGACTGCAAACATGAATTACAAACCCGATGATTTATTCACAACTTCTTTAGTAATGCATAACAGGGTTCCATATTTTTCATTTTAATATCATTGTTAGATAATTTCCCCAATGATACAAATTTCTTCTATTAAAACATGCTGTTTTAAAAATATGACTGTGATACACAAAAATTTACGTCGGATAGCAAGTTTTAAGATCCATAGGATAATCAAATTCATAATCAGGTACGGGACCTGTTGTCCAATTTAGAAACCTCGTATCAGTTGATGATATTAATTTTCCTGTATCGAGATCGAAAGTTTTCATGACAAGTTTGATTGGTTTCTGTTCGGCTTTTTTGACATACAATCGGTTAATATAATGATAACGTTTATGTTCATAGGTAGAATTTCCTTCAACTTTCCATGTCAAACAAGTACCATCACAATCAGCATCAAATATCAACTCATCATAAGGTTTTTGTTCGCCACCCCATGATCGAACGAGATTTGGCCAATAGAACATTTCATTGGGCGGCCCCACTTTATTGGCAATACATTGAGGTGGTTGTGACATAAAGTTGAATAAATATGTAAGCTTGTCATTACGTACATAGATGTCTTGATTTCCACCGAACTCTTCGTCGCCATCATTTGAGAACCACATTCGAGACATTTTACCAGCAGTCATATCAATAGCATAACGTTCTTGAACAACACTATTCGTTGATAATGTAAATCGATATTGATTTGGATTTGGAATTTGACTTATTGTTACATCGATCATTAAAAGAATCCACACTAGAATCACTCTAGTCATCATGTCTTGTATTCTGTAGAAGCAGTCCCAACTCTGTCAAAATTATATCGATAAAATCAATCGTTATCATTCGTCATCGGCACAATTTCACACGTAGAATTGTGATGGGAGAGAAAACAAATGGAGCATTTTTTTTCTAAATACAACCGATAAGAGCAACATCCGAAATTACAAAGCATCGTCTTAATTCTATCGAAGTACTTTCACATAAGAAAAATATAGAATAGACAGCTTCATTGAATTGCTGTACTCGTGCTGTGAATATGATACCCATCAATATATTTTTGAAAAGGTTATAGACTCGAAATCAATAAGTTCAAATTGTCAGCTAAGTACGAACTAATTTGATATGAAAATTAAATTGAACTAGGGATGCACGAATCAATCTTAAAAAATTCTCTTAGAAAAAAATGTACAGCAGGGATAAAATTTGATAAGCAAAATAAACTAATTGATTTAGACGAGACTTGGCAAAATTAAGTCATATGACAACGCAATAAATAAAAAATGTTTAATTTCTGACTTTTTTTCTTTAATTAGAAATAGAGATCTGGTGAGTTATTTTTTTGAACCAGTTTAGAATTCTATATCTACTTTCTTTAGTTCAAGCTGATTCTAATCACTTTTTTTTCATAATGATAGGACAGAAATATTGTGTACAGTTGTTTCCGAAAATTGTCCACATCTACACCGTGCTCGTGTGAACAAATACTATCAACGAATATTTTTTATTATAGGAGATAAAAAAACAATCGTCAACGACTTTGTTAACGTATTTGACTTTCAGTGTATAGAAGACCTACATTCATGCTCTGTTATCGTTCGGAAATATCTTCCGATCTGAACGATTGTAGTGTACCGAAATTTTACAAATGCAGTTTTATAATATCGATCTAATTTGACAAACATCATAACTAGAGATGCAAGTCAATGTATTGATTAATGATGGCTGAACACATAAAAAGCACTTTGTTGTTGACAGCTGCTAGGATGTTGCTAATTGTTCTTAAGCAATGGCAATGGCCATTGAGGTGTTTGCATTGTTTTTTTCGAACAGCTTACTACAAAACACCTGTAAATAGTAAGAAACTACTGACAAAATACAATAGTATATCAGAACACTAGAATACATAGTAGCAGCTGATTATTTTAATTTCTGTCTGTTAATATTCAAATCAAGTACAATCGTCAATGTATCCTTCATAAAATGAAACGTCTTAATGTTGGCTTCATTCACAGTGTGCATAAATTGCTTCGATTCGATTTCTCAATGATTATTTTCTTGTAGATTACAATAACAATATTTGATTTTTGGTTTTTTAATCAGATATATTTTTCTATAGTTAAACATTTTATTTTATTTATAGTAAGAAAAAGAATAAATTTGCATTAGTTTAAAGTATAACAATCATCAAGATACATTTTTTATAAGAACAGCAAAAAAAAATAATAATAGATTCTATTTTCGATGAAATAAATTCTTGAAACGAGAAGCTTTTGGTGTCTAAAACAAAGAAAAAAAGAAAGTTGATCCCAAAAAAAATAAAAGAAAAATTTCTTACTTCTGATCCTTTTTGATTTTCATTTGCAATTCGTTGTCGTGATGATAAATTTGTTGTTGAATGTTCATCAGTAATTCCTGCACCTTTACGAATAAAACTTGCTGAAAAATCATCTGGATCATGTTCCATTGTTTCAAGTGCATATGCTGTACGTAAATGTTTTGGTTGACTAAGATTTCGACGTTGTAATTCAGTTATACGTCGATTATAATCAACAGAACCCAAATCAAGATGAATTGGTTCATCTTCATTTTCAATATCTGTTTAAAATAAGAAATAATTAATATTCAAACATACAAAAAGAATAATTTTACCATATTTTGTTAAATGATCAGTTGAACGACCATTTCTAAAAACAAAAATAGAAAAAGTTCAAAAGTTATTTTTTTAAGAAATTTTTTTGATTATCTATTACAAAGCAAAATTATTAAATGATTGATTTTTATGTAAAAGTAATGCTAAATCATCATGATCTAATGATCGTGTATCATCCATTTTATCATCTTAAAAATAAAAAATTTAAATAATTTGAACAAAAAAAAAAGAAATCTTTTACTTGTACGACGCATTATACGCATATCAAGACTTGGTGAACGAATAAGACGTGAAACAGATTTATTATTACTATTTTCAATTGATTGTAAAATAGGATTTGAGGCTGTTGATGGTGGTTGATGATGAACACTTGTACTTGTTGTCATAGATGTTTGTTGTTGTTTTTTAACTTGTCGTAAATTTCTATCAGCAAATTCAAGTTGAGCAATTAATGGTAAACGTTCACTTTCTAATTGATGACAACGAGTTTTAAGAAGTGAACATTGTTTTTGTAATTCTTCATAATCTGATAAAGTTTTTGAATGAACAGATTTCAATTCATTTAATTCTTGTTCAGTCTAAAAGTAAAGAAAATAAAACGATGAATATAATTGTGTCATAGTTCGTATTGGGATCGAATTCCTGTTCTGCTGTAGAAGTCATGTAGAAATGTAATACTAAACTATAAGACTGATCCTTTAAGACATAGAAAACGTTCAACGATTTATTTCCGATGCTCATCTTAGTAAAAAATTTTGTTCATGTAAAGTGTAAAATTACTTTCAAACATTGATTATTTACATTTGAAATATCTGACTACTTTACTGTAACCCATTTCATCATTATTGTGGTCCTTAGCGAACACACAACGACGCGTGAATAAGATTCGTTATTTTAGTTTGCTAATGTTGATAACTATTACAGGCTAAATAGGTTTTGTTTGGAAGAACGCAAATGATACAGAACATTCTTAGTTAAATCATCAAACTACATTACCTTTTTATGTATAACTTTTGATTTTTCATAATGTTCACGTAAATCTTCACCATATTTTTCAAGTTCTTTTATATCTTGATTATATAATTTTGCAGCTCGTTTTAACTAGTCAAAAAAAAAAAAAAATAAGTCATTCGAAATATTTAATTTATTTTTTCATTATTAAAACTTACATTTTCTACTTCTTCTATTTTATCTTTTAATGCTTGTTCAGCTTTTGTAACTCTTATTTGTGCATCTGTATATTCAGTTTGTGAACGTACTTTTTCTTGTACAATATTTTCATGCATTTCACGTACTTGTTGTACTTGTAATTTAAGTTGTGTTTCACGTTCTTCTTGTTCATTTAATTTTATTTCATACATTGAACATGTATTTGTTAATTTATCATATTGCATTTGTAAATCAATTAAACGTGATTGACATGTATCACGATCAAGTTTTAAATGATCAATTTCAACTTTTAATGAATCAATTTTTGTTAGAAGATTTATTATTTCAGCTGATTTTAATGAAACTTGTTCATTAAGTAAACCAAGTTGATGTCGTAAATCAAAAGATTTAACAATTTCAGAATTAAGTTCACCACTTTGTCCATGAAGTTTACTTTTTAAAGAGATGATTTCATTTCGAAGAAGATTACATTCATCGGTCTATAAATATTATCAAAAGATGAAGATATTTTCTTTTTTGTCTCATTAAATAGATCCACAATAGAAAAAGTTAAATCTTACTGTTTTAGCATTTTCTCGTTTCAATTCTTCGATAAATTTTGTTAATACACTCAATTTATTTTCATATGTTTCAATTTGTGCATTAAGTTCATTTCGTACTAAAATACAAAAATTATATTCTTTTTATCTATTTAAATTTCATCATTATTACATTCCTCGAGGATTAAATAAAACGATTCAATCTTGCAAAAATTGCGCATACAATTTTTCATGATTGTTTCAATACATAGAAAAAGTCGAACATCATTTTTTCTACTAATTTATTAGATGTTATAGTTTGTTCATAGCATTCGGAAGGTACTAGTTTGAAAATTCTATGATCTGATTGATAAAAAAAAGATAGTTATCCATCCTCTAGTTTCTAATCAAAAACAATGCCATTAGTTCTCCTCCAAAACATCAGAAAAATTGATTTTCGATCAAATATTGTTGTTATTGCTTATAAAAATACATACATGCAATTTGTTCTTCAGCATATTCATGTTTTTGTTTATATAATTCTTGACATTCATTTCTAAGTTGTTCAATTTTTTCCTCGAGTTGTTTTATTGTTTGTTTAAATGATTCAATTTCAGCATCAGCTTCACGTCGATCATAATATGACATTTTCAATGTATGTAATTCTTCTTCTAATGCTCGTTTTTCTGCAACAATTAATGGAGTTTCAATTGTTGTCATTGGTTCTAAGATTTTCAAAAGAATAAATTTTATTTTTTTTTTTTTAATAAAACAATTGAATATGTATATTTTACCATCAAGTTTTTTTTGTAGTTCTTCTTTATCATCTTGTAAATGACGAATTTGTCTTAATAATTCTGTTTCACGTTGTTCTTTAATAATTTTCATTTGTTGATTTTCTATTTCTAACATTTTTACACGTTCATTTGCTGATGATAAAAGAAGAATATCAGCATTTTGATTAACAATTTTTTTACTATATTCATCACATTGTTGTTTAGATTCACGAAGCTTAAATAAAAGAAAATTTCATATTCTACATATTTAAAACAATTAATTAAATTTTAACAAATTAACTAACTAACTTTTCTTTCAAGTGTTGCAATTTTTTCATGCATTTCATCATTTTTCTTTTGATATTGTTGAAGACGTTGTTGTAAATCTATAACATTTTCTTTAACACCTTGAAGTCTAATATAAACATGATAAAAAAAAAAAAAAATATTGATCGAAATAAAAAACAGTAATTTTTTATTTACCGTTTATTTTCAATTTCATATCGATGAACATCTTCACGAAGTTTATTACGTTCATCTTTAATTGGATCATAATCTGTTTGTCGAAGAACTCTTTCAGATAATTCACGATTTTTTTCTTCTTTAAATTAGCAAAAAAAAAAAAAAAGTATATAAAATTTTCTATAAAAGATTATATTATTTACTTAATTCATGATAACTTTTTTCAAGACCACCATATTTATGTTGAAGATCATCTAATTCATATTGTACTTTATATAAATCTTCTTGAAGAGCACGTGCTTGTTGAGTCGCTGCTAAAGCAACAGCTTGATGTTGCTGAAAGAAAATAAGATATGTATGAAAAAATAGAAAAATAAATATATATCTTACACCAGGTGAACGAGTAAAACTTCGATCAAGTATTGATGAACGATTTTGATTATTTAATGAATCATTTAAATCTAAAGAAAAAACACAAATAAATTCGATTGGAATCTTTTATTTGTCCTAAAATGTAGAAACCTACTACAAATTTGTGTATTTCGTCGTTTTCTTATAACTGGTGTTGTTTGTTTTGGTTGTGTACCTCCGGAATCTACAAAGCATAGATCAAATATTTCATTAGTAAAGAAAAAAAACGCAAAAGAACTTACCATCTCTTAAACAAGCATCAATATTTAATTGATAAGGATTATTTTGTGTTCCTTCAATCATATGTAAATCGAAAAGAGCTGCTAATTGTTCATGTTGACTTTCATCAGCATCAAGTGATTTTGAATAGAAATATGTATCAGCATGAGCAGCAAATACAACTAGCAATGCCATCTGAACAAAAAAAAACAATGATATTTTTATAATTTCTAGACTCAATATTTCTCCGTTGTTTTTACTTTTGAAAGAAGAACATCATTGCCTCGAACTAATTCATTTATATTCCATTCAGTAATTGGAGAAGTTGATTGTTCTATGAAAGAATTTAAAGAGTATTGAAAAAAATAAAGATGTTGTTCAACATACTCGAGAGATATTCAAGAATGAATTGAAACTTATCATGAACATAATCGTTGAATTCTGGAATACTTATACGTGATTCTGAAAACTTTTGTGCTTCACTAAATTATTCAATGATATTTAAATAAAAGAAAAAAATGAAAAGATTTTCATACATCTGAGAAACAATATTAAGAAAATGCTCAGCAGTTCGAAATTCTTCAATTGATTTAACTGGTTCAAGTGGTGCAGTGATAAGAGAATTGACCTATATTTTAACAATTATTATTTATCAATAAATAGTTTTAATTGATTACATACACCGAATAGAATAAGCTTCTCGTTCACCATATTTGTAAACTTATGAAATGAAATGAACGAAGAGAAGAAAGAAAATATGATTCATTTCACATTTCCCAGACAATGAACATTAATAACCAATAAAACAATTATCTCAAAGATCACTCTGTTTCTAATTTTAAATTAATTTTTATCATTTAAAAACTTATAATCTTTCGAAAACTCTATATCTTGAAAATTCTCTTATAGATGACGCTACACTTACTCTTCTGTTTTTGATGAACAGTGTGTTCCGAATATATGAAACATTTTTTGGTTCATCTTTATTTTATAGAAGAATTTTCTACACGAGTTAAAACAACTGAAAAATACTATCTGACTTTTATTTCCACTCATTAAAACATACTTAATTTTTGTATCAATTTTTAGATACACTAGTATTCAAATCTATTTGATTCTAGAGAATGAGCTATTCTCGTGAAATTTTACAGACATCATATTGTTAATTTTAGATTTTTCTTTATTTCTCTACATTCAAACATGAGTTTACGACGACAACCATCTCGAGCAACTTCCAAACCATCTTCTTTTGCACCATCTCTTTTTATCAATTCAACAATTGATTTATTTCTTCAACAATTTTCTCAATTTGTTCGTCGTCATATACTAGAAAATAAAAGTGAAACTGTTCTTGTTGCTGGACCACCATGTTGTGGTAAAACAAAATTACTCGAACATATTTTTAATAAACTTCATAATGAAGATAATTCTCTTACTGAACGTATACTTATTTTTCGTTTAAATGGATTAATTCATGCAATTGAATCATCAGCTATACAAGAAATTTCATCACAATATAATATTCAAAGAAAAACTACAAATGATTATCCATGTGATAATCTTCAAATATTACTTGAAACAATATCAAATGAAAAAAAAGACAAAAAGATTTATTTTATTTTTATTCTTGATCATTTTGAACAATTTACATTTCAAAAATTAAATTCTATTCTTTATACATTATTTGATGCTGTTTATTCAGATAAAAAAAGTTATTCAGTATTAACAATAGCTGTATCAAATCGTTCGGATTGTCTTGAATTACCTGAAAAACGTTTAAAATCACGTTTTTCACAAATTTATTATATATTATCATCACCATCAATTGATGAATATACAAAATATATTCTTCAATTATATAAAATAAAAAAAGATATTCAATTTCATAATGATTTATTTAATTCATTGACAAATATTGAACAAAAAATAATTCATTATTTACGAGATTCAAATATAAATATTAATGAAGATACTCGACCAGATCAACACTTAGATGGTTGTCTAACACATTTAGAATTATTATTACTTTTAATGACAAATAATGTTATTAAACGTATAGATGAAAAATTACAAAATAAAATAACTGGTGGAACAAATGAAAGCGATGATGATGATAATGATGATGAAGAAAATAAAAGTGGTATTATGACTGATATAAAATTTACTTTTGATCAAGTTTATCATGAATATTCCAAATATGTATTGAAAAATCAAAAATATTTTTATGATAAAGCAGTTGTTCGAAAGGTTAAGATTTTAATTTTTTGTATTTTTATAAAATTTAACAAGAGATCATGCTGTTTTTTGTTTTAGACATTTCTTCGTTTAATTGAACGAGGTTTTATTCGACGTTATTTCGGTCGATATACTTCAATAGATGAACCATTAACTGGTGAACATACAATGATTATGGTAATTAATAATGATGAATTAAAACAATATGTTGAATCAAAACCTTTACCTGCAGAAATTAAACGTTATGCAAAATCGAGTACAATTATTTAATCTCATATTTTTTTTTGTATATTAGGAAATATAATTTGAATAAATCAATTTGCTCTATGAATAGTTCATTAGATAACATATAGAAATACTTGTTCATTCATACAATATAGTGTTCTATGGCTAAATCTAAATGCTTGACAGCAGTTGAATTCACGGACTATCTTACGCTTAAGATAAACATAAGAAAATTTACCTGTAACAGGAGAAGAATGAAAAAGCAATGTTGAATGTGTATCATTTGCAAGAGAAATGATCTATGAAAGAAAATATCAGCAATATTTTCTCAACATCTTTTACGTTACCGTCATTCCTTTGACAGGGACAAAAAATTTGTCCTACTGATTGGAGATACAAATGTATGAGACTTGCTATTAAATCATTTTTGACAAGTGCATATCACAACGATAGGACACAAGCAAAAGATGAATCTGAAATCTTGAGCCAGTGAGCTGTTACTCGATGTATTTGATTATCTCAGTACATCTCATTGTGTTCATGCATTTCGTGATCTCAATTTTCGTTTTGATTTATTTCTTCTCAATTATTTTCAAACTCGTGGCCTTGACTTTCGAGCAATATCCAAACATTCTTTTGTCACTATCTGTCGGACGATGATGATACTTCAGAACAAATAGAGCGATTCTATATTGATGGCTTCATTCTTCATCAATTTATTCATTTGCGATCATTGTCATTACATCATCTTCGTTCTCATCAAATAATTGATAAAATTATATTGGTATAACGTAATCTATCTAACCTCACTCACTAGGCCTTCAAACAGTGCTGTAGACGGAAACCGTAGAGAAGAAATTATTCGCAACTATTTGTTGAAACTCAAAACATTTCAATTTTGCATGGACAGTAGTCTCTATAACGCATATGACAAGAAAGCGCAAATAGACAAATTACTAGACTCATTTCAGAGCCGATTTTGGCTGGTTGAGCACCGTTGGTGTGTTCGATACCATTGGACTTTATATGACAGACGCATTCTTCTAATCACTCTACCACAAGTTTTTCATAAAATTTACTTGAGCTTTCCGATCCCATTCAAATCGATCTGTCTCAAAGACGATGATTATGGTTCATATAATCGTGTGAACACACATACTTTTCATGCTAGCTCATTTGTGTCCAATATTCAGTTATCAAACATTTGAGAGCTTTGCGTAAATCTTCATATCAACGAACGTTTTTGATCTATCATTTCAAGGCTCGAATGTTTGACTTCATATCTTCATTGTTTCTGCGCCGTTGTGCATCTAACAATTCACAAACCGAACTATTCTGACTCAAGAGTCAGTCAGTATCACGCGTAAAGTGTTTGTTAACCGATGGAGTATACAACAATGAACAATGTATTTTATTCAGTATATTCCCACTTGGCATCCGATGTGACGTGCTTTTTATCTATGTCCAAAAATCGAATATGTGTACTTGATTTTTGTCAATACAATGAAAAATCTTCGAGCACTCCGTGTTCGATGCCATGATGATGAGTGGGATAGTAGTTCAACGTCAAAAGAAGATAAACTCCTCCAATGGTTGCATCATTATTTGCCAGATACGTGCACGATAGCAAGAGACAAACGTCGGACACATTACATTCGATTGTGGATTCCATAATTCAATGAGACAATCGAAAATGATCTTTGTTAGCAATACTGTCAGTAGAGATCTGAATCGAGTCGCATTGATGTTGGAATTTAATCAAGCAACAAGAAAACTTTGAACGATATGACAATATAGATGTAACTGTTTTCAGAAAAACATGTGTTGTTTAGACTTTTTTCACCCATTCAATGATTCAGTATAAAACCAATATGAGATTCATATCATATTTCTCTTAAAATCATGACAAAATATTTAACTAAACTGTTTCTTTTCAACGACTATATGATCTATTAAATGTAATCAAAATATTAGTCGAGAATATTCAAGTAAAAGAAAAAGCTTGACTTTTTACGTATCTAAAAACCTTGAATTTGTTTTATTATGCCAAGCGGAAAAAACATATTGTGTTTCTTTTCGTTTTATGCTTGACAAAAATACTTTTAAGTGTGAATGAACATATGGATTATTTTGTGAACTAAATGTTACCATGAAAAGCAAACCACGGTGAAGGTAGTGATTCCAAGGCTTCCGGAACCTAGAAGAGATTTGGATGTAGATGTGAGCATAGTAGCAGCCGATGACGGCTCGCCTGGTCTGATAAAGGATTCCTTACTGATCAGTGAACAACCTTTTTTTATTTTTTTTGTCTTTTTCTCGAAAATCCAACGCATTTAACCGATCTTGAAGACTGTTTCTGTGAGAGAAGATGCATCAGACCATGCGCATCAATTGAAGCTTATCATAGTATACTCATCATGGTTGATTGACTTGCTTTCATTTTAATTTATATCAATAAAACGCGATTGAACAATCATTTAGCATTGGTGTGGGTATGGGTTGGCTAGGAGGAGACTCGCATCTCCACACCCCATACTCATACCCATACCCACATAGTCGGGGTATGGCCATTTATAATGGTGGATGTGGGTTTGAGTGTGGGTGCGTGAGTATAGATGAATGGTGGTATCAGTGTGCCTGTGGGTGGGTGCTGATCGGTTGTGTCGATCTAAGCATAAGTCCGGTATGTTGTTGTAGGTGGATAGAATGTTTGGATACAAATGTTTAGTTGTTGGTGTAGACGGTTGTGAAGCTGTTGCTGAGGATGTTGGTCGCTCGTGTCGTTGTGGGTGTGAGTCTGGAGTGTTGTAGTAGGTGGGTCTGCTATGTTGTTGTTGATGGGTATTTGAGTATGAGTAGGATTGTAGAACGTTCGTAAACAAAGATTCACACTCACACCCTTTGCATGGCAGATTGATAGTTTGTGACTTCAATAGGCTGCAATCTGCTCTGTTAAAACTTTTATAACTGGACTCTCTGTCCTTTCTTGCTCTGTTTTATCAGAACTTGCCGAGTCATTTATGTCCTACTGGCTATATTATTCACACATGTGGATCAGCTTACAACTTTAAAGACTATATGACACTCATTTATTTCTCACAGAGCGCATTTTACCCTGACAAAGTGCTGTGTATGATGAAAATCACATGCATGTCAATGTATGTGTAGGTTGCGAAGAAAAGCTGGTTGCGTGTATCGGTTTCTTTGTCCTTTTATCAGCGATATCATGCATCTGTAGGACGGTAGTGGAGGCGAAAAATTATCTGCAAAAAAAGCTGCAATATCCTACGCACCCCTGCTATAGCTAAGCACAGAGCAAAGTGCTGATTAAGTGATGTGAGAAACAGAACAGATGTCGTGATTGAAATGCTGCTAATAAATATCTGCTTTCACAATTGACTATCACATCAACAATAATGATGGTACATTACTTTTGGCTTCTTGTGTTAAGGTAATCAAGATAGATAGTTTTCGTTTATACTAATTTTGTTGACAATTTTTCATTTTAGTATCTCAGGTATGATCGCGAACGCTCGTTTACATTTCGTAGAATTAGTTTTATCCTCAATTAGCATGTGCTGGTTCTAATATATGTTACAATGCACCCCAGTATAAGAGATGCTCGATGAATCCTGACTGCGGTTGTCTTCACGTTCAAGATGGCTACGGTTATGGTGTTTGTGGTATCCTCAATGCTACATGTTCTCAACTGAGTTTTTGTGAGTCTCGATCCAATCATTGTCCCAGACCTGTTGATGTTTGTGTGAAACATCCGCGATGTAGTGATATTCCTGTTTGCTATCCATCGTCGATGATTGCGGAAGAAAAATGTCCATTTACACTATCCGAAGCATGTAAGCATGTAATCGACTATTTGAAAAGTACAATGACATATCGAGCTCACTTTCTACTGAGATAGTGATCCATTTTGCTAAATTTTTCACCAACTCATTATTATTTTAGCTTTGACTTCTGTGTCGATACCACTTTATGGGATTTGTGTAGCTGTGATATGGAATTGAACGACAGCATGGACTAGAAGGTCGTAGTGATATTGTTGTTAGGAATATATTACTACCAGCATTGACTTCCTTGTTCCAATTGAATGAAAATGCAAAAATATTGAGATATTACTCGCGTTCGGCAGAAAGTTAAAGATTGGTAGTCGTAGAGCCCAGTGGTGGACTAAGAAGAGAGAGCAAATTGGAAAAGGGGTATCTCATCCTTCATCGATCGAAGAGTTGAACGTTGGCGGAATAGATAAAGACTTGTCAGATAACGCGGTGAGATAAGTTGCATACTTCTATAAAATTCGCATTGCAACAGCATTCGGACAAAAAAATTGCAAAGAAACTATTAAAAAGGATCACGTTCTGAGTTAGGCATGCACTGAAACTGAAGCCAAGCCCAAAACATTAGAGTTCGGCATTTAGAATGTTAGAGCATGAGGTCTTGTATTTTGTATCTTTTTCTAATTTCGGGTGTGGCGTTGTAAGTTTCGAGCGAAGTTTGGGGTTCGTGTTTTGGAATTAAGCGAATTTGTGACCGTCTTTTGATTTTGTGATGCCTATATAAGGATTTACATGCGACATGATCAATACTTTTTAAGCCCAAACTACTTTCATATGCCCTATCAGGATAAGAATCTCCTGAATCCTCAAGTCAATTCTGCAAGGCAGACAGCTAGATAAAGTTTGATGATTACTCTGACTGTTGGAGAAAACCTAAGAGGAAATCCTAATTTTTTTTCTCCGCTTGAAGAAAGGGTTGTTCTTATATAAAGTTTCAGCGGGTTGTTCTTTTTATTTATCGGAGGGCTTACTCTGTTCGTCAAGTCTTGGCAAATTAATAATAGAAATATATGAATACGTAGTTCTTTTTTCATGCACATAGGGACACATAGTTGCAGGCAAAGTATTGTTATCAATCCTATGATTTGCCGACTCTAGAAGAGTCAAAGTCACGCCTTTTCTTGTTGGGCGTTTCCATTATCAACAATAACCTGTGCAAATTTTCACTTCTCTCTTTGAACATGTTTTCATAATCTAATCTTGTTGAGAGTTTCTATTGTTGTAGACGAATCTCCTGATTTAGCGCATCTTCAAATTGTGATGCTTTTTACTAATCACAGATTTTCACATGAATGTGGTCGTATTGAACTGAGCAATATGACAGAGGCAATGTAATTTCAATGAGAAGAGAAGGGCAAAAAGCGAAACACTAGAGTAGTTTCGAAGAAAAAACGTTATTTGTATGAACTTGATCTTGCCGTCTGCTTCTAATGAAGCAATCATGACAATGCCGTTCATTGGTGATTTTCATCCATCTTTCTCATACACAAGGCACTTTGTCTATTCAAAAATCGGTTTGAGACGGGTGTTTCTAGCGTGTCTATCCACTTAATATGCGGCGCTACTCAGCTGCAAACTCAAGCCCACTACGTTGCTACTTATGAAAAGTGAGGGTGTGGGTGTGACTGAGGCAATTCTCTTGATCCACTCACGCAATCTCATCCAACTTCAAATAGGTTGACGTTTTTACTCTTTCTGATATAGTGTATTAGTGAAATACAAAAAGTTACAATATTTAAGAACTACTAGTTATGAGCTGTCAAGCGTTGTATAGAATGTTTTTCTCTACCAATATTCAAATTCTTCAACAATCTTCACGATTAGTTGACTAACCAGTAAGATCAATAGGTTCTCTCTTTCTTGAAGAAAGATCCTACTAGAGTATCAACTGCTCGAAAAAGTTCATGCTATGAAACTGAACATGAAAAGTTCACGAAGTCTCATTTAGTCTTGTACTATCTCTGTTAATACGAATTGAGAAACTGATCGAAAATAGAAATCACATAGTAAATTGATCAGTAGCAATCAAAGTCGTACAAGAGCTGGACAAAACACCAGTATTTTGAACTGATTCAAGAAGCGATTTCTCTGATAAACAAAGTTTATGACGATAGAAGCTTTCCTTAGTGCACAAAACGATATACTTTAGCGTTTTTACAGAGTAAAACATAGAAAGTGCTTTAACTCAGTTGACGGGAGAGCTATTAGGTCTGAAACGGGTCCAATTGTAGGTGAATATATATGCTCCTGTAGTTAGACGAATGCAACAATAGTGAGGCCGCAGAAAAGAAAAGATTCACCCATAGTTCATTCACTCACTGATTCCATCTTCTCACACACCCACATCATCCTATCACCAATATTTTATTTTATAACTAGTAAATGAAGAGCTCTATAAATGTGTGGCTTTGACTGATCCACACATCACAACGTGGCACTCGATAATGAATGATAGTGTCGGCTTTAAAAAAGATTGCTTAGTTGGTGGTACATTTACACTGGTGAAAAATAGGTTCGTTGAATATGGTATTTCTGTGAAAAATAAATGGACAGTGGATGTGAGCTGCAAAACATTTTCATCGATTTCATTCTATTGTATTGAAATTATTTTGCTAGGTGAAATTAACTTTCTTCAATGGTGATCCTCCGATACAAATCTGCAATGTCCAAACTAATAACTTCACGATCAGTTCCCTTGGCGAGTGCAAACAGCATAGTAAGAAAACTAATTTTTGTTTATGTGTTTTGCTATAAAAGTATATTGTTCTTAAGATATTGATTACGCTCTTCGAGAAGTGTCGGGCTCCTGGATGGTGGAAATACACTATCCCAAAATTAACTTCCAAACTGTGATTACTCACAATGTAGGCAATCAGCTGCATAAATAAAACTGCGGCTTCAACAAAATAGCTAGTCGATCGACAATGTCTGAGCAATATATTGACTCATTTTCAATCTGCTTGAAAGCATATCAGATGGATTGAAAACGAGGCATTACAAGCCGAATTCGACCCCGTTTGCGAATAAGAGCTCAAAAAATTCTATTTATGGCCTCGCTTGAAAGAAATGAGAAAATTTTTAGGTGTAAACACTTATTTTGAGAAAAATTTCCTCCTACTCTTTCGAATCAGGAGTATTGTAATTCGGGATGCATGGTTGTCACCTTCGATAGTATATTAATGTATAGGCTTATAGGCAAAATTTGTTCTATATACTTTTCTTTTGTAGTCTAGTTTTTGTGTTCTGATGAGTCACATCATGAGACACAAAATGCCTTGAGACATCTCTTTAATCATTTTTCAACAGCAAGACAGGTCAGTTAGTCAATAAATGTAACAAGATTGAATCTTGCAATAGAATATGGTAAGCCAATGCACACTATTCTGGGATAGGTTGAGAGCAAGAGTCTCGTAAAGTAAAGGTAGGATCATACCTCGGAGGTTGCGGTACAGCATGATCCTCAAGGATTAGCGTAGAGTGAGTGGATTCTCTATTCAATCACTCATCCTCATACATCCATACCGCATCCTCCAATAGTTTTCTTCAGTTATATTCAACCAATTTAGTTCATTTTCGAGCCTATCCAAAACTTGAACAATCAAGACCCTTTGAAGTTTGTTGTATTTAGTTGTCGGATCGATTTTTGTAGAAAACATATCAACTATGTTTTGTTGTTATTTAACAAGGATTCTTCATGCATATTTAGTTGGAAGCAAAGCCACCTCACATCAATATAGAAGTCTTTCAACCAAAATCACTGGCACTTGACTCTACAGGCATTTGTTCAGGTACGAAGTGTGATGACGACACTCGCACGCTTATTGAGCCACTTTTACCACCGGTGAGAGCTTTTACGCAACAACAAGCGCGCAGCATTTGTGACATATATTTACAAAACTACTTGTTTAAACAACGACGATCGCCAAGTCAAAGAAGCAGTTATTATAATAGTACCATCGGGATGTTATACGAGTCGTGCATATTTGACGTCATTGCTACAGGCATGCCAAGCGTGAGTTTTCGTATGTGTGCTTCTACAGTATTCACTCTTTTCAATCACTTTATAGGCAGCTAGCGGCGGAACCGAAGTTTTAATGATGGAAGAACTCGTCAGCGATGTGAAGACTATCAACGAGATTCAGTTAAACATTGCTAATAATGCAGATCGTGCATTAAGACAGCTCAACGATGCCACTCGACAATCAGAAGCCCAAATTCAACTATTGTTTCAAAACAACATCAATATTGGCTAACAATGACCATCAATTTTCATATCATCAACAGACATAATCGTACAGATGAAATAGCATTATCAACTATTAATATCATTTGCATATTCCTAGTTCTATTTTTTTTCAATTTTCTGATCCGTTTACTGTTCCTCAATTGATATTTTTCGGCATGGTATCGATTCAAATTGACATAAACAGCTTCTCATAATTTCCCTATAAAGATTGGATCACTCAATATCGTTGTCTTCATTTTATTCGCCTTTACGCTGTAAAAAGACCCGCAGAATAATTAGCTGTTACGTTGCAAAAAAAATTGCCATAAACTCTTGAGAGGTTTACAACATTAAGGGCATATGGAAATAGAAAATGTATATACAGTGTGGGTCACCCAAGGGAGGACAATCTGATTTCAGATCCAAATTTCCTGATCCCGAAAACATTTCGTCAAAATTTTTAAAAGCTTAAATGAGTGTACGTGTGCATGTAACTCAAGAGCAGACTCGTACCCACACCCACAGTCACCATTAAATTTTTTAAAGCCATTCTTTTTAATAATGTGATCACTGTTTTGAACAGTTCTTTCAAATTCAAACTTTGTTCGACAAACATGTTTATATTGTGTGGATAAATGCAATGAATAATTATTGAGATATACATCGAGTATTGATTTTGATTGCTCGAACTTTTAACTAAAATAAGCAAGTAGAATATTTAATAAAACGAAATAAAGTAAAACATACTCATTCATATCAGACATTTAGAAACAAAAAATTACTGCATCAATGGAAGATTCTACTTCTGTTTCATAAATGATCAAGTTCTTAGATTTCGAAAACATTCAATAATATAGAGAAGTAAATATAGATTAATTTCTTAGAACTGTTCGACCAATTGAATTTATGAATATCTGTATAACCATCAGTTCCAGTATGATTACCGGATTATTCTATTATTTTATCTAAATTATAACAATAAAAAATTTTCAACTAGTATTTTGTTTTTGCCTTACCCTCAATCGATTTATAATTGCTATTGTACCCTGCTGCCTCTGTATGCTCCAACGAACGTCCGTATCTTAACATCTTGCTTAAATCACGATATAAAATTTTAATAGAATTATCATCTATGAACAGTATCGTTAAGCCTTTGTAGATATTTAAGTAATCTGATTATGGTAACAATGTAGATGATGATTAATTTATTGATTTTTCAGCCTGTATTTGTTCTAGAAACAATGTTCGCTTTTAGATATGACTAATTTTTGGTAGTGTAGATGGACTTTATAGTGGACGGGAAGTTGGAGACAACATATTCAGTTATACAAGTAAATGAAAATTCGATAATCTGAAAGCTAAATAAGTATGCAATGTATAAATGATAGATACCCTAGTAGCAATGATTGTATATACTGGAGGAAAGAAAAATGCAGTGATTGGAGGCTAACTGATCTCTTTCATATTATATATGTTCATCATCGATTGCTGACGTCTTGAACAAAATATATATACAATCACGTGGAGGATAGTGACTCTTGTCGCTGTCGGTCTATGTGATAATAGAATCGAAAAAACTGCGCATATAAACAGTTAAATTGTGAACATATGGAATGTGAGTGTGTAGTGTAGGTATTGCTCTTTTCTTCTTTCGCATAAACATACCAACACCCAATCTTGAAAAGGAACAATAAAACAAAAATGGAATCTTGTCCAAAATAAGTGAAATCAAAAGGTAAAATACATATAACAGCAGTAAGGGTTCTTTATTCTATCGTTGTATAATGGCACTTCCACACGGACCTTAACAAGGAATAGTTGTTCAGAATATTAACTGTTTCTTTTATCATGTTTGTCGTAAGAGTAGTAGCAGTATGCACACAATCTTTTACATTAGAAATATCTTATGTTCGTGCCCACGAAACCGATGTATCTACTCTCTCTTTAGGTTGTTCTCTTACGATATTCGTAAGACAACAATATTGACTCTGTTTTTGCTTATATGATTGGCACCGTAACAAAACAGCAACTATTTTCGCTACATGCACCGATTCAGCTTGTTACTAAGCATGACGATGTGTTTTGATAAAAAGGTCACTTATGATCAGAAATAAATTCTGCACTATTTAGATCCATGTCTCTAAAACATAAATGCTTCGTCTTGCGAAAAATGAATTCTTCGAGTGTCTTTCAGTAAATATAAGAACATTTAGTCATCTGTTGGTGGGCTTAATGATGATTTCTACATTAGGTTCAAGCTCTTTCAGTACTTTCCATGCACTGTTCTTTGGCATGTCCATGTCATTCCAGTCATCCAAAAATGCATTCACATCTTGTTTATCAGGGTCTAATGGTTGAAATACAGCAAACTCGGCGCGAATCATAAGCTTGCCATAGAATAACATTTTCTTACGATTTGCTACATTATCTTCAGCACAACTGAGATACATGGTATTGTATCGGCCATGAAGGGCCTGATACATATGCACAGATAGTCAATGAAATTGGTGAAGTTAATAAGGTGGTTTCCAAGCATTGACTAACCATCGCTCAGCTCGAGTTATCCAGGCAGAACATGATGGCGGAGCACTTCAACCGAACATTGAATGTAAATCATTCATTAATTGGTCATAACGTTGACGTAGACGAGCAATTGCTTGGTTAGATAATGACGATAAATTGACGTCTGATGCCAAAGGAATGTTCTTTACAAATTTGGATTCTGATGCGCAGCGTTCACAGCGACACTCAAAATCACGTTCGAGTAAAATACGCTGCCGTTCGTCTCGCGGCAAATATCCATCATGCAAATATGATATACATACTTCTTCGCCTGTAAATGAGTAAGATATATTTAGGATCTTGAAGAAATGAAATTTCTATACTTTTTTCATGAAAATTTGAGTTCTGCTGATGCCTTACCCATGTGAAAAAAATAAGGGGAATAATCAGATTAAAATCGATTAAAAAAGGATTAAAAATCAATTATAATCAAAAAAGTCAAATTTTCATTGATTATTCCTATTATTTTCGATTATAATCGATTAAAAGTTCAAGAAAATAAATGATTATAATCGATGAAAATCTAAGGAAATCGATTGAAGGTTTTACGATTTCCTGTGGCAAAAAATCGATTAAAAACGATATTTTTTGCACAACTTTTAATCAATTATAATCGAACATAATAGGAATAGTCAATGAAAATTTGACTTTTTTGATTATTTTTATCGATTCCTAATTGATGAAAAACCGATTAAAGGTGTATGATTATAATCGATTTTAATCTGATTATTCCCCTTATTTTTTTCACATGGGTTAGGTACGAAGTCATCCTCTGTTTCTCTTTGTATATCAAGAGAGCACTGAACAGTACCTTTCTGAATATCGCGTATGGTTTCGACTTGCTGAATGATTGTTCCATGAATAGCATATAGTATAGCATTCGTATGACAGTTATGATTAAACAACAATGTTTTCACAGTTAGTTTCAGAATTTGTTTCGGTTGGAACATGGTTGAATCAGGTGCATTTTCGATAAACATATTTGTAGAAACTTTTTCACTTGCTAATTGCCATATCTCGTTTGAGTATCGAGTAGGATAAAGCGATACTTCTTGGAAAAACTTTCCCGAAGGAGTTTGTGAAGAAAGCAAGTCGAAACATTCTTTATTTTAGAGTAGTTGTAAGATGAGAGGTCCTATGATACGTTGAGGAAATTGTTCTTTGTGGCTCCTAAAAGTACCGCTCGGAAAGAAAGGAGAAATAAATGGCGTATCATGCATGATGCAGGCAATTGACGGTATATCACAACGTTCTTGATACCCTCATCCTTTATCTTTAACCTCTACGATCTCCAGATAAGTCTGCCAATGAGGTGTTTGGGCTACCACAAGGAAAACGATCAATGGAAAAGTGATTTTTTTTTCGATTACCTGTTTGCGTGCTCGGCTTACAACCAGCATCCTTTGATAGTAAAGCTTCTACCATATGACTTTAAAGGTTTGAACACTGAAGAATGATCCTTGCTTATAATATACTGCGATAGGTGATGCAGAATTACCAACAATCAGAAAGCATTAGGTTACTTACACTACATACGGCAGCCAATGTTTTTTGTCAACTCGTCTTACACAACGTGCCCGTGTGCTGTTGTTGATTGAAACAAAGTATTATTCCTGCTAAAGAGCATTATTTCATCGTTGCAGCTGCCTGACTAAAGAATATCGTCATTGCAAGGAAGAATAATCGAGTAAGATATGTTGACTAGAATGTGGGTGAGAATGTATATGGATGGAGCTATGGCCGTAAGTTTTGCTACGTTTGAATTTGAGTAAACGTATAGTTTGGATATGGGATTGAGTGTGGGTGTGGGTAGGTGTGCGTGTTGATATTTTCTTCATCCTCATTCACACCTACATTCTCAGTACCGACGCCGCAATTAGATAAGAGCTTGAACTCTTTTCAAATTATGCAAAACCTACTTTGGAGACTTCCATTGTTTGCTGCAACCAGCTAATCCGTTTCGAAATACTTTCAATTTTTCCCAGCTGTTTACCGAAGAATTTACGAAACAGATTAATGATTATACGTTTATATATTGATATTTCTTGGTAATAAACGAAAGGCAATTCAGAATTTTTACTTAAATAAAAGTGCTAACGTCGATTTCAGATCATTTCGAATTCAATATCTATTGTAACCATATAGCTTTATCTCAAGCGTTTCATGTGACATTCAATCATTCATGAACTGTTTTAATCAAAATCTCAATAATTAATTCAACAACTACATGAGTTAATTTATCTGTTAACCATCAGAAAAAAAAAGACTTTTTTTTATACAATATAATCATACATAACAAACAAAACTTAAATTAATAATGTGTCTGTATATAGATCATGAACTCTGATTTTCCCATTCTTCATCAAGTATCATTAACCAAGGAGTAACATGTTTTGGTAATGATTGTTCAATTCCTTGAAATGTTTTACAATCTGGATCATGACATTTTTGTCGATATGTTCCTTTACGCATATCCACAACAAAACTAAATGAAAAAAGAAAAATTCTACTCGATATTTTCATAATTTAATTCTTACTAAATATTATTTTGTTTATGATGACGTTTGATTTTTTCACAATATTTATAATCTCCAACATACATAAAATTAATTTCCCATCGAAAATCATTTTGCATTTCTTTTGCTTTATATAAACGACTTATACGAATACCATTACCATCATCTTTTTTATCACGCGCTATATTAGTCATAAAATTAATTAATTCAGGATAATCTAATGACATTTTTCGTATATCTTCTGTAATATATGATGATTGATTTGAACGTTGTATACGTGAATTAATTGTTTGTACGGCAGTTAAATTTTCATCATCAACATGAATAAAACGTCGTATAGGTCTAGATGAATATATAAAACAAGATTTAGAAATTAAAAATAATAGATGAGTCATAATAAATGACTGTTATTGTGTATTTTCTATTTTAATCTCTCAATATGTTTTATTTTAAAAAAATAGAATGTACGACAAGATCTTTGTACAACTAATTTTCAATGCTTCGAACGATATCATTTATTTCAAATGATTCCTGATGTGTATGTAACACGGTGTTGCGTTGTTAACAGGTGAGATAGTCGTTTAGAAAACTGTTTGTCTTTAGGTTGTGCTTGTGAAAGAATAATTTCAACATAATTTTCGTACGATAATGTTTTACAAGATTTACATATAACGGGAGAAGATATAGGACCATTTTTAGTGGTAAATAACTACAACATAATTCCTTTTAATACTTAATCTTTTGAGTTATATCTCTATTGTTTGTCTGCTTCTTGTCAACTTCCAATATAAATACATTCAAATGAGAAATATCTTTCGTCAATATATAGATTTGTCTTTCACTGATGACATTAACAAAACAAATCAATTGTTTATCAAAAATTGATTGTACAGAATTTTTCTTTTTTTTTGAAAAAGATATACAATTTAAATAAGTTTTACTTTGTAGCCTGTAGGATTGTACATTCTATTGCTTTTTTAATAAAACATATATAAAGATTAAAACATGAAATGCAAAGTACTACCATTTACTATGAGTTATCCGTTAATTACTTATTAAAATAAACAAGTGAAGCCATAAATGTTTGTCGTTCAGCTTCATTCGGTTCAGTGGATGATGGACGTGAACGTCGTAAAATAGGTTTCCATTGATTTTCTGGTGCTACAGTAAAACATTCTTGTTTATCAAATTTACTTGATCGAAGTAATCGAAATGCACGATTTTTTGTATAAACACCTAATATGGATTCAAATCATAATAAAAAACGAAGAAAACACTTCATTACAAATCAATTCAAATTCACTAACCCATATCACAAAACCATGTTATTCCATTACCATCGCTTTTATTAACAATAAATTCAGTTATATCTTTAAATTTTAATTGTGTATAATCATCAATACAATCACATTGTTCAAATCTTGATAAATGAGATTCTAGACTTGAAAGAAGATTTTTTGCAAAGACTAATGAATCAGAATTAGATTGAATTTGAGATGTTGAAGAATTCATTAGAGCTCGACATTGATGATTAATTAAACAACCATGAATATCTTCTAAGATAAGATTAACAAATTTACCAACGGCTATATTATCAAGAAATGGATCTTTTGTTTGAAATATTAAATGACGACTAAATTTTTTTGTTGATCTAAAAATAGAACAAAAATATAAATATAAATTTTTCAAAAAATTATTTTACTTACGTTGAATCCAGATTAAGAACATCTTTAATAGAATAATCCAAATCATCACTTCGTTTTCGCATAAAATTGAGAACAAACTGGAGTAAAGTTATATGTCAAGTTCTGTTGACTATACATCGAAAATGTCCAAACTGTACAAAAATTTCCAACTAACCAAAGGATTTTCAATAGGTCTTGGGCAAAAGCCAAATCCCTGGAATTCATTAAGATATTTTTATATTCACATAAATAAGTCATTGGAACTCTTTGACATGTATTAGTGAATATGAATTTGCAATCAAATTGTTGCAAAGAGATTAAGCATAGAGTTGTTAATAAAAACACAAGCGAGTGATGGCTAGTAGCAAGTGCTCATTAATTTTTCGTCTTGAATGGCAAGAAATATTTTTGTTCATATTAACTCATAATAGATTTGTATATGTCACTTTTGATACTGTTAAGATTTATGATGGAGAGTTAATCAATGTATAATCATCCTAATCCTATGTGGAGAATTTTCTCATTATAAGCTATTTTCAAACTGTTTGAACACGCTTAAGTATGTGCAAATCTTTTATAAATATTTATGTTCTCTACGTAGAAACGATGCAAAACTGTTTGACAGACTAAAATATGCTGGTTAAAATAGCTTAAACTTCATATCTATAAACGTCAAAAAGAACATTTCAGTTGTGCAAGCATGAGTTGGATGTGGATGTGAATGTGTGAGAAATTTGAAAGAGTTTTGTTCCTGATGGCTTGTAGTCAACTCAACGTACTTTACAATTCGAATGGATCAAAAAAGTTTCGTATATATCAAAAACTTCAAATCATTTTAAGCAAGCTATTGTTCCTTTGTGTTCGTATAAGTAAATGAAACATGGCAAAAGAATGTGATAAGATAAAACGACCGAAAAGAACTTGATATGGTGTTGTAGCTATCATCTTTATATTTTAAACATTTAAGACTCGTATTTATCGTTTATTGGCAATCTGTTCAATTGAATTTATCTGTCAATGTTGACGAGTTGCAATACTATTATTTAAATGATACTATCTCTTCTTACGAATAAATAGACTTGCGAATTCCAACTAGGAGATATGTGGAACCAGAATTAAAAGAAAAAAGTTTTCAAAATAGGAATTAAAGATTATAGTCAAATATTCTATGGTTTTAAAGGAATTATCTTGTAAATAATATCCGTGATACAAATATGTTTTCAAATAGTTTTCTCATTAAACATTTGAGAAAATAAACATTTGTTAGAATGAAAAATAATTTTGACATTTTTAGCATATAGTTAATATGAATTGATCCGTTATACCTGAATAAAATTTGTAGTTAATTTAGGACCATTAAGTTTTGGATTAGCATTTATATCATATTCAAGATCAAAATAAAGTTTTGATGGTTTTTCTAGAATTCATGCATGAAAAAATAATAATTCATCGATTTATATTCTTCTTACTATCAATAATAATTTCGTATGTATGACGTTGGCTAGCTGGTAATTGACTAAATTATTATTTTGTATTTTTAAGAATATCAATGAAAATAAAAGAGCTTCTTACTAATATTCATGAATAAAAACATCAATATCAGCAACTTGATATCGACGTTTTCCTTCTGGTTGAGATTCAAAACTGAATAAATAAAGAATTTCTCCCTAACAAAAAAATAAATTCTCTTCCCATAAATCAAATAAAATAAAAACCATGATTTACTGAATTATTATTTTTTTGTCGTTCCGTAATAAATTCCAATGCTTCAGCTTGTGTCCAAAATGTTTTTGTTGCATGTGCCATTTTCATCAATGAAAGTCGATGATTATTTTCGTAACGTTTTTTCGTCAAATTATTATCAACATTAACAAAAAGATGTCGTTTTCTATTCCCCAATAGATAAAAAAAATTTTCTTTCAAAAAAAGAACAATATTTTATTCCATTTTTATTCTTGCCGTGTCTGATTGTAAAATGTATTTGAGTTCATAAGCTAATCTGCAAGAATAAAACATTATCATTTATGCTCGACATTCATTTATGTATATATACACATGCCATTAAATGTTTTACAGTGTTGAAAAGAAGAAAGAAAATTGACCACACACATACATACGCACACAACAATTTACAAGCAAAACGTCCAAAAAAAAATGAATCTATTACACGAAAAGAGAAAAAAGATCTTTTTATTTGTTTTTTTTTTGTGATAGAAAAAGAGAGAGAGAACCAGCAAATAAAAAAGACATCTATCTAGTATTATACAGGGCACTGTTTAAATAATATATATATATATATTTATATTTATATAGAAGTTAATTATGGAGAAAAAGAAAATAAGATGTGTGATTGAAGGAAAATAAAATTATTGTTTCTATTGATAAATCAAATAATTTCGAAGAGAAGTAGGTAATGGTAAGTCATTGATTAAATGTAAATTCGTTCGTCCTAATCGTTTTCGTATTAGTCGACGACATGAATCCATTAATTGAAGTGGTTCAGCTATAATAATCATAATAATTAAAAATTTGTTGTTTTTCTTTTTCTTATAACTTACGTTCTAATCCATTTATATAACGCATTGTTATTTCACAATGACCCCATACTGATGAAACCATCGGATAAAGTGTACCTTTATCTTTAAGATTACTAAATGCAACACCTAAATATTGTCCATCAACAATATATGACAATGTTCCTTCTTCCATATCAAGAACAACAAGAAATTTATCCGGTACAACAAAACATTCATCAGATTTTGTTGAATATGCAATACCATTATTATTTATTGCATCAGCTGGATCAGTCATGGCAGATGATGATGATGATGTTGTTGTTGATAATAATAAATTAGATGAGCCTGTTGCTGTTAAAGGATATTGTGTTGATGCATATACACTATTTATGCCTTTATGATAAAGTTTATTTCGACCTAAATCCCATCCCCATGATTCTTGATTCATACCAACTAATGCTTGATAACCAGGACAATGAAGTGGAGCTCTCAAAGTACCTACACCAACCACTGCATGTGTACCACGTTGTCTTGTATTCCTAAAATAAATAGTTGATTTTAAATTCTATAAATGTTCTGATGAGGTCGATAGAGAAAACAAGACAAATCAAATGTTAACATATATGATACGCTTAATTTGATACAGTTATGTATTGAATAGATCTAATGGTGATATTTAACCTTGACAATTTTTTTATCAATCATTAGAAATTAGGGTATGAATAGTAACCATGAATGTATGTTCTTGTAAAGCAAAGCCTTATGATACTAATCAAATATGAAAGAAAAAAACGATATTCGCCTTAAGGTTAATGTTCAAAGTTTATTTATACAATTGCATTTAATTTTGATTATTTTATATTGAATCTCAATCAGCTTATTCGTTTTTTTTTTGTTTTTTTTTTTTTCTATATGTAATATAACATACCATTCAATTTCCCACACATGAATACCACTTGTAAATCCTCTTTTACATCGAACTGCATCAGTACTTTGTGCCACAGGCTAACAAAAAAATAAAAAATTTATAAAAAGAGAAAAACATCAATATATTCATTTTTACATGTCGATGAAAAGTACATGGATCATTATGTTTAACAAAAATATTCATTGAACGATCTTCATGATTCCATCCATATTCAATTTGTTTTTCACGTGTAACAGGTGGTCGATCAAGAAGAATATCAAGTCTAATAGGAAAATATTTACTTGGATCTAATGATGGATGATTGGTTATATTTGAATAATAATATAATGAATTAAAATCATTATTATTATTATTATTATTGTTATTATTATTATTATTATTATTTGTATTTGTTGATGAATATGATAATGTTGTTGGATGATGTATTGGTAATGAATTAAATGAAAGTAATGGTAATGATGATGTTGTTATATCTTGTGTTGATGGTGATGTTGTACCAGATATAAATGAACGTAAATTAACTATTTTACCATTACGAAGACCCATTGATGATAATAAATGTTCTTGTTTTATTAAATGTGTACAATGATTAGTTGTTAATATAATCGAATTATTTGTTGATTGTAAACGTGAACGTAATGGATAAGTTTTTCGAATAGGAGCAGGAAGAGAAGTTAATGGTTTAATTTTATTATTTAAACGTCGACTTCGTCGTAATGTTATTGTATTTATTGAGGGATGGTTTAAATCTACACGCTAGTAAAAAAAAAAGAAATAATAATTTAGTTTTTTTTTTTTTATTATTAATTAAATAAATTTATATTTTATAATTGAATAAAATACTTTAGTTAATTTGTTTCGTTTTGTATGAATTGATTTTCTTATTAATAAACGTCGTTTTGATTTCTTTTTATTATTACTGTTCGTTATTGTCGTTTTACGTTTTTTAATATTTAATTCATGTCGATTTCCAATTGATTTTGTTTTACGAGGTAATACCATTTGAAAAAGAATTAACGACAATAAAAAAATGAATGTTTTGATTCAATAATAAGATAAATTTATTGAAACAAACGCAAAACATCGAGGTCGAACAACAATTAGAATTAAATAACAAATAAGAATAAATGAATAATAAAAATGAAGATCTAAAAATTTAAAAAAAAAAAAGAATTCATAAGAAACGTATTTGTGACATGATCAGTGACTTAAAAATAAATAAACAATATTATATCCGAGGAGGAAGACGACGATATGTACGCAGTCGAACGATGATCGACATTAGAGTGCAACGATTGTCTAGAAGTAGAAAAAAAAATTATGAATTTATTTCTTCATGAAAATCACGAAAACTTTTGAAAAAAAAGACAATATTTTATAAATATTTGCTAGATAAGTATGTTAACATAGATGTCGTTACATTATAGTAAATTATTTCTTCGACTATATATGACATTTTTCTAAAAGTAGAACAACCTACACACATATGTATTGTTTTCAATTATCATAGAATATAGCTTTCTCAAATATAAGAAAGGACAATCGATTATTATTATTATTATATCTAGATTTAACTTTTGTGAAATGTTTCGATGACGTGACATATACCAGAGAAAACACAAGTCATTATGACATATGATTAATGTTATAAGAACTAGGCAAACAAAAAGATAATAGAATTGATGAATTAAATAGTTCAAAATATTATTCGTGTATTGATAATTAAAAGAGAAAATTATTATAAACTATTAAGATTTTATATAGCAAGATAATAACCTCGAGTCATAAATAACTCTATTGGAACATGAAAAATTATAAGAAGTTCTTTTCTATTCAAACGCAGACAATAATAGTAATATGACATTATTTAATAAATATAATTATGATCGTATTTGTATTACAAAGCATGATCTATAACAATTCTAAAAATGAGAAAATTTGATACTATATCTTTTATTTTACGTGAGTTATTAATTGTTCTCAATGTATATGTTCTCACGATTTAAAAAAAGCGTTGATTTTATTGTTAGATGTGATAATGAACACATATCGACTTATCATATACAAAGTCTTGTATAACTAGAGCTAACTAAGACTCTCATTCGAATTCTATACTGTTCATTAATTATTTTCTTTTCAAGCTTCTACTCTTTTCAGATCACTTAGAAGTAATTTTCGTGCAATCAAAAAAATGTTCTTCCAGATTTCATAATTTTCTCTAACCATCTATTTGACTAGTTTTCTTTGTCATAATGAAAAAGCCATTTGTGTCACTAACTATAATAATTAATTGATCAAAATTCTTGAGAGTACAAGAAACAATATTAGAGAAGCATTTTGTCTTTTCTAAAGACATCTATGTCGAATGATTTATTTAGAAAATTAATTACGAACTACATTCTACATAACATATTCATGTATTTTTAAAAATAGATTTGCTACAAACTGAATATTTTTTCTTTTGTTTCATGTCACGTTTCATGCTAGTAAGATACATGAAAGAAAAAAAAGAAAAACGCTTTAATAAGATATCTAACTAATCATAAAGGCAAAATCTAGAGCAATTCGGGTTGGCTAATATCTTCGACCTGAAACTGACGTTAACATATGAACGAATTCAAACGAAGTTTCATTCATTTTCTTGCAATTGTAATTTTAGTTCTTATTGATTCATTGAAAATAAGCAACAATAATTAGAATACGAATAAATTTTTCTATGATCATTTTATCTCTACTCATCAGACGAGCAAGTTGTTATTAACAGATTTCTAGGAAATGCATTAAATGACAAAAAGAACAGCTAGATCATTATTTATGAAAGATGATACACTGCTTTTCTTCCTTAATGTCTACATTTTCAAATCTCTACTAAAATATATACCCCACATCTAGTATATTAATATGATAATATCGTGGATACTCAGATGCAAACTTATAATACTTTTGTTTAGGTGTTTTTTCTTTTGTGGCTTGCGTCTAAAGTTAAGAGTTCAAGCATTAATATCAACTATTACGTCCTTCATAGGGTCAGTGGAACTGGTTTTGCTGAAAAAAAAATTTTTTTTGAATAAATCGTTGACAATTCAATATTTTTGACATCGCATAAAATTGCATTTAAGTTTTCCCAATAGAGAAAACAATTTTCATTGAATTTTTCTTTGACTTTTATTTTACTGGTTAATATATATATATATCTGTTCGTATAATGGTAGTTGATTGTAGAAAAGATTCCATTTCATGATCAAAATGACCCTAAGCCATAATAAAATATAAGCTGCTCGATTTTTTTCTATCATTATGCATCGGTTCTCGTTTGTTTTTTCATAACAATCCGAAATTTCTCTACCGTTTCATTTTTCTAGCAACGAAAATTGAAAGCACGCAAAAATACTTATTTCTATTTCGTATGCAGTCGTATGATTTATTGAATTCTCTATTTTTTGCTCGACATGATTTTTTTAATAGAGATGTTTCGAAATATTAAAGAAAGTTTATGTCAGTTCTACATGTACCATATTTTCTTCATTAATTGATAAAAATAATAGAGACAGACGCAATCATCTAGTTTTATTTGATTTTTTGCTAAGTCGTTAATTTATTATTATCTTCTCAGTATAGCGTAGTCTGTTTCTTTAGGATTAAGCTGAAGTACATGATTCTATTGGCGTTAGGTCATGACACATCCATCGCATTACTTATTGTCAACTGGATGATATGTCAGTATGGTAATCATACTTCTACTAATTTTATTACAGTCTAATACAGTAAAACTTCTTCATATTGAGTACCTTCTTATTCTGAGCAATGAGTGCTTATTCTTGGTTTTATAAGCCATAACAACCTCTGTAAAATGAGCAACACATGTTCTACCATTCTCGCGCAAAACGAGAAGAAAATGTTGTTATGTGTATTTCAATATGGAAAAAAGTCATAGACATATAGAAAAAAAGGATTGACTAGTCGTGAATATTTAAAAAAATCGATAATAGACAACAGAAACAGTGCTTGATGTAACATCTCATTGTATTTGTGTTAACACCTAGTAATGTCGAATTTTATGAATAAAAGTTGATTTATTTTTGATTAAAAAAGTTGTACTATTTTTTGCGGTCTCTTTTCAAGTGTGGCAGCAACTAAAACAACAGTCATATGTTCATCAACAATCTCTATAGTACATTCCATATTGTTTGAAATATTGACTTGTTTGTTCATTGTTCCCCACTAAGTCCAACTCTTCTCTGGAAAACAAATATCTTTGTTTCAATAATAGATTGGTGGTTGTAGATGTTAGATCACTATTGTCTAAGTAACCTAAAGTCATTCATTATAATCAAGAAGTTTCGAGGACATTATCATTTGTTCATACTGATCTAGGATTATTGACACTGTAACTAAATTGATAATATTTAGATTCAACTAATTAAATTTTTTACTTTACACATGTTTTAAGATTCACTTTATTACTTTGATTTATTGAAAACAGCAGAGCTACGACTACGACCACAACTACATTACTGTCTAATTCATTTAAGTATCAAGAATCTTTCTAGATTAAACTATTTGCTAATATGATTAGAAATTTAGAAAAAAATGAATTTGATTTTTTATTAAGATTTTTCTTCTGAAAAAAGATAAATATTAAAAGAGTGATTACAGACTTATTTCGTAAAATGAGTTGATTTCAAACTTTTATTCATTGGTAAAACTGACACCTTATATTGGAGTAAAACGAGTATCATGGTGTTCAGTTCAAGACAAGTTCCATACAATAATGATCTCTTATAGTAAATTATTTTCGACCTTTCTTGTCTCAAAGGACATCTAACATGTCAGGTCAAACTTCCGTTCTTCTGAGTTATCCAATCAATACTGAAACGAATACCCATATTTCCATTATGGATATAGCTAATAGTAGTGGAACACAATTTGATACACTAAAAGCCATTATATTTAATCCTACAATGAATATCAGCATTGCTTAGATAAAAATTGCTGACATTCAAAAGCTTTTAGAATTTCTGAATTGAAGACTATTATGAAAAGCATGAAACACCTTTTTACTCTTCATTATTCGACTAAAATACAGTACTCTATGTATATTTTATCATCAATAGAATCTGCTTAAAAATACTTAAGCTTAGTAACATTCTATACAATTTATTTCTGTTTGTTTAATTAAAGTCTGAGAATATGAAGTGACTCCTACAAATGCTTTCAACTTAATGATTACCTTTCCAAATAATAAAGTCATTTGTAGTTATTCGAATCAAAATTTTACAAAGCTATTTTTGTGTCGGTTCATTATCGATGATTCTATATAATAGGAAAGTGATTATTTTTGTCACAACCGGCTCAAAGAATTTTCTATTGACTGACAGCAGAACTTTTTGAAAAAAATATATACTAATGAAAACTTATTACAAAAAAGCAAGACTTCTGTCAAGTTAATTTGAGTTATTTTAAAATTAGATGATTCGAATCACTAGAGTAGAAATTCTCACTGTCTTTTTCTCCGTCTCCTTATTCATTTCTTAGACATTTTTGTGAAATACAAAATGTATACTCGGTAACCTTGAATCATTTTCTTTGAGATTCAAAAATGCTCCAATAAGAAAACGAAAGCATACAATGTAGCTTAGAAAATATTCCTACCTGTGCTATTCATTCTTTCTACTAGTGTAAAATTAATCTAGTGTAACCTGGATCAGCTCATATATGATACCTTG
This sequence comes from Rotaria sp. Silwood1, assembly GCA_905250075.1. Taxonomy (NCBI): domain Eukaryota; kingdom Metazoa; phylum Rotifera; class Eurotatoria; order Philodinida; family Philodinidae; genus Rotaria; species Rotaria sp. Silwood1. The sequence continues at coordinate 1,173,729 of CAJNOP010000052.1, read as the reverse complement.
AGAACATTCAAGATATCTGTATCATTCCTACAATATAATTTTCAACAGTACCACGTGATTTCCTATTTATTTTAATAACAACAAAATAAATAATCTTTTTGACACATACCAATGACTTTGTCTAAATTATTTCAAGTCTATAATTGATTCTGGAAAAAATAAGCTTGATATTTCAAACGCAGAAATGTTTAAGAGTCAAAATGATAACTTCTCTATATTGTTAAGATTTATTTTGATCTTTCATAAGTGAGAATATCTAAGTTGACTTCTGTGTTTGTCTTCGATAGAAATAAGTGGAAACAAAAAGTTTACATTGAATGCAACGAAATTGGTGTACATGACTATATTTTGTATGCTATAACCTTGTCATACACTTGTCAACAAAACTCCTTGAGATAAAAAAAAAGTGATTGATCAATGACTTTTAATTTATACATTTATTCGGTGTATAAATTTTGTAAATCAATCAATTCATAATTTACAATCATTAGTGAAAATATCAACTTGTTCTATGCTAAGCTGGGGAAAGAAAAATATTTCAATTTTTTTCAAACCTCCAACAACATGAGAAACAAAAAGTTTCTGCTTCACAAAGCGACTACAGAGTTCAATCGTCGTCTAATGTATGAGACAATCAGAAAACAATGATGTTTAGTATCAGATAAATATGCTGAAAATTTTAGATTTTCAGTAATAGAAAGATATGACTTGAAATATTCTTTCATGGAATAGTGTCTCAGATAGAATCTATTCAAAGTGATTCATCGACACAAAATATTGAAAGGATTTGTGATGGTTCTCTATAATTTCAATAAACACTACAGTATTGTGCATATTTTATAGAATATCAGATTCCAATACTCTTAGGCATATCTTAGATGATTGCTCGTTCGTGTTGTAATGTTGATCGAAATAGTTTGAGAAGCGAATTTCTCTCTATCAGAAATATATGTTACTAGTTCGAGAGCAAACTATCGTCGTTAATCATATAAATTTTCACATCACGCGTGCGCACATTCACATTTACCTTTTTGTCAAAACGTTTGCTCGTTCCATAGAATTGGAAATTTTTCACTGAGGCAATTCAGTATCTTGTTTTTAGTATATCCTAGTTCAAGTTACATAGATGCTCTTCCAAATATGATCATACGAAACCTGAATTGAACGAGTCTACCGATCTTACGAAGAAATTTTCTTTTCCCTATGGTTATGTTATTATATATACCTCATTGTGAAGTACTATACTGAAGACTACAATTGAATCATTTGCAAAATGAACGTTTCGTCGAAAATTTCGATGTCTCTCACTAGTACTGACGTTTAGAGAGTGTTTTATTCATTAAATAGACTATTTGACGCTTCGTCACGAAAATTTGTATCAAAATAGGTTGACTTAAGACAATTAGTTTGAGTTCAACTTTGATCCTGTAATTGATAGTGAACGGATGCATTCGAAGAGATGAACATCATTCGCTTCCTCCATTTTTCTTTTCATAGTGATTTACTACTAGATCAAGAGACAATTATCTCCAATTATCTTAACAGCATGTAATCGAGACTGAAATACAGTACGAAGAGAAATGAGAGATCGGTTCTTTTTTGTCTAGATATTTCATACCTATTCAAAAATTTAAAAGTTTTTATAAAAATTCAGCAGTTCGAATCTCAAAAATCTTTGTTATCATGTCACTTGTGGGCGAAAGTAGGATGGGAATAATTTCTCTGGCTTTATGCTTCGACAATTATTGACAATCGTATTTCACAAAAAAAATAGAGCAGATGTAATGTTTCGATGCTCAACGTCGATTTATTATAATCCGTTGAAAATATCAATGAAATTATGATCGCCTTGGTAAAATAAAGTCTTTGATCACACGAGCCATTTTTGGTACTAATTGTGGACGATTATTCAATGCATTTGAATTTTTCGGTATGACAGTTCGATAACATGTATGAAATAGATGAAAAACAGCAAGTAGTTTCTCTTTGCGAATTGCTTTCTTATTTTCTTCAAAACCAATTGAATTCGATCCATGTGAATTTCGATGAACATTGATGAATGAATCATCTACAATATTCTCATGTTGACGGGTAGTATTCGATGATTGAAAAACAAATTTATTATCAACTAAATATGGAAGAATCATAAAAGTAAAATAGAGAATTTCTTCACCATGGGATAATCGTTCTGGTAGATTATGTCCAAATAAATACCAATCGTAAGCAAGTGTTAAATAGAGTATTTCTTCGACTGTTAGTGATTGATGAATAAAACCATCAGCCCATAATGATAAACGAAGTAAAGATATAAATAATGGTGTTCTATCCCATCCTGAAAGACAATGAATAAGCATACCACGTTTATCTGTTTCAAGATGACGAAGAAGTACTTGCAAATAGTTTTGCGTCAAATGAATCGTGTTCCATGATCGCCAAAACAACCAATCTGTATCTACACGTGAAGAAAGATAAATAGGTACTTCAATTATGGCATCATTTTTCGATAGAGACCAATCGTAAAACATAAATTCAACATTATGTTTCTGTACGGCTACTTCTCGAAAGTGTTCACATCCGGGATATGGAAGTAATATCATTTGAAATGTTCTATATCGATCATGTTTATCCAATTTTTCCGATGCTGTTATTTTCATACCGAATAGAATATTTTTCTCTTGTACCATCAAGTTTACTATTGAACCGATATCGAAAATATTCAATAGATCGATATCAGCACCACGAAGTTTATCGAAAATAGTTCGTTGTTGAGGTTGTTCGATGTCATTGAAAGTATTGTCAATATCGGCCATTGGTTGAGCGAAACTTCTATTACCAGCATCTACTAAAAGATCTATACTCATTCGGGGATATATTTCACCCCAGGAGGAAAGAGTTGCCGATCGACAAATGTACTTTCCATTGATGAATAAGGTAGGAACAACAAGACGAGATCGACATCGAGCAAAACGTGATTGAGCACAACGGTCTCGAATATTGATTGATGGGGTAATTTTTGGCGTTTGTACTTCGGACCATTTGTCAATGATAGGCATGAGTATTTGATGTGGATAAGCTAATGACAATTCACCATTTGCATTAGATATGTATTGACACACATAATCTTGTTCAAATAAAGTTCGAACATTTTTTTCAATAGTTTGATTTGTTATGTCAACTTGTTTGGCATTGTATTGCTGTTGTATAGAACTACGAAGAAGATCAACAATATCATTCATAGAGATTGATCCAGATGTAAAACTATTTCGGGATGTTTCCATTTATATGAGTAATGTTTTTTTTGTTGATTGTAACTTTCAATAAAACTCGTCCGATGAATGTTTATCACATGTCATTCGTCAAAATTTTCTCCATTTGGTTTTGTCGTAAGAGGAGGCACAAAAAAACAACTTAAGGCATTATGCATGCAAAAGTGAATCATGGATCAATCATATGCCACGAGAAAAAAAATGTCTAAAATTTCACGTAGAAGTAAATAGAGTCGATTATTATCAAATGCGTGTTGTTACGAGAAAACAAATCGGAATGATGGAGAATATAGATATAAAATCGAAATAGCACATTTCATGTGAATGTCTTCGATTGACGCATATCTCTATTACACAAAGTTTTCATGCACTCATTCTAAAGCAATTGTAACTGGCGTCTCAGAAAGAATGGACTTCTCACAGTATTTTGGAAATGTCTCTTTTAATATTGGTTTTTCACATTTTATTCTTTTATTAAAAAGGTTCATCTTTTTGTTTCTTTACAAAACGGTATGTCTTATTAATACTAATAACATCCATCATTTTCGAACGAAGACTTCAAAATAACAGTCCATGATAAAAAATATTTTACAAACTAATTATGAAGAAATTATTCAGACTACACGTTTCAATTCTCTAACAGCATTTTTTTTTTGATGTTAATGTTTTCTCAATTGAAAAATTAAGGAAATTTGTTTCGTATTGAATAGTCCAGTAGATTTAAATTTGAAATATGTAATGTTCAGTATTTCTTGTTGATGAAACAAGAAAAATTGTTCTGCTCAAATATGTAAATTAACACGATAGGAGGCGTCATATTCAACTGAAGACATTAGATCAAGCGCGGTAACAGCAAAGTATTCTTGTAGCAGCAATAAACTACGGGAATAAGATCATAAGAAAAATTAGATATTCAAACAAGCGACACCAAACTACACATCCATCAAGCAATCCTTTAAGGAGTGAATTTTGGATGATCAAATTCTGTCCATGCTGATGATACAGTCA